>WNNG01000400.1:0-237244 GCA_018208015.1 Medicago ruthenica
TGTACGTGGATGGAGTGTTTCATTGGTGAACTAGAAGTGAATCCAAAAATATTGAAGAATGTTTGTTGTCATTTGACTTTAGCAAAGAGCTGTTGATTACAACCCCAAGGCCCCCAAATATGGATGATGTTAATTTCATGGAGAAACACTTGGTGCCGCTAAATGGATCCATTGCTATGATATCAGGTTATTTAGGGGCAGCTAATTTTCGCATATCAATTCTGGGTAAACTCGGTGTGAGAGAGTCATGGATAAATCTCTTTACTGTTGAGCCCTATCACGAACAATTTCTATGTACCAGATTGCCCTTTCCTTTTGTTGAGTTGCCTATCGAGCTTGGGAAGAAGAAGAATACAGTCTTCTTACACAAAAGAGATCAAAAACTAGTTTGGGTTAATTTGAGAAGTTACATTATTAACGAGCTTGGTGTTAAAGGAGACATGTTTGGTTGTCATATAGGGAAGTACAAGAAAAGATTTCTTCCAATCGGAGGAATAATTAATTAATTGATTTCCTTATTTTCACCCAAAAGGTATGTGATTGAATATTAGGATTTTACCTTGTATACAAAACATGAAGCCATAGGATGATATGCTCATGGTTTATCAATTTTGTTTTGAAGGTTTACTCTTGTTCTACTTGCAAATTGATATAGGTTCTATTACACTAACTAGAATCACCTTTACCCTATACATAATGTCCTCTAGGAAATCCTGAAAATCTAATGAGAAACATATCTCTATTCTAACTTCATTACATTATGCATGAAATATTTATGCCTCCGTTTAATTTTGTGCTTTAGTTTTTACTTTTTCGTTCCAAATCAGTTAACTATGTGTGGTGTTGTTATAATCTTTCACTGATCTTGTGGTGCTGTTAAATTCTTTTGCATTACTTAAAAACATGAACCTGTCGAATCAAATATTGATAATATTAAACTTGTATGATCACTTGAGGAAGTAAAATAGATGGTTTATGAGGGATATATATGTGTAGAATGATATGAACAAATCAATATTCGACATTTGTCTTCCTTTTCTTTCAATTGAGAATTTCTATTAGAGTTATGAAACTTTTATTGTGCGTGACTTGTTTTGTTTGTGAACATGTAGGTGATCTTTTTTTACTCATTATGGTGTTTGGTATTGTTGTCTTCAAAAACAAGTCACGGGGTGTTGATTCAAATTTGATTTGGGCTCATGTTTTCCTTCTATAAAAGGTGGAAAATGTGTGTTGTTGGCTCAAGTTTAATATTCAGGATGTTATGATCTAATATCATTCATTGAGACATGTCAGAATGTGTATCGTTATGCCAATCTTTGGTTTGAACCTTATGTGTGTGCTGAAGATTTTAAATTTCTACCTTGCTTTAGATGAATTTTTTTATTTGTTTTCTCCCACCTTATCAGTATTTATTGTAAGCATTGTTGGTTTCTTATTTCACGTTGGTTATGATTGAGTATACATTCATTATCTTTTTTTAAATTGTTATTGGTTTGTGATCTCTTTGAAATAGGTGCTTATTGTTAGTTTGTTAATTCAAGTTTGTTAGTGATGTAATCATGTTTAGTTGGTTAATCACATTAGATTTTTGTTAGTTATTGATTAGTTACAAGTTCCCTAGAATTTAACTAAAGTTCTGAGGTTTCAGAGTCTGAGGCAATCTAGCATAGCTTTTGTATATAAGTCAATTCACTTGTACATTCTCAAAAAAAAAAATCAATAACACAATTTCCTTTTCTCATTCTTCTCTTCTCATTCTCTCTAAATTCACCAAAAATCAGAAAACCTCTAAGATCAAATAGTTGCTTAAGAAAGTTAAGCTCCATAGCTGCGCTAACAAATTGGCATCTAGAGCCTTTGGTTTCGTTCTAAGGGGTAATCAAGATCTTCAATCACGTAAGTACATAGAAGAAACGCTGAAGGAAGTACCATGAATGGTAGCAGCAGCTTCAACACTCATCTTCCAATTCTTGAAGCACGCAATTGGGAAAGATGGAGTGCAGTGATGAAGAATCTGTTTGGAGCACAAGATTTGCTCGAAATTGTGTAGAATGGAGTTGGTGAGTTAGCTGTGAATGCAACAGAAGTGTAAAGGAACGCACACAAAGATTTGAAGAAGAAAGATTGCAAGGCTTTGTTCTTGATTCAACAGAGTCTTGATGAAGCAAATTTTGAAAGAATCTCAAAAACAGTTAGTTCAAAGGAAGCATGGGATATTCTTTCAAAGTATCATGAATGGGATGATAAGGTGAAGTTGATTAAGCTTCAATCACTGAGGAGGAAATTCGAATTGATGCATATGGAAGATGAGCAAAAGATTGCAGAGTACATCTCCAAACTCATCAGTGTTGTGAATCAGATGAAGGCTTGTGGAGAGACTATGACTGATCAACAAATTGTTGAGAAGATCATGAGGACTCTATCATCAAGGTTTGATTTCATAGTTGTGGCAATTCAGGAATCAAAAGATGTAAAAACCTTGAAGATTGAGGAGCTGCAGAGTTCACTAGAAGCTCATGAATGGATGGTTTCAGAAAGAAGCAGTGAAAGATCAATTCAACAAGCCTTACAAGTTCAAATTATCAAGAAGGATGGTTATGATAGGAAGATCTACAAGAAAGGGAAGAATAACAATAAGGGAGGAAACTGGTCTAAAGGCAAGAACAAAGAAACTGACAAAAGTGAATCTTCAAAAGAAAGAAACTCTAATCAAAAGAAGAGAAATTTTGATAAGAAGAAGATTCAGTGTTTCAAATGTGAGAAATTTGGACACTTTGCTTCTGAATGTTGGTCTGGTAAGGGAAAACAAGGTCAGAATGATGAGGAACAAGCTAAGATTGCACAAGATGATTCAGATGATTCATTATTATTGATGGTTACAACAACTAGTACTGAGAGCTGCAATTCAGAAAGTCGGTTCTTAGATACTGGTTGTTCTAATCACATGACTGGAAACAAAGCATGGTTGAGGGAAGTTGATCATGGAAGGAACACAAAGGTGAAACTTGCAGATCACGGTACATTAACTTCAGAAGGTATGGGGAAGATTGCTATTGAAGGAAAGAATGGAAAAGTAGCAATAATTGAAGAAGTTCTCTATGTCCCTGGAATGCAGTGCAATTTACTTAGTGTTGGTCAACTCATTCAGAAAGGATACTCAGTTACTATGAAGGATAATGTTCTGAAGTTGTTTGATAAACATCAAAGGTTAGTCTTGAAAACTCCCCTTGCAAAAAATAGAACATTTCAGACCAATATGAAAGCTGTAGAGTTGAACTGCTTATCTGCTATGGCAAAAGATGAAGATAGCTGGTTATGGCATTATAGGTTTGGTCATCTTAATTTTAGAGGTCTTAATCAACTGGTTGATAAGGAAATGATTCTTGGTGTACCTAAAATTGAGATACATAACACAGCCTGTGATACTTGTTTGTTGGGCAAGCAACCTAGAAATGCATTCAGTTCAAGTACTGCTAGTAGATCAAAGGAGCTACTCAATGTTGTGTACTCAGATGTATGTGGTCCTTTAGAGGTTCCTTCATTAGGGGGCAACAGATACTTCATAAGTTTTGTTGATGAGTTCAGCAAAAAACTCTGGTTATATTTGATTAAGACCAAAAGTGAAGCATTTGATATGTTTCAGAAGTTTAAAATCTTAGTAGAAAAGCAAAGTGGAAAATCTATTAAGGTTTTAAGAACTGATAGTGGTGGTGAGTATACCTCAAAAGTGTTTGAGAAATTTTGTGAAGACAATGGTATCATACATTGAAGGTGAGAAAAACACAAGAAGGGGGGTTGAATTGTGTTGGCTTTTTCTTTTCTTTCTCAAAAACTTAGGTTAGTTCAGAATCAGATATAGATCAGATTCTAAAACTATTTTCAGAGTGTTTTGCAGCAGATATAAAGTAAATGAGAGAGAGAGAGAGAGACACAAGCAGTTTATCTTGGTTCCTTCCACAATCCGGAAGTAGTCTACTCCCCTTGTTACTAACAAGAGATTTTCACTATAATCACAAAGATTACAATTTGCTCAAGCACACAGCTAGAGACTTCCTTGCTCGGACACACAGTCTAAGACTTTCTTGCTCAAACACACAGTAGGAGACTTCCTTGCTCAGACACACAGTCTAATACTTCCTTGCTCAAACACACAGTATGAGACTTCCTTGCTCAGACACACAGTCTAAGACTTCCTTGCTCAAACACACAGTTTGAGACTTCCTTGCTCAAACACAAAGTATGAGACTTCTAGTTGCTTAAGCACACAAGCAAGAGACTTTTAATCAAACAGAATTACAAAGAATATGTTTGAGTTGAACACTTGATATACTATCAGTGGTGTTCACAAAATACAACACAGATTAAGACTCTTTCTAATTTGGCAAAGTTACGTTTACAGAAAATAGAGTAACACATTTTCAGAGTATTGAGTCTTGTTCTTCTTCTTCCAATCTTCAATCCTTTATAGAGAATTAAAGAGATGTTGAGAAGATTGCCAGGTCATCCAATAGAGCCGTTGCAATTGAAGCTTTCAGCCAACATTAATTCCTTCTGTTCTGGTGTGCGAACTCAAGAACAGAGCATTAACGTTTTTTGAATTGTTTCCTTAAAACATGGAGAGTGTTTCGTACAAGGAGACAATTGTTGCATAGAGCAGTTCTGACTGTACAGTACTTCACTGTTGACAGTTGCAATTGTTGACTTCTGCGTTTCTTCAAAACTCAGACTTCAGAAGCTGGTCATCAGATACTGTTCATCAGACGCACTTTTTCAGAAGCAGACTTCAGACACACTGTTCATCAGACGCTGTCTTCAGTAGCTGGCCTTCAGACGCACTGTTCATCAGACGCTGTCTTCAGAAGCTGGTCTTCAGACGCACCTTCAGAAGCTGTCTTCAGACGCACCTTCAGTAGCTGCCTTCAGAAGCTGCCTTCAGACGCTGCCTTCAGAAGCTGCCTTCAGAATTGCAACACAAGCTTCTATATTTTCCTTCTTGCTCTTAACTTATTCTTTTAGAAACACCATTAAATACAACAATTAAATATATGGTCCTGCACACTTAGAATCAAGTATTAGCATATCCAATTTTCTTTTTAACACTTTGTTATCATCAAAACACAAAAGAGAGTTGTTCATACATTTTGTTCCAACAATCTCCCCCTTTTTGATGATGACAAACATAAGTATTAATAGAAAATTGTTGTTAATTTAATTAACAAGTTGACTTCAGGGTCTGAGGTTTGTAAGCTCCCCCTAAGTCTGATCATTCACAAGGTGAGGTTTGTAAGCTCCCCCTGAGTCTTATCCAGGTTAATTAAATTCAGTTTAAATCAATAAAGTGTAAATACATTCAGAATTTAAATAACAAACTGACTTCAGGGTCTGAGGTTTGTAAGCTCCCCCTGAGTCTGATAATTCACAAGGTGAGGTTTGTAAGCTCCCCTTTAGTTTTATCCAAGTTATTTAAATTTAGTTTAATTCACAGAATTGAAAATTCAGTTTATCTCACAGAATTTAAATCAGAGGCTAAGAGATGAGAAACTGCTCTCCTAAGTTAATTACATATCAGAAATTAACTTATGTTCTGAGCTCAGAGCCTGAAATACTTATTACTTTTACTCCCCATTTTGTCATCAACAAAAAGAAAATTCAAGAATTTTTAAGAGAGTTAAAACGTGAGATAAAAATGTTCAGAACATTTTGTTCAGTACCACTGAACTCTTTCAGAGCATATGTTTCAGGACAACTGAACTCTTTCAAAAAACAGAGCATATGGTTCAGTGCTGCTGAACTCTTTCAGACAAACCTGTTCAGTGTTTCTTTAAAAAGGTCTGAGAGCTGAACATTTTAAGATGAGAAATTGAAAGTGTGACTGTGTTTTGAGTGTTTTTAAAACATTTCAGAAACTGAAAACAGAAAAAAAAAAAATTAAAACTCAACTGCACATTGATGACTTTGGGAGGGGTAAAGTACAACTTCCAAAGCTAACTCATCACTGCCCAGCAGTTATAACTTATCAGATTCTAACCATGGGTTAGACTACTGTTCAGATTCACTCTTATTAGTGGGCCACGTGTAAGGTGTCCACTTATAATGAGTTTTATCAGAAGTCAAAAATTCAGATTCTGAAACTCAGACTCTGATGTTTTCAGAGGCTGAACTTTCTTCAGACTCTCAGAGTGAGTGTCTGTTAAGTTTTAGCTTCTGATGAACTTCAGATTCTCAGTTTCTATTCAGAGTCAAGCAATTTTTTCAAGAGATGAAATGCATGTTCAGATTCTTTTTAATAAAATTAAATTTGTCTAATGTGAGGGGTTTTGTAAATATATCAGCCCATTGATGATTAGAATCAATGAATTGAATATCCACCACACCCTTCTGAACATAATCTCTAATAAAATGATGTTTAAATTCAATATGCTTGGCTCTTGAATGTAGAATTGGATTTTTAGACAAACAGATTGCAGCAGTAATCTCACAAAGATGGTTATGCTGTTTTCATGAATCTGATAGTCTTTCACATTGATGTAGAAGCTGCTAAGTATAACAGAGAACAAATAATACCTCTGATGAGCTTCTGATCTACCTCTTCTTGTTCATTCAGTTTGATTCTGAACACCCATTTTTGTTCCAACAATGTTCTTGATTGGCTTTAGGAGAAGTGTCAGCTTTTGAGAGATTTTCAGCTACAGGAGGATTTTCAGCTTCTGGACATTCTTCAGACTTATAGAACTTGTTCAGGTTTTGAAGCTTCCACTGAGAGCTAAAGATCTGCAGAGCTCTCAATAGCTCAGTACCAATGATCTAGTCTTTGTGGTTTCCTCCAGATCCCACAGTTCCTCCCTCTTTCATGGTCAGGGTTTGGAACATAGACTTTCCTTCTGTCATGTAATGTCAACAGCCATTGCCCAGGCACCATGACTTCCCCTTTTGTTTGGCTCTTAATCATATCTGCAACAGAAATAATTTCAGACCTAGGTACCCATATGAGTCCTCTTGGGTTAGTTCTGAAAGGTTTAGTCTTTTGTTGCACCTTGTGTCTGGAGCTATAGGACTCAGACTTGTTCAGATACCTTGGATGCGAATCCTTTAATCTTGAATAAGTCTTAGTATCAGACATTGAGTTCTTCAGAACCTGAGCTTTCAATGGTCTTGACTCAGATTTCTTCAGAACCTTAGACTTGAAGGTCTTTGCTTCTGAGCTTTTTAGAGTCTGAACCTTTGAAGACTTTGGTTATGTTTTCTTCAGAACTTTGGACTTAAGAGTCTTTGATTCTGATTTGTTCAGAATCTTGGATTCAGAAGTAGAAGGTTCTGATTTGTTAAGAACTTCAGTTTTTCCTGCTCCTGACTCAAGGCAAACTTTCAAACCTTTCTTAATACAATAAGAATCAGATGACAGATTGGCTTTCTTTTGTATCCTTTGTCTGACATTCTGAGATGTAAAAGGTTTTGTATAAACTGGTTTAGTATCTTTTGAAGATTTCATAAACACAGCCTTTTTAAAATTAGAGTCTGAATTTTTCAGAGTTTGAGACTTGCTTGTCTTAGGTTCTGAACTCTTCAGACTTTGAACCTTTTCAGATTTAAAGTCTGTTTTCCTCATAGTCTTAGACTTAGAACCTTTTGGTTTAGACTTTGGCAAAATTTTAGATTCTGCCTTCATTTTTCCTTTAGGTTCAGAAGTTTTGGATTCTGAGCAGTTCAGAACTTCAGAGTCAGCAGTCTCTGTTTCTGGTAAATTCTGTTTCTCAGAAATCTCAGATGCAGGTACAAAATACACTTTTGTGTCTTTCATAATATTTTCAGAACAGGATGGTATATTTGTTTCTTTTGAATGATTGAATGGATCATTTTTGAAACCTATACCTTCTCCTCTGTTTCTGCTAATATTATAAATCATAGAAGCAATCTTACTTCTGTTGATTCCAGTTAAGATAAAATCCTGAAATACAATTTCTTGTTCACTTGGAATTTCATTAGGTTTCTTATGAACCATTTCTCTGAGTTCTCTAACTTCTTCATCAATCTCATTGATGTGATTCTGAAGTTGGATATTCTCATCAGCAAGCAAGTTATGTTTCTTTTTCAAAGATTTTAATTGATTTAATTTGCTTCTGAGGTGGTTCATAAGTTCTTTAACTGTTTCAATAAGTTCAGATTGAGTAAGTTCAGAAAATACCTCATCTTCTTCTTCAGAGTCTGATCCTGACTCTTCATCAGAAGATGTTGTAGCAATCAGAGTTATATTTGCTTCTTCTTCATCTTCCTTCTAAGACTCAGATTCATTGACTTATCATTTCATAGTTAGAGCAGAGAGAAGTGAAGATGGCCTTTGTTGTTGCTTTATCACTCAGCTTCAAGTATTCATTGTGAGGCAGAGAGTCCACAATGATACCTTTTACATGGTGATGTTTTCTGTAGATCTTTCTTTCAGCATTAGTAAGGCTTCTTCTATCAACAGCTACTCCTTCTTTGTCAACATGAATAGATATTCCATCTTCTATGATATCCCATAAGGAGTCATCAATTCCAATGATGTGGCTGTACATCTTGCTTTTCCACCATGAAATTTCTTCAGGGTCACCAGTAAACATAGGAGGTTCATGGTGTGAATATGATTGCTTGTCATCTGTATCATAATCATATGATACAGAAGCACCACCACTTCTTTGAGAGGATTCACCAGAATAATCAGAAGTCATGTTTTTCTCAGGATCTTTACTGACTCATTGTTAGGTGATTGAATATCAGAACCGGAGCTCTGATACTAACTGAAGGTGAGAAAAACACAAGAAGGGGGTGTTGAATTGTGTTGGCTTTTTCTTTTCTTTCTCAAAAACTTAGGTTAGTTCAGAATCAGATATAGTTCAGATTCTGAAACTATTTTCAGAGTGTTTTGCAGCGGATATAAAGTAAATGAGAGAGAGAGAGAGAGAAAGAGAGACACAAGCAGTTTATCCTAGTTCCTTCCACAATCCGGAAGTAGTCCAGTCCCCTTGTTACTAACAAGAGATTTTCACTATAATCACAAAGATTACAATTTGCTCAAGCACACAGCTAGAGACTTCATTGCTCGGATACACAGTCTAAGACTTCCTTGCTCAAACACACAGTATGAGACTTCCTTGCTCAGACACACAGACTTCCTTGCTCAAACACACAGTATGAGACTTCCTTGCTCAGACACACAGTCTAAGACTTCCTTGCTCAAACACACAGTTTGAGACTTCCTTGCTCAAACACAAAGTATGAGACTTCTAGTTGCTTAAGCACACAAGCAAGAGACTTTTAATCAAACAGAATTACAAAGAATATGTTTGAGTTGAACACTTGATATACTATCAGTGGTGTTCACAAAATACAACACAGATTAAGACTCTTTCTAATTTGGCAGAGTTACGTTTACAGAAAATAGAGTAACACGTTTTCAGAGTATTGAGTCTTGTTCTTCTTCTTCCAATCTTCAATCCTTTATAGAGAATTAAAGAGTTGTTGAGAAGATTGCCAGGTAATCCAATAGAGCCGTTGCAATTGAAGCTTTCAGCCAAGATTAATTCCTTCTGTTCTGGTGTGCGAACTCAGGAACAGAGCATTAACGTTTTTTGAATTGTTTCCTTAAAACATGGAGTGTGTTTCGTACAAGGAGACAACTGTTGCATAGAGTTGTTCTGACTATACAGTACTTCACTGTTGACAGTTGCAATTGTTGACTTCTGCGTTTCTTCAAAACTCAGACTTCAGAAGCTGGTCATCAGATACTGTTCATCAGACGCACTTCTTCAGAAGCAGACTTAGACGCACTGTTCATCAGACGCTGTCTTCAGAAGCTGGCCTTCAGACGCACTGTTCATCAGACGCTGTCTTCAGAAGCTGATATTCAGACGCACCTTCAGAAGCTATCTTCAGAAGCTTCCTACAGACGCTGCCTTCAGAAGTTGCCTTCAGACGCTGCTTCAGACTTGCAACACAAGCTTCTATATTTTCCTTCTTGCTCTTAACTTGTTCTTTCAGAACCACCATTAAATACAACAATTAAATATATGGTCCTGCACACTTAGAATCAAGTATTAGCATATCCAATTTTCTTTTTTAACACTTTGTTATCATCAAAACTCAAAAGAGAGTTGTTCATACATTTTGTTCCAACATACATGAAGTAACTGCTCCTTATACTCCACAACACAATGGTTTGGCTGAAAGAAGAAATAGAAGTCTGCTTGACATGACCAGAAGTATGTTGAAATTGAAGAAGATGCCTAATACTTTTTGAGGAGAAGCTGTAAGAACTGCAGCCTACATCATGAATAGATGGCCCACTAAGAAATTGAATCAAATCCCTGAAGAAATTTGGCTAGGATGCAAGCAGTCAGCTAAACACTTAAGAGTTTTTGGCTCCTTATGTTACAAACATATCCCTGATGCAAAGAGAAGAAAGTTAGGGGATAAAAGTGAGCCTATGATAATGGTTGGTTATCATGAAACAGGTGCATACAGGTTATATCATCCTTTAACTCATTCAATAGTGATTAGTAGGGATGTTAAAATCTGTGAGAATGAAGCTTGGGATTGGAACAAAAAAGAGAAGAGTTTCAATCACACAGTTCCCACAATAATTGAAGAAAATGATCAAGTTGAACAAGTTCAACTTGATACTGAAGTTCAAGCTGAAGTACATGTTGAAGAGAATCAAGCTACTAGAACTTCAGGGAGACAGAGATTTTCTTCCACAAGGTTAGCTGGACATGAAGTTATTCCAGATAATCTAGTTAATGAAGAAGGGGAATTTGTTCACTTTGCCTTATTAGCATATGCAGAACCAATCAACCGTGAAATAGCATTGAATGAAGAAGTGTGGAAGAATTCTATGATTGAAGAGTTGAATTCAATCATCAGAAACAACACATGGAAACTGACTGAACTACCTATTAGCAAGAAACCTATAGATGTGAAATGGATTTTCAAGTTGAAACTGAAGCCAAATGGTGAAGTAGCCAAACACAAAGCTAGATTAGTTGTTAGGGGATTCATGCAGAAGGCTGGTATGGATTCCTTTGAAGTATATGCCACAGTAGCAAGATTAGAGACTGTGAGACTGATAGTTGCTATAGCTTATGGAAGAAACTGGTCAATGTATCATTTGAATGTAAAATCTGCTTTCCTAAATGGTCCTTTAGATGAAGAAGTGTATGTAACACAGCCACCATGTTTCAAAATCAAAGGGAAAGAAGATATGGTGTATAGATTACACAAAGCACTCTATGGATTGAAGCAGGCACCAAGAGCTTGGAACAAAAGAATTGACAGTTTCCTTGTGCAGCAAGAATTTGTTAAATGCAAGTCTGAATATATGGTGTATATGTGAAGAAAGGAATTGAAGTTAATCAGTTACTCATCTGTCTCTATGTAGATGACTTGATAGTGACTGGTAGTGATGTGAATGAGATAGAAGCATTCAAATCTCAGATGATGAGTGAGTTTGAAATGTCAGACTTAGGAAAATTGACATATTTTCTAGGCCTGGAGTTTACTGAAAATGCAGAGGGACTGGTAATGCATCAAATGAAGTATGCATCTGATATATTGAAGAGGTTCAATATGAAGAACTACAATCCATCATCATCACCTGCTGAGACAAATGTAAAACTAGTAATGAATGAAGAAGAAGAACCTGTGGATCCTACATTGTTTAAGCAAATTGTTGGATCACTGAGGTACCTATGCAATAGTAGGCCTGATATTGCATATACAGTTGGTATAATCAGTAGATTCATGAGTGAACCTAGAGTATCTCATCTGCTAGCAGCCAAAAGAGTAATGAGATACATCAAAGGAACATTGCAGTTTGGCATTCTATTTCCTAAGTGTCTGAATGAAACTCTGGAGAATTGATAGCTTACTCTGATGCAGACTGGTGTGGAGATAAGCATGACCGAAAGAGCACCTCAGGTTACCTATTCAAGTTTCTGAATGCCCCAATTTCATGGTGTGCTAAGAAGCAACCAGTTGTGGCATTATCAACCTGTGAATCTGAGTATATTGCAGGGTCTATGGCAGCATGTCAGGCAGTTTGGCTTGAAAATATACTCAAGGAGATAGAGATAGAGGTTAGCAGACCTATAACATTGCTCATAGATAACAAATCTGTTATAAACTTAGCCAGAAATCTAGTTTTACATGGAAGAAGCAAGCATATAGAAGCTAAGTTTCATTTTCTAAGGGAGCAAGTGAACAAAGGAGCACTGCAGGTTGTTCATTGTGCCACTAAGCTGCAGCTTGCAGACATATTCACTAAGCCATTGAAGGTTGACAAGTTCATCAAGCTAAGGAGTTTGATTGGCATGAAGGAAGTGGAAACTTGAATTAAGGGAGGATGTTAGTTTGTTAATTCAAGTTTGTTAGTGATATAATCATGTTTAGTTGGTTAATCACATTAGATTTTTGTTTGTTATTGATTAGTTACAAGTTCCCTAGAATTTAGCTAAAGTTCTGAGGTTTCAGAGTCTGAAGCAATCTAGCATAGCTTTTGTATATAAGTCAATTCATTTGTACATTCTCAAAAAAAATCAATAACACAATTTCCTTTTCTCATTCTTCTCTTCTCATTCTCTCTAAATTCACCAAAAATCAGAAAACCTCTAAGATCAAATAGTTGCTTAAGAAAGTTAAGCTTCATAGTTGCGCTAACACTTATGATATTAAGTATGTTACTACTTCCTTCATTCCTTTTTAAGTATCGTTTATTTACGGATTTAGTGTTCATA
Organism: Medicago ruthenica; assembly: GCA_018208015.1. Lineage (NCBI taxonomy): Eukaryota > Viridiplantae > Streptophyta > Magnoliopsida > Fabales > Fabaceae > Medicago > Medicago ruthenica. Next base: position 12,768 of record WNNG01000400.1, read on the forward strand.
TTTAACTGTCGTTTTATTATTTTAAGGGTATGATTTGTCAATTATACCCTTTCTTAATTATTATTTTTTTCAATAAAACTAATAAATGTTATCTAATTTGAAAACTACAATTTGTTTTTTTATTAAACAAAGTTTTTTTTTTATTATCTTCAAATTTAAACAAAATTTTGTTACCTATAATAATGGTTTCATGAAGAGTTAAAATTCTATAAAAAAGATGAGGAACATTGTTAAAAATTTCAAATGCATAGTAAAAGAACAAATCTGATAGAAAAATTAAAGGCTCCATGAATGTTCAAAAAGAATAAAGAGTGAAAGACTCATTGGAACAAAAAGAATGAGAAGAGGGACCGATAATTGGCAATTGTTTGTTATGAGAGAGAAATAGAGTATATGCAAAAAAAATAATAGGAATTTGTTGGAGAAAGGGATAGTAATTAAAATTTATTTGTTATGAGAGAAAGATAGCACATTAAACTTATTTAAAAGAGAAAGTGTGTGTAAAAAAATATGATTTTATTGATGGATTAAAATGAGGGTATAATAAAAAAAATTCCAAAAATCAACTTCCTTAATTTAATGTTACTTACTATTCCAAAACGACACAAGGAACGGAAGGAGTATGTTTTAGACATATATTGTCGACATGTAAATTATGTTCTTAATTGTGAAAATGCATTTTTATTTTATCTACTCAAAAGAACATGAAGATTGTTTCTCTACCCTAGTCCCTCAATGCGGTTAATGGTGCTACAATCATAAAAGGTGGGTTTCTTGTGTCATTGTTTTGTTTCACTATGTTTTGAGTCAACTTGAGGCTGCTAAGACCCACATATTAAGTTTTTTTTTTCTATAAGAAAATCATTTATTAATGTGAGTGCAATGGGTACTCTAACCCGTTTACATATTAAATGGATCTTAGACAATAAATAGAATTACGTCCACCAATCTGAGTAATGTAATCCTGATTGCCTCCCAATTCTATTCATAAACCAACTCCAAGAGAGAACTTTAAAGAAATCAAATACAACTACTAACACTATCACCATTTAAAGAATAATTTCCATATTATTTTGTATGATAAAACCATAAAAAGAAGGCAGGACATTAGTAAATTTGTAACTATTTTTTTAGTTCTAAAAAGTTGTTTAAGAGACTTGACAACTTTTATATATAAGACATTGTCATCCTTTAAAGAATCATTTGCAAAATTATACATTATAAAACCATTAAAAAATACATAAAATTAAAAAATTTGTAACAACCTTGTTGGCTCCAAGAAGTTGCTCAACAGACTTGTTAACTTTTATATTATTTAAGAAAAGATAAGATAAGATGATATCAGATTGAGCAATCCTTACTGCTAAAATTGCCAATCCTTCATTCATCCTCCTCTTTCTTTTCACGAAGCAATTCCTTCATTCTCCTCTTTTGTTTTTCGTTTAATTATATTACTTCAAGAACATCACCTCTTTTTTTCCTTTTCAATCCTTCTTTGCCCAACCAAGGAAGGTCCCAATGCTACCGGTTCCCGATGCACCATTTTGTAGAAACTGATCCCTACTAACCTGCAATTGTTGTAAGCATTGATGACAAACTGTAAAGCATATTTCATTCTGTTTTTTGTTTTGACATGGTTAAATGTTTAACAGAAATACATGAACAAATTATTATTACAAAGAAAAATGATATTTGAACAACTACTTTTGGATAACTTTTGAGACATCTCTTTCATACTTTTATTGTATTTTTATTCTCTCTCTTTCTCTCTATTGTTTTTGTCCAATAAAAAGAGAAAAAAAAGTTGTCACAAAAGTTGTTTAAAATTGATTGCACAAATATCATTCCCCGTTCCGAGAAAAAGCTCATGTTGGTTTTTGATTAGGTTAAGAGTTGTTGGGTAAAAAAGGAGGATGATGAAAGAATTGGGAATTTTAGCAATTAGAGTTTGTGGTTCTTTAGTCTGATTCCATTCATTTTTATAATTTAATTCTTTTCTTTTTTTAATAATTAATCAATTAGTTTTTGTTATCTTCTATACTATATATAAAGATAATAACGGGAGTTTGGGTAGATTGTGGGTTGACTTTTTTGTTATTCCAATTATACGTTTAAATAAATTTTTTCTATAATAATTTTATATTGTTGATGTTATTAAAAAGATATGAATTTTTGTTATATTTGCTATATTATTGTTCTCATTGAAAAAGATAAATATAGTTTGTTGAATTTGTTACATTTGAAAGTCACAAATATTTATACTTATAATTTTAATTTATAAAAAATATTGTTTGTAATTTACACGCAAATTTTTTATAAAATATCGTTGATATGAATAAAATATCGTTTATAAAAAAAACGGAAAGACGGGCACGTGAGCTTTTGCTCATTTTCTTCCTATTATACCCTCATTTTAATTCACCAATAAATTTCTATTTTTTTGCACACATTTTTTCTTTCCAATAAATTTAACGTGTTATCTTTTTCTCATAACAAACAATTGTTTGTTACTCTCTTTTTCTTCAACAAATTATATTTTTTTAACACACTTTATCTCTCTCCCATAACAAACAATTATCAATAATTTAAATATTGTACACATATTTTTTAATAATTGTAAAGAAAAATGTAACTTTCCTCCAACTCCTTTAATCAAAATTGGTTTCAACCAATACTAGATTCACACTATGTGACATAGATTTGAATGTTGAACATAACAAAAAACAAACTTTGTTTTATAAAAAAAAAAACTTTGTTTAAAAAAAACAAACTTTGTTTAAAAATAACATACTTTAGTTTTCCAAATAGATAGCATTAGTTAGTTTTATTGAAAAAGATACGAGTAATTGAGAAAGGGTATAAGTGACAAATCATACCCTTAAAATACAAAAACGACAGTTAAATGGGAACGTTAAATTCATAGTCAAACGACACTTAAAAAGGAACGGATAAAGTATATACTAGCGGAACGACGGACACGTTAGTGTTTTTTACGCGTTAATGTTTGTAAATTATGAACGGTGTCTTTTATGAAACTTTTATTTTGATTAAAAGTATAAATATATATATATATATATATATATGTTTGTGACTTTCAAATTATAACAAATACAACAAACTATGTTTATCAATTTCAATGATACCAACAATATAACAAATATACTTCCTTCAACAACAAAAAAAACAATATAGCAAATATACTATAAATTCTTTTTTTTAAAATGACAACAACAATGAACATTATTATTCCTTAAAAATAACAATGAACATTATTATAGAAAAATTATTTAAGGGTATAATTAGGATAATGAAAAAGTTAGCTCAAAATCTCTTATTCCTTTTATATATAGTATAGATTACATGAAAAATGAGAAAGACAACACACGCATGTCACGTCATTAATGAAAGTGAAAAATCACCAAAACAGATGGAAGACTAAAAAAAACCCAAACAAATATATAACAAGGGCACCAAAAGGGTGGTTTTAGAAATAGGAGAATAAAATTTAGTTTTGTTAAAATAAGAGGACCAAAAGTACATTTAAGTCCGAAAACAATTGAACAAGTTTCGTCAAAAAAATATTTCAACAAGTTAAAATAAGAATTTTCCTTAAAAAAATATAAAATATTGATTTGATACAAACCAAAAAAGAAAACACAATATTGTTTTTATTTAGAGAAAACAATATTGAATTTAACAAAAAAAAAAGTCTTTACAAAAGAAACAAATTACAATTGAAAACCCGTCTTTCTAGAGTTCAATTTTAAAGAGAGGGTGGGTAGGGGCACAAGGCTGAAAACTTGTAACTAAATGATAATGGGTATAGTATAAATAAATATCTTCACAGTTACAGTTCTCCTACATCAGAGTTTAGTTTAGATTTCCCAATTACTTTTCTAGCACGATTCATCCTCAACTTGAGATGGAAAAATCAGTGGCAGTTGTTATCACAACAAGCCAAAAGGTTAGCATCTATTTACCTCATGAACTTGTGCTCTTCATTCTGTCAAAACTACCTTTAAAATCATTGAAGCGGTTTCTATGCGTATGCAAATCATGGTCCCTCTTATTTGAAAACCCTTATTTCATGAGCTTGTACTGCAACAATATCATACAGGATAATCATTCTTATTACGATGATACATTTTTCGTCCTATGCAATATAATTATGGCCACCATTGTGAGTTTTATTGGCTCTCTGGTGACAGATTTGAGCATTGGGTCAAATTAGATTGGCCACCTCCGTTTCAAAAAGATGATACTCGTATTTTTGTTGTGGGTTCTGTTAGTGTTAATGGCATTCTTTGTCTCAAACAAGGTTTTAGATGTACCCGTCAAGTTGTATTGTGGAATCCAACTACTGGTGAATCTAAGGTCATTCCTTCCAGCCCTATTGAGAACATACCACCTGATCAAACCACTTGCTTCATTCTTCATGGATTTGGTTATGACCATGTTAGTGATGACTATAAAGTGATTCAGATGAAATATTTTTTTCCTTATGATAGTGACGACGAAGATGAAGATGAAGATTTGATATTGGAATATAGATCTTACGACCCCTTGTGGGAGGTATATTCTCTCAAAAGTAACTCTTGGAAGAGACTTAATTTTAACTTGTGTAATTTTTATTTCTACACGTCATTACGAGGTATCGGAGTGTACGTGGATGGAGTGTTTCATTGGTTGGCTAAAAGTAAATCCAAAAATTTTGAAGAATGTTTGTTGTCATTTGATTTTAGTTGTGAGGTATTGTTTACAACACCCATGCCCTCAATCATGGATGGTAGTTTTGATGTCAAATTCATGGTGAGGTACTTGGTGCCGTTAAATGAATCTATTGCTTTGATATCAACTTATTCATGGGCATCTACTTTTTGCATATCAATTTTGGGTAAACTCGGTGTGAGAGAATCATGGATAAATCTCTTTATTGTTGATCCCTTTCACGAACAATTTCGATGTTCCAGATCGCCCTTTCCTTTTGTTGAGTTGCCGGTCGAACATGGGAAGAACAATATAGTCCTCTTACACAAAAGAGATAAAAAATTAGTTTGGGTTGATTTGAGAATTCACATGATTGAGGAGTTTGGTTTTAAAGGAGACATATTTAGTTGTCATGTAGGGAAGTACAAGAAAAACTTTCTTCCAATTGGAGGAATAAATAATTAACTGTTTTCCTTCTTTTCATCCAAGAGGTATGTGATTGGAATAAATAATTTTGCTTTGAAGTTTTACTCTTGTTCTATTTGCATATTGATATGGTTTCTATCTCAGTTACTAGAAATTTCTTTACCCTTGCTCAAAAAAAAAAAATTTCTTTACCCAATACATATGTCCTCCGTTCGAACTTCATCATATTATGCATGAAATATTTACGCCAGTTTAATTTTGTGCTTTAGTTTTTACTTTTTCGTTCCAAATCAATTTTCTATGTGTGGTGCACTTTAATTCTTGTCTGGTCAACTGAGGGAGTAAATGAGGTGGTTTATGAGGAATATATATGTGTAGAAGGATATGCACAAATCACTTGATATATAGGAGTATGTGTAATGCTTATCCACTCTCGTTCAATATTCAACATATATCCTCCTTTTCTCTCAATTTAGAATTTCTATTAAAGTTATGAAACTTTTATATTGCGTGACTTGTTTTGTTGGTGAACTTGTAGGTGATTTTTTGTTTGCTCATTATGGTGCTTGGTAAAGGTCTATTGCATTGGGATATATATTCTTCAAACACAAATCATAGAGAGTTGATTCAAATTTGATTTGGGCTCAAGTTTTCCTTCTATAAAAGGTGGAAAATGTGTGTTGTTGGCTTTGTAATGTCAAAGAAACTTGCATCTTCTAGGATGTGTACAAATCATCTACTTGGGATCTCCCTTACTCTCGGTGAATAAACCTCAATTTAAACTGAATATTTTTTTGTGATTTTTTGTGTTGAATATTGCAGTTCAAATTTTAAGATGATATGATCCAGTATCAATCATTGAGACGGGTCAAAATGTGTATCGTTATGCCAATCTTTGGTTCGAACCTTATGTGTGTGCTGAAGATATCAAATTTCTACCTTGCTTTAGATGATTTTTTTATTTGCATTCTCCCACCTTATAAGCATTATTGGTTTCTTATTTCATGTTGATTATGATTGAGTTTACATTCGTTATCTTTTAAATATTGTTATAGACTTTTGATATTTTTGAAAGTGGTGTGCTTTTGATCCTTTTGAAAGTGGTGTTTATGATAGAAATATGTTAGCAGAGTATGCTTTAGAGCAACAGTAGATTGGTCCAAGTGCTAAGGGATTTCAACACCTTAAGCAAGTGGTCGGGGGGGACGATCCATGACTCTTGTATATAGAGAAAATATAGTTGGAATGGGAGAACTCACCTTATGTGTCACATGCGTTCCCCGACGGAGATTAGTCAATGGAGAATGACGGTGTCGGTGGAAACTTAGTAAGAAAATAACATGAAATCAAGCCTTTTTTTAATCTCAATCCTTGTAATTTTTAATTGTAGAGATCTCAAGTTATCAACTATGCAAACTGATTTTTTCATAAACAGCTATTTGAAAAGTATTAACGATTACATTTGTACTGCACTTTTTTTCATGCTATTGGAAGGTGAAGCTCATGGAACAGTTCTTTAGGAGAGGAACACCTGAGTATTCTGCCTGGAAAAAACCTTAGCTGTTTACCATATAGCAGGTAGGAAGATTTTTATTTTTATTTTATAGAAAACTTTCAAAACAACTTATAATTTATATAAGAACAATTTAACTTTATTTGATATTTTGCTATAGAAATAACTTGTATATAAATGTTTATCATGATAAGTGTTGATGTTATAACATGCAAGTTGTTTATGCAAAAATGTGTTATCATCATATCCAAGTTTATAAAGACAAACATAGCAGCTCAACTTTATTAGAAAATATCAACAATACTATAATGGTTGAAAAAGGAAGTCTTGTATAGGCTGAGGTGAAATTAAACAGAAGCCTATAAACAGGGGCCGTTCTTATGAATTTGGAGGCTCGGCTCTGTAAGTAAAAAGAGGTACGTAATAAAATAAAAATGCATTTTTTTTAAAAGAATAATCTTTTATTTAAATTAAAAATGAAATCCGTAAACATAAGAAATAATCATCATTGTAACTAACACAAAAAAGATTCATATTTTAATAAATAATATAAAAATACAAGTTCAGGCGAATACCTTCATCAACCTTCCAGCTACTCAAAACAAGTCTTCCTTCGCACCAAAATGAGTCTTCATACTCACATTTACTGAAGCAAATTGATCAATCAACTCTTCATATTGTATATTTTCCAACCAAGCATTCTCAATTGCTATCATTGCTAAGCCATTAAGTCTTTCTTATAGCATGGTAGACCGCATGTAAGACTTCAACATCTTCAATTTTGAAAAACTTCTTTCTGTGGAGGCAACTGTCACGGGAATAGTCAATTAAATTCTATATGCAACAATTGTATTAGGAAAAAAAACTCATGTCTTTCAAAAATCTTAAAATGTCAATAGGTCACATTTCTTCATCAGACAAGATATCTTTTGTGTGACCTTAACTCCACATATAGTTATCTCCCATCAATATCAGATTCCTCGTTATGTTTCAATGCTTGTGCAAAATTACTACAACAAGACTCCAAAGTCGCATTATCCAATGATTTAAACTTGTCAAAAGTAAACAAAAAACCAAAAACAGCTTCATATTGTTTGAATTGTTCAAATCTCTTATTAAGAGTTACAACAGCTTGATCAACAAGGCAAAGAAAGTAATTAACCCTAAAAGATTCTTCTTCAGATTGCTCAACTGACGGAGTATTCAAATCCTCATCAAACTGTCTTTTTCTTGGAATTATGCGCCTTTGAGGAAATACTGGGTCGATATTCAATTCAATAGCAGCTTCTATAGCATCATCCAAGGCCTTCTTAAAACCAGTTTTTCTATATTCTTTAAAAAAATGAAATCAACTCTTTTATTTTTGCCATAGCAACATCAATAAGCATATCATCTGACTGTAAGAGCTTGCTAACCAAATTAATTGCAGATAATATTTCAAACCATATAATTATAGATACTATAAACTCAAAATCACCAAGTTTATGTGTCGCTAAAGATTTAGTTTCACTTCTTATTTTAGAATCAAGATCCTTTTCTGACACTTCAAGTAAAGCTTCAATAAAATCTGACATTTGGGCTCTTATAGCTTTGACACTTTCTACATGACTCTCCCACGAGTGGATGACAATGATTTTGGAGTCAACCCTTTTAAGTTATCTTTCAAAATTTGCCATCTCTTAGTAGAGGTGGCAAAAATAGTATAAATGCGTTGAACAATTCCAAAAAAATCTTTAGCTTTACCACATGAGTTAGCCATATCACACAATGTCAAATTAAGACTGTGGCAACTACAAGGAGTATAAAAGGCTCTTGGATTTATATCAAAAAACCTCTTTTGTACACCTTGATGTTTTCCTTTCATATTTGACCCATTATCATAACCTTGGCCTCGCACATCAAAGATGCCAAGATCAATATTTTTCAATTCATCTTGTAAAACATCATTATCATCAATATGAATTTGAGGTTCTTTTACAACAAATTTATCAAGAGCCCTTGTTTGGTATTCAAATAACTCAGCAACTTTTTTCTTTTTCCTACACTTCTCAGGGCCAGACTCAAACTTTCTAATCTTATGCGGCAATTTAGGAGGCATATAGAAAGATTGAAAAAATGTAGAACCTGAAATTCTTGACTGTTCTTGAGCAATTCCGCAATGTTGAAGTTGAACCACATTGACATACAATGTTGAGGTTGAACCATAACATAAAATTAAGATATAATTAGTAATTGACAACATATATCAATTATACACTGAAATATGAAGAAATAATATGCACCATATTTTTCAACATTCAACAAAATTAGCAATTATACACTATCAAGTTATTACTAATTCTGTGATTTTTAGCTTCATTAAATTAACGAAATAAAAGAATTAGCCAATCTCTATCAAATATGGTTACTGACTTATGTGATTCTATGAAATTTAGCTAATATCTATCAAATATGGTCACAAAAATCAGCAATCTCTATCATTATAAAAAACCAATCAATCTCTATCAATCTCTATTAGCAATTTCATGAAGCTATAAACTGAAGAACAAAAATTAATGAAAGGAAGTAAAAAATTAACGAAAGAGAGGTAAAATTTACCTAACGGTGTCATTTTGGAAAGGGAAAACGATTGTTTTCTGCAGAAAAGGAGATGATTGTTGTGATTCTTTGAAACAGCCTTCCGAATTACCCGATTAAGTGATTATAACAAATTTGGGGTGGTTTGATGATATTCAGATTTTGGAGGAAACTGTGTGTGAGATGGAGGTCGGTGGTTGAAATCGGCGAAAACGGTTGAGAGACGGCGGTCGAAGGTGGAGGAATGTTGAGTCGTTGGTTGAGAGAACTGAAGAAGAAATCGCAAGTTTGAGATTAGAGTATGAAGGAAGAAGTTTAAACGCGCATTAGAATAAAGGAGGAATAAATGAATTTTTTTTATTGGGGGGATACTGGGCTATAAAATTTTTTTAGGCCCATGCCTTTGAGAGGCCCAGCTCGGTTGAGCTGTTTGCACCTCCCTTAGGTCGGGTCTGCCTATAAACTTAACCGGACCTCAATCCAAGCAATTGAATTCGAGTGGTTAATGAGATTTACTAAATGATGAATCGTTAAAAGAATCAGAGTTGATTTCTAAGTGAAATAATTATTGGTCTGCCTTTATTAAATTTGTGGCTGAATTTTGGATTACTAAGGTCTTCTTTCCTTAAAAATCAAAGGTTGACACACAAAAAACACTGAAGTTCAGTATAAAAAAACATTTTAAATATTAGTGAGTTTAAAACTACAACTTCTTATACAACTTTTATAAACCTTCTTTTTATGGTAAAAATTTAAGTGAATTTGATTTTGAGGACCGACCTCTGTGGTCAACTTACAGACCACCCATAAAAAAAAAAACATTCTTACACTAATAGTGGGAGTCAGACCCACCATATTGCAGATGAATCAACTCTCTATCAACTAAATCAACCTGCGACTTTTTGTGTGCACGGTTAGGATAATGAGACTTGAACCTATGTAGCTTATTTGGTGTGTTGTTAACCCCTTACTCGGATGCGTCCATGCAAGAGATGTCTTGTGCCTTGAAGGATGAAGTGATAAAACAAAATAGAAACTGTTTTTTTTTTTTAGAGGACAATTGAAACTGGCTTATTTGGTACCATTTATCTTGATGAAAGTGAATGTGGGCAAGTGGCCTGTCATAAGGTGCCAAGGAAGGATGAAGCGATTAAACTCAATACTAACTGAATTAATTAATTTTATAAAATTAGTTGAATAGATTTTAAATCACATTATCCTCTCGTTTTTTTGCCAAACATTGTAATCAGATTAATTAGCTTTTCTTTCTGATCAAAATTCATATTTTATCATATTATAATGTTTTTAATCGATTATTTGAACCAAGTAATTTGACTAAAGTGGTTAATGAATTCTATTTAAATGTGAATTATTCGAAAGAACCGGAAAATAATTTTCTGTTTATCTATCTTTCTTTCATCAATCAAACAAAGTGAAAAGAGGGCAAGAACTTTACTTGTCTCAATATATTTTTTCAGAGACTAATAATTATTTTTATTTTTCTCAAAGACCAAATGGAGTTTTGCAAATTTTCCCAGCGTTTAAATTGAACATTCTTCACTCTAAATTTAAATATATGTGGACCAATTCACCGCACGCATTGTTAGCACTACTCTTCTTCACAATAAAAAATAAAATTGCAAAAATGTGTAGATTGTCTGCTAACTTGGCTGAAACAAAGCTATTATTAGTATTATTTATGTTATCTACTCCTTCTCCTACTTCTATTATTACTCAATTATTGGGTTTTGATATCTTGAGGTCTTTATTCTCCACTTATTTTCCTTATAGTTTTGTTTGTACAACAATTATTTTAGTATACTTTTCAATTAGAGGTTAATCTTTGTAGTTGCGTGATGAGAATATTTGATCACATAAAAGAAATAAAGGTTAAATATGTTTTTTTATCCCTATAAATATCCCAACTTTTCGTTTTAGTCCCTCTAAAAAATTTCTTCAACTTTTAGTCCCAAAAAGTTTTTCATCTACACTTTTGGTCCCTCCTTTAAAGTAAACTCATATGTAGAATTCATATTTTTGAATAAAATTTTGCAGAAAAATTTATAATATTATAAGATCTCTCCCAAACAAAATTAGAATTTTTTAAGAAACATGAATTAAATATGAATTTTTATATTTTTTACGGTTAAAAATTCATATTTAATTTATGTTTTGTTAAAAAATTCTAATTTTTTTTTAGCGATATTTTTACAATATTCTACACATTTTTGCATAATTTCATTAAAAAATACAAAAATGAACTTAAAAATATGGACCAAAAGTAGTGATTGAAAATTTTATAGGGACTAAAAGTTGAAGGAAAATTTTAGAGGGACTAAAAGTTCATATATTTATAGGGACCAAAAACATATTTAACCCAAGAAATAATAAAATGCTATTTTTGCTTAATTTAAAATATTACTCTCTCCATTTTAATATAAGAAAAAAAATCATAAAATTAAAAAAAATCTTTGTTACAAAATTACACCATGTGAGTTTCTGGATTACATATATCGCAACACAGAAAATTCTTATTTTTTTTTTCATTTTATTAACACACTTATTTATTTCAAATCATAATTTCCATTCATCACGTCAAAAAAAAATCATTTTTTTCATTTTTTCTTATATCAAACTACTTAATAATCTCTTATTTTCACCTTTTTTTTCTTTCCTTTATCTTTCTTTTATAACCAAACAAAGGAAAAAAAAAGTCCGAGGACTAATTAACTTTTCTATATTTATTTTCCCTAGAAACTTAAAACTTATTTTATTTTCTTAGAAATCAAATTAAATATATGTGGGCAAATTCACCACATGCACTCATTGTATTTATTCATTAGTTATTTTCAATTTTTAAAATTTCTATAAATTTTGTTGCTATTAAACTCAACTAATATCTCTCCCCCATCCAACCATTCCCATATTCCTCACAATATTTTTGTTGCAAAAGTGTGTCGATTGTCTTCCTAACTTGGGCTGAAACTAAGCTATCTCTATACTATTTTTTTTAAAGAAGCTATCTCTATACTATTTAGGCCTATTATTTATGTTATCTTATCCTACTTCTATTATTACCCAATTATTGGATTTTTTATGTTTTGGGGGTCTCGATTCTCCACGTATTTTCATTGTAGCTTTGTTTCCGTTAGATGTATGTAGGCCCTCACTTTTTCCAAAAATAAATATTTTTGTACCACAATTATTTCACATACCCATTACTTCCGACAAATGAAGGATTAACACAAAGAAAAAAGTATTTTTTAAAATAAATTATAGAGGTCGTTAAATAAAACACATTACTTCGCCCTATTCGTAGGTTTTCGCTCTCTTCCAATTCTCCTTCTCTCCCATACCCATTCCATCACACGAGCGGAGGTAGAGAGAGATTTGAAGGAAGTTAATTTAGGGAGCTTCATAGATCATAATTTCAGAAAAATGTGTCATCTTTTGAGGTTGTGTTTTGAAACAATTTAAAACAAAATATTGGTTGAAGTACTCATTTTTTTCTTTCTTTTTTCTATTAAATAATGAGTCATGCTAACTTGTATCCTAAGGGTACATGTTAAGCAACTCAAAAATAGAAATATTCCCTTGATACTTATGCAGCAATTAATTAAAAATTAAAATATTAAATTCAATCCATGAATTCCAACAAAAAAAATTTACATTTGATTCATTAACTTATGTCTTAAGATACATGTTAGCATTTTTCTTAAATAATTTAGGTATGAAGATTGTAAAAACTTTCAAACTCAAAGAGTTGCAAAAAAAAAAAAGTATTATGTTTACCTTCCTTAAAAAAACGTATTCGAACTCGTAATTTCTCACAATCAAGATCTATTTTGTCTACTAGAATAAACCATCGGTTATTTTTTCTCACATATTACTATCTTTTTATTATATTTGAAATAGTAGAACGTTTCTGCAAAAAAAAAAAAGACAATAGTAGAACGCGGTAGTCAGACACTTACTTTCATCGTCACTATCACATATATTTTGTTTTCTTGTTGTGATTTTTTTTTTTGTCAAGTAGCTTAGTGGTTGGAGCTCACACATTTTAAATGTGGAGAAGTTGAGTGTCTGGGATTCGAATCCCGACCCCTTGCATATATTATGTATTGTCTCTACCAGATTTTTTATCATATTTTAGAATATACTACTCTGATTAAGTGGTGCTATAAGCATAAGTGGTGCTATAAACATAAAATCCAAAAAATATTGCATCGTTTAATATTATTATTTTTTTTTTGAGAGGTTAATATTATTATACTTATTACTATGCATTATTGGATGATAGGTATTGTTTTAGTGTAATTATTGTTTTTTATTTGAAAGAAGTGCAATTATTGTTTTGAGGAAAATAAAAATGTAAACATTTTTATAGATAACCAAAATGACAATAGTCATCTGAAAATTAAGACAAAATTAAGACGTGTAAAAAAGTAAATAACCTGATGTCTAAATCCCAACCACAACATTTGGCCTGACAATATTGGTATTTTGTCGGTTGAATTATGAATTTGTGGTGAAAAGAAAAAGTAGTCGACCCTCCCGGTTATAAGAGAAATGTCTTGATAATACAAAGTTTAATCATGATATAAGTATAACTAGTAAAAGACTCATGTTTTCGCACGAGTCACGTAACATTGTGATAATTATATAAAAAATAATTAGATTGTTAATATTGTAGAATGTTTATAGATATTAAATGAAAATTATGAGTATTAATGTAATGTTTCTATTAAATATTTTTCTCAATTATATACAAAAATTTGTTAAATAGTTGAGTCACACAAGTTATGAATTTTATTTGCTTATATATGCGTAAACAAATTTTTATGTAGATATATGAGAAACTTGAATTGATATAATTTTGAAAATTCATGACTAATTTCAAAATCAAAATTAATTTAGTGTTTCTATTAAATAACTTTTTATTTTATATGTAAAAGACTGTTCAATGTTTGCACCGCACCCGTTGCAGATTTTATGTACTTATATCTGCATAAACAAATTTTTATATAATGAGAAAGTCGATATGATAAAATTTTGAAAACTCATCACTATTTTCAAAATCAAAAGTTAATGTATTGTTTCTATTAAATAACTTTTTATTTTATATGCAAAAGACCGTTCAATATTTGCACTGCACTCGTTGCATATTTTATGTACTTATATCTGCATAAACAAATTTTTATGTACATATATGAGAAAATCGATATGATAAAATTTTGAAAACTCATGAATATTTTCAAAATCAAAATTAATGTAGTGTTTCTATTAAGTAACTTTTTATTTTATATGCAAAATATTGTTCAATATTTGCACGCACCCGTTACAAATTTTATGTACTTATATCTACATAAACAAATTTTTATATACATATATGAGAAAGTCGATATGATAAAATTTTGGAAACTCAATACTATTTTCAAAATATCAACATTTATGTAGTGTGTCTATTAAATAAATTTTTATTTTATATTTAAAACACTGGGAAATATTTAAATTGCACTCATTGAGGATTTTATATGCTTATATATACAAAATAGAATTTTTATGTATCGATATGTGATAGTTGATATGATAAAATTTTGAAAACTCGTGATTATTTTCAAAATATCAACATTAATGTTGTGTTTCTACTAATTAAATTTTTATTTTATATGCAAAACACAGTTCAATGTTTGCACTGCTGCCATTGCAAATTTTAAATGTTTATATCTGCAGAAACAAATTTTATATAAATATATGAGAAAGTCAATATGATAAAATTTTAGAAACTCATGACTATTTTCAAAATATCAACATTAATGTAGTGTGTCTATTAAATAAATTTTTATTTTATATTTAAAACACCGGTAAATATTTAAACCGCACTCGTTGAGGATTTTATATGCTAATATATGCAGAAGAAATTTTGTATGTATCGATATGTGATAGTCGATATGATAAAATTTTGAAAACTCGTGATTATTTTCAAAATATCAACATTAATGTAGTGTTTCTATTAATTAAATGAAAAAAATTATTTTATATGCAAAACACCGTTCAATGTTTATATCATTTCCGTTGCAGATTTTAAATGTTTATATCTGCAGAAATAAATTTTATATACAGAAAGTTGATATGATAAAATATTGGAAACTCGTGATAATTTTCAATATATAAACATCAATATAGTGTTTCTATTAAATATATTTTTTATATGCAAAACAGCATTACATGTTTGCTTGACGATTATATAATTAAGGACGATTATGAAATTTTGCACAAAATTTTTGACAAAAAAGAAAACTTGTTACACTTGTGATGATCATTATCTGTAATTAATTTTTTTAAAAACAAATAAACTAGTTTGATAGTTATCCGTAGAAATTAGTTACACTTAACCATTATCCGTAATCAATTTAAATTAATTTCATAGTTATCCGTGGAAATTGGTTACACATATGACCATTATCCGTAATTAATTTTTTAAAAAACAAATAAATTAAATTTTGTAAAATGACCATAATGCACATAAAATTAAAGAAATAAGGAGTTTTAATAAGGACGATTATAAAATTTTGCTGAACTTCGATTTTTATCCGTAATAATAATTCATTTTTAAAAAAATAAATTAGTTTCATAGTTATCAGTGGAAATTGGTTACAGATATGATGATCATTATCCGTAATTAATTTTTTAAAAAAGAAATAAATTAAATTTTGTAAAATGACCATCATGCACATAAAATTAAGGAGATCATAGCAGATTTTAAATGTTTATATCTGCAGAAATAAATTTTATATACAGAAAGTTGATATGATAAAATATTGGAAACTCGTGATAATTTTCAATATATAAACATCAATATAGTGTTTCTATTAAATATATTTTTTATATGCAAAACAGCATTCCATGTTTGCTTGACGATTATATAATTAAGGACGATTATGAAATTTTGCATAAAATTTTTGACAAAAAAGAAAACTTGTTACACTTGTGATGATCATTATCTGTAATTAATTTTTTTAAAAACAAATAAACTAGTTTGATAGTTATCCGTAGAAATTAGTTACACTTAACCATTATTCGTAATCAATTTAAATTAGTTTCATAGTTATCCGTGGAAATTGGTTACACATATGACCATTATCCGTAATTAATTTTTTAAAAAACAAATAAATTAAATTTTGTAAAATGACCATGATGCACATAAAATTAAAGAAATCACGAGTTTTAATAATGACGATTATAAAATTTTGCTGAACTTCGATTTTTATCCGTAATAATAATTCATTTTTAAAAAAATAAATTAGTTTCATAGTTATTAGTGGAAATTGGTTACAGATATGATGATCATTATCCGTAATTAATTTTTTAAAAAAGAAATAAATTAAATTTTGTAAAATGACCATCATGCACATAAAATTAAGGAGATCATGAGTTTTAATAAGGACGATTATGAAATTTTGCTGGACTTCGATTTTTATATATTGTTAATAGATAATAATTCATTTTTAAAAAAATAAATTAGTTTCATAGTTATCAGTGGAAATTGGTTACAGATATGATGATCATTATCCATAATTAATTTTTTAAAAAACAAATAAATTAAATTTTGTAAAATGACCATTATGCACATAAAATTAAGGAGATCATGAGTTTTAATAAAGACGATTATGAAATTTTGTTGGACTTCGATTTTTATATATTGTTAGTAGATTATATCCGTAATAATTCATTTTTTTAAGAATAAATTAGTTTCATAGTTATCCGTGGAAATTGGTTACACATGACCATTATCCGTGATTAATTTTTTTAAAAACAAATAAATTAAATTTTGTAAAATGATCATTATGCACATAAAATTAAGGAGATCATGAGTTTTAATAAGGGTGATTATGAAATTTTGATGGACTT
The DNA here is from genome assembly GCA_018208015.1 of Medicago ruthenica. Lineage (NCBI taxonomy): Eukaryota > Viridiplantae > Streptophyta > Magnoliopsida > Fabales > Fabaceae > Medicago > Medicago ruthenica. The sequence continues at coordinate 29,902 of WNNG01000400.1, forward strand.
CGATTTTTATATATTGTTAGTAGATAATTAATTTTTTAAAAAATAAATTAGTTTCATAGTTATCCGTGTAAATTGGTTACACATATGATGATTATTATCCGTAATTAATTTTTTAAAAAACAAATAAATTAAATTTTGTAAAATGACCATTATGCACATAAAATTAAGGAGATCATGATTTTTAATAAGGACGATTATGAAATTTTGCTGGACTTCGATTTTTATATATTGTTAGTAGAAGTAGATATAATACTCCCTCCGTTCCTTTTTAAGTGTCCCTTTTGAAGAAATTTTTTGTCCCTATTTAACTGTCACTTTCAAAGTTCAATGCTAACGTTAAAGGTTGTTTTACCAACATTACACTTAGTTATTTATTGTGGAGAGATAAATATATAAAAATGAGACATTAGTAAAAGTATAAATTATTGTATTAAAAGTAGTAATATTTATTGATTGTCTTGTATAAAATGTCAAAAAAAAAAAAAGTGACAATTAAGAATAAACTATTTTTTCAAACCATTCCTTTTTGGTGAAGCCCATTCAGTTCAATTGTTTAACATTATTTGAGTTGAAACTGTCAACCAATCCTACAAAACAAATTTAACATGTTTTTGTCTTTTGGACGAAAACAGAAAAGAAATGACGAGAAAGATAATATAAATAGCAAAGAAAAAGCAAAAAAGAAACTAATTTTCATCTCTTTTTATGTGTTGTCTTGTCTGATTCATTCTAGAAAATCCTTTTTGCCAATTGCAACTGTCAGTTCCAGAAAACCATTCTGGTCTGAAGAAGAAGAAGATCAAGATGGGATTATCATCTGCTGATGTTTCAAGTGATAACATCAACACCCCTTTGTTACTCACTCAATCTCAATCTCATCCTCTCAAAAGAACAGGTTTCTCTTCTTAATTCTTCATCCTTTTTTTTTTAATTGTTCATGTTTTTTGTTTATACAAATTGTTGTTTTTTATTATGTTTGGAATTGAATGTGTAACAATAATAATAATATGAAATTGATATGATTTGATAAATAATGCAATCTTATGTTATGATATGATATTAGGGACTGTATGGACAGCAGTGGCACACATAGTGACAGGGGTGATAGGATCAGGAGTGTTATCTCTTCCATGGAGCATTGCACAACTTGGATGGATTGTTGGACCATTTTCCATACTCCTTATTGCTTCTTCAACTCTTTACTCTGCTTTTCTTCTTTGCAATACTTATCGTTCTCCCAATCCCGAATATGGTCCTCATAGAAGTGCTTCTTATCTTGATGTTGTCAATTTTAATCTAGGTAACTTCATTTAAGGACCCTTTTCATTTTTCAATTCAATTTCATTGATTTTGCATCTTTACGTTTAAGTAACATCTTTTGTTTAAATCGGGATATTCATAACTTGATAGGATTGACTTATACCCTATGTAACACCGACATTTCTGATAGAAGGTATATCTGGTGCCTGTTACATATGTTGATGTCTGTCATAGACACGACACAAACACGTGTGATTACATTTAATTAATTCATTTTTCAAATTTTTACCAGTGTCGACGTGTCTGTGTCAGTGCTTCATAGGTGATACCTGCTAGTAAGCTATGTGAACATTAAAATAATTGATTAAAGATTATTTTGGTAGTAATATTGAACATTTTATTATATATCATACTGATAGAAAAAAATTAATTGATTATGTCATTTTATGAAAAATCTTATTATAGTTTAATAAAATACATGTGTAACATCGACAAGGTGTGTCGCAATTGGCTGATAATTGGGTCCTTTACACATGTGGTCATAGGTACGATTCCTAGCCAATGTGTATGGAAGAGCACCTGTTGGGAGAGGTCGGTCCCTTCAATGGATCTTCGTACCTCAAAGGATTAGTCTCTAGCTTCTGGCCTAGCCGCCTGGGCATACCTTGGGCAATAAAAAAAATACATGCGTAATAAAGCTCAAAGAGGAAGGGTAGGGTAGGAAATGAGGATCAGGAAGGAATCAAAACAAATTGGACTATTTTGATAAGAAATTAAAGGGAAGGGTCTGCTATTTAGTCAGAGAAATGTTATTCTGGTGGTTTCCATTCATTGCATTAAGCGTAACAAGGTGTTTATAATTTGGTAATATTTTATCTAGTGATTGTTTTTGCATCTGTTTTAGGCAAATTTGTGGCCAATACATTTCTTTCGGCAAGACTGCTATTCTGAGAAATGTTAACCGAACATTGTCACACATTCTTTTCAATACATAATATTATGTAAAATTTACATGCATTTTACCAAAATGAGAGCTAGCCTCATCAAAAAGAGAGTGAGACTCGCATGACTTAGCGGTTGCCATCTCAATTTCATGTGTGTTTAGATATATTTTCCTCCTTATAAGATTTTGGTTTGGTGGTTACAGGAACAGGGAATGGAAGACTCTGTGGCCTTCTTGTGAATATCTGTATATATGGTTTTGGAATTGCCTTTGTCATTACAACATCTATCAGCTTAAGGTTTGTCGAATTGAGAATGAGTCTGTCCCAAGAATCTCACTATGCCTATGTATATCGCCAGTATTGATTTTGACAGCTATCTGTATATGTGGATGCAGAGCAATCCAAATCTCAATTTCGCAACACAACAAAGAGAATGAAACACCAAGTGAATTTGCAGATGCATATTATATGCTGATTTTTGGAATTGTCCAAATTGTTCTCTCCCAGATACCAAACTTACATGACATACATTGGCTGTCCGTTGTCGCTGCGATTACATCCTTTGGTTATTGTTTCATAGGAATGGGACTTTCCATCATGCAAATCATAGGTATGCATCACCATCTGAATAGTCTGATTTTTGAGGTATTTCCTTATGCTCACCATGACTGGCTTACACTTGCTGGGAGATATATATATATATATATATATATATATATATATATATATATATATATATATTGCACCGATTATTAGTTTTGACGTTAATACATGCATATAACTATCGGATAATCATTTTCTCAGAAAATGGATATACTAAGGGTAGTATTGAAGGAGTCAGTACCTCTAGTGGAACTGAGAAGTTGTGGTTGGTTTCCCAAGCGCTTGGTGACGTGTCGTTCTCCTATCCTTTCTCGACAATTATGATGGAAATACAGGTATCTATCCCTTGATTATCAGATAACTGTAATGCAATTTTAACACAGCATCTAAGGAAAAATGTGAGCTGTTTTGGTTTAAGAAAGTATAGAATGTTTTCATTGGCACTTTAAGTACAAACATATCACCTGTTTTCACTTTATTTTACCAAGAATTTTTTCATTGTTTTTCTCTTATCCCCTGTAAAAAATTGAAAATAGGAAATAAAGTATTTTTTTTCTAATTTAAAATGAAAATAGACCAAGCAGGGCCTTGACAATTAGAGAAGCTGACATAACTTGTGGTAATTCTTGAAGGATACTTTGAAGACGCCTCCACCAGAAAACCAAACCATGAAAAAGGCCTCAACAATATCAGTTGCTATCACAACATTCTTTTACCTCGTTTGTGGATGGGCTGGATATGCTGCCTTTGGCGATAATACACCAGGAAACCTTTTAACAGGGTTCGGTTCTTCCAAATTTTATTGGCTTGTTGACTTTGCTAATGCTTGTATAGTGGTTCACCTAGTTGGTTCATATCAGGTACATATAATGAATTTACCATCTTCAAATTTTATAATGGTGCTTACGTATTTAATATCTTTTTTATTCCTATATTGTCTTAGAGTAGAATGTTATAAAATCTTAGCTTAGATATTTTGCGTGTTCAGCTTAAAGGGTAATATATATTTTGTCTACTTTTATCTACAACTGTGGAATGCATGTTCATTTAACTCTAGAAAAAAATTATTTTGACACCGACGGTATGCATTGTTCATCGTTTATTACATGGTTAACACAGTTAAAAAATATGGTTAATTGTGTTTAGTAGACGGTTAATGGATATCATGTACATTTGAACACTATTTTTTTGACACACAACATTGTCCATTTCTTCATTACATGGTTAACATAATTCAAATATGCCGTTAATTACATTCAATGGATGGTTAATGAGTATAGCAAGGTATTGTAACTCATTAACCGTACATTGAAATTTGAACATAATTAACCATGTATTTGAACTGCATTAACCATGTAATGAATAAATGAACATTGTTGGGTCAAAATATCAGTGTTCATAGATACATGATATCCATTAACCATTTACTAAATATAATTAACTATGTATTTGAGCTGCGTTAACCATGTAATAAAGTTCACGCACATTTGGGAATAGTGGCATACGGTGTTTGTACGATGTCAACAAGTTGTGTCAAAATAACACAGATGTTAACTCCATCATCTACCTTGTTTCAATGCAGGTATACTGCCAGCCACTTTTTGCTAATGCCGAGAATTGGTTCCGTTTAAAATTCCCTGACAGTGAATTTGTGAATCACACATATACCTTGAAACTCCCATTGCTGCCAGCTTTCAAACTAAGTTTTCTCAGTCTGTCATTCAGAACTGCTTATGTTGCATCAACTGTTGTGATTGCAATGATCTTTCCCTACTTCAACCAGATTTTGGGAGTTTTAGGTAGCATAAGCTATTGGCCATTAACCATATATTTTCCAGTGACAATATACTTGAGTAGGTCCAATACTGATGCATGGACTGCGAAATGGGTTATGCTTCAAGCTTTCAATGTTTTTGGCTTTGTATTTGGATTGTTCACTCTCATTGGATGCATTAGAGGAATAGTAACTGAAAAATTAGGCTAAGAAGTTTTAAGACCAAATTCACATTGAGGAATGTGAGCCCAATTCTATTATTGTAGCTGCAAGACGCGATTCTGTTACACTGCAGAAGATCAAAAGTATACATTGGTGCAATCTTTTGAGAAACTAGTAAGTTTCATATACAGTGCTGATAGGGAACTTTTAAGATGTAAGTTGTTCCCATGGCATTACAGTGTTGTGCAGGTCAGGTTCTTGAAGTTGAACCTGTGGAAGGTGTCCTCCACAGGAATTAAGGAAATAATCACTTCTTGTGAAAAATCTCAGCTGTTTAATTTTGTTTGAAGTCTTACTAATATGAGATTATGCTAAATAACATTAATGAGATTAATTTTGAAAGTAAATATTTTTTGAAAGTAAACATTAATGAGATTATGCTAAATATTTTTTGACATAGTCATTCTAATAGCTCAGCAATTCATATCCATCCTGGATTTAGTGTGTTTGGAAAGTCAGCGTTCTCGCGTTCCTGTGCACTCATACTGTGATTTTCGGAAGCTTAAAACTGTAGTTTCCAGAAAATGTTGTTATGATAGCTGTTAGTAGTTTCTGTTTTGGGCCTTAGTTGGGTTAAAAAGCCCACTTCTGTTTGTATGCTACTTGGCCTATATATAGGCATTGTTTGTGTTGAATAAAGCTAAGACCCATATTTGCATAACAATTGGTATCAGTCTGGACCCGGACTGACCCGAAACCGCAGTTTCCGTTACCACAGATAACCACCATAACCAACTCCTTTCTTGACCGTTATCACATTCCTCTTTCCGGCGAAGCTCGTCTGGTTAGCTTCTCTCCACCATGGCTGACAAATCAATGTTCCTTCAACCGTCAATTCCCAAATTCGATGGGTTTTACGAACATTGGGCCATGCTTATGGAAAATCTGTTGCGCTCAAAGGAATATTGGAACTTGATTGAAGTTGGAATCACGGTGGGTCCGCCCAATGCCACTGCAGAACAACAACGTATTGCTGATGAAAGTAAGCTCAAAGATCTGAAGGTGAAGAATTACTTGTTTCAATCGATTGATCGATCAATCTTGGAGACGATCTTGGTACGTGACTCTGCTAAAGACATTTGGGATGCAATGAAAAGAAAGTATCAAGGGTCCACGAAGGTAAAGAGAGCTCAGCTTCAAGCTCTACGCAGAGAATTTGAGGTTCTTGCTATGGGGGAAAATGAGACAGTTGATGAGTATTTCGCAAGAACTCTAGCGATTGCAAATCGCATGACTGCACATGGTGAAACGATGCAACAAGTGACTGTTGTTGAGAAGGTATTGAGATCGATGCCGGCCAAATTCAATTACGTGGTGTGTTCTATTGAAGAATCCAATGATGTGACGAATCTTTCAATTGATGAACTACAAAGCAGCTTGATTGTGCATGAACAACGCATGAAGAATCAAAAAGATCAGAAAGAAAGTGTAGATGAACAAGCCCTGAAGGTCTCTAATGGTGGTAGAGGTGCAGGGAGGGGTAGAGGAAGAAGTTCATCTAGAGGACGAGGTAGAGGCAGAGGCAAAGAGTACTTTAGCAAGGATAGCATTGAATGCTATAAGTGTCACAAATTAGGACACTATCAAAGTGAATGCCCTAATTGGGGGGAAAATAATGCACATTATGCTGAGTTTAATGAGGAAGAAGAGATGCTTCTCATGGCCAAGAATGAAAGTGACTATGATGCTAAAGATCAAATCTGGTTCCTTGATTCAGGATGCAGCAACCACATGGTAGGTAACAAGAACTGGTTATATGATTGTGATGAATCCCATAGAGACACTGTAAAGTTAGGTGATGACTCCAAGATGCTTGTCATGGGAAAGGGTAACCTGAGATTGAGAATTAATGGAAGAATTCATGTTATTAGTAATGTGTATTATATACCAGGATTAAAGACAAATTTGATCAGCATTGGCCAACTGCAACAGAGAAATGTAACTGTGATCTTCAAAAGGGATGAATGTAAAGTCTTTCATGATCAAATGGGACTGTTATTCACTTCTCAAATGTCAGCGAATAGGATGTATGTGATTCATGCTGCAGTAATCACACCTAGTTGTCTGCAAGTTACAAAGCAAGATGTGACTCAATTGTGGCATAGCAGATATGGGCATCTCAGCATTAAGGGATTGAATACCTTAGTGAAGAAGCAAATGGTGAATGGCTTGCCAGACCTGGAAGATGTTGAAGAAAAATGCAGTGATTGCCTCATAGGTAAGCAACACAGAGATGCTATCCCTAAGCAAACTGTGTGGAGAGCTACAGAAAAACTTGAACTCATACACTCGGATATATGTGGTCCTATCAGTCCAAAATCCAATGGTGGCAACAGGTATTTCATAACCTTCACTGATGATTTTAGTAGAAAAACATGGGTCTATTTCCTACAAGAGAAGTCAAATGCTTTTGAAATTTTTAAAGTCTTTAAAGCTCTAGTTGAAAAAGATTCTGGCTGCATGATTCAATCTCTGAGGACTGATAGAGGTGGAGAATTTACTAGCAATGCATTTAATGAATTCTGCAGTAAGCATGGAATAAAGAGACAATTGACTGCTGCTTACACCCCTCAACAGAATGGGGTTGCAGAGAGGAAAAATAGGACTTTAATGAACATGGTTAGAAGTATGATTAGTGGTAGAAATGTGCCCAAAGAGTTCTGGCCAGAAGCAATTAAATGGGCTACATACATTGTCAACAGGAGTCCAACCTTATCTGTGAAGGATATCACACCAGAAGAGGCATGGAGTGGAGTGAAACCCTCAGTGAGTCACTTTAGAGTATTTGGCTGTCTTGCTTATGTTCATATTCCTGAAAGTCAAAGAAAGAAATTGGATGATAGAAGTGTAAAATGCATGCATTTGGGTTTGAGTGAAGAGTCTAAGGCCTACAAGCTTTATGACCCTGTCAAAGAAAAAATTATAATAAGTAGGGATGTTGTGTTTGATGAAGGAAAAAGCTGGAACTGGTCTAAGTCAGATCAACAAAGTGATGAAGCTATAGCACATGAGGAAGATGATGAAGCCTCAGAAGTTGAATACATACAACCTACCATGAATGATGATACTGCCACCAGTGATGAAGATAATAATGAAGATCAAGAGGCCATTCCAAATAATCCTACTGCTACCCCACCAACTCAGCCAAGAGTTAGAAGAGTTCCTGGACACTTCAAAGATTTTGTATTAGAAGGTGAAGCAACTGATGATATGCACAATCTGGCTGTGTACAGTACTTGTGAAGATCCAAGCAATTATGAAGAAGCTGCAAAAACTGTAGTATGGAGGAAGGCTATGGACTTAGAAATAGAGTCTATAGAAAGAAACAACACTTGGGAGCTTGTGAAAATGCCTAAGGGTGTAAATGTTATAGGTGTTAAATGGATCTATAAAACAAAATATAATGAGAAGGGAGAAATTGACAAGCACAAGGCTAGACTAGTAGCCAAAGGATATAGTCAAAAGTATGGTGTGGATTACAATGAGGTGTTTGCTCATGTGGCTAGATGGGACACTATTAGAGCAATCTTGGCATTGGCAGCTAACAAAGGGTGGAATGTCTTTCAACTGGATGTTAAGAGTGCATTCTTGCACGGTGAATTAGTTGAAGACATTTATGTGTATCAACCTTTGGGTTATCAGAATGGAGATAGTGACATGGTTTATAAACTGAGAAAGGCCTTGTATGGGCTAAGACAAGCCCCTAGGGCCTGGTATAGTAAGATAGAATCTTACTTTCAAAGTGAAAAGTTTGAGAAATGTGCCTATGAACACACACTGTTTGTGAAATATGGGACTGATGATAAGGTTCTAATTGTTAGCCTTTATGTAGATGACTTGATTTTCACTGGCAATGACAGGCAGATGATTGAAAGCTTTAAAGAATCTATGAAAAGAAAGTTTGCAATGACTGACCTGGGCAGGATGAGATTTTTTCTTGGAGTTGAAGTAAACCAGTCTAGGGAAGGTATATTCATTTGTCAACAAAAATATGCAGCAGAAATACTTAGCAGATTTGGTATGGAAGAGTGTAACAAAGTGTGTAGTCCCATTGTGCCTGGCTGTAGACTTGTGAAGAATGAAACTGGGAAGGCAGCAGATGCTAAATTGTATAAGCAAATGATAGGTTGTCTGATGTATTTGCTTGCTACAAGGCCTGACATGGCTTATTCTGTGTGTCTTGTTGCAAGGTATATGGAGAGACCAACTGAGATTCATGTGGCTGCAGTAAAAAGAATCATGAGATACTTGAAGGGTACACTAAGGTTTAGCATCATGTACAAGAGCTCAGCTGATGAGAATTTGAAGCTGGAAGGTTGGTCTGATTCTGATTATGCAGGAGATTTAGATGACAGGAAGAGTACCTCTGGCTTTGTGTTCATGTTAGGGAATGGTGCTATATCATGGTCCTCTAAGAAACAACCAATTGTGACTTTATCTACAACAGAGGCAGAGTTTGTAGCTGCAGCATCATGTGCTTGTCAGTGTGTTTGGCTTAGAAATGTATTGAAGCATCTGAGATTGAATCAAAATTGCAGGACTGTAATTCATTGTGACAATAGCTCCTCCATCAAGTTATCAAAGAATCCGATCATGCATGGAAGGTGTAAACATATTGATGTTCGTTTTCACTTCCTTAGAGACTTGACCAAAGAAGGCATTGTGGAATTGATTCATTGCAGGTCTGAAGATCAACTTGCTGATTTGATGACTAAACCTCTAAAGCTTGAGGCTTACTATAAGCTTAGAGAAGGATTAGGAATGATAGAGTAGATGTATTGTATTAATTGAACTACCTTGCTTAGGAATGTTCAATTAAGGGAGGGTTTGTTATGATAGCTGTTAGTAGTTTCTGTTTTGGGCCTTAGTTGGGTTAAAAAGCCCACTTCTGTTTGTATGCTACTTGGCCTATATATAGGCATTGTTTGTGTTGAATAAAGCTAAGACCCATATTTGCATAACAAATGTGCGTCCAATTTGTTACTGAATGTGAAAACAAACAAGCTATTAGACCGTGTTTGAAAACACGATTGGATGTGCGGATACTCGCATCTGTAATGTGGAGCTGTAGCTTCTTGGTGAACATGCATTGTGATTTCGTCACTTTTAAAAAAAATGCACTTAGTGAGTGTTTGTGTCCAATTCAAACCGTGATAACTTCTACGCGTTGTCGTGTCTTTTTGCCAGATGCATAGTGAAGAATTGTTTTACCGTTATTCCAAACACAATTTTTGTGGGATTTGAATCTTAAATTGCTGGGTTGGAAGGATAAATTGTTTATTACATATTAAAATTAAAAAAATTTAAATGAATAATGTGTATACGTGAGTGAGATTCATTAAGTATTTAAATGAATTGGAGTTTATGTAACCGGAAGTGATTGAGGGAAAGATTGACACTAAGGTACCGTTTAGTTCGACTTTTTTTCTATTTATCTACAATTTTAAGGAGAAGCTAGGCCAAACACAATATATATTTAGTACTTGCTAAAAAAAATATTTTAAACATTTTTTCCTTTCAAAAAATATTTTAACAATTTTTTATTTATTATATATTTGTACAATATTTTGCCAAACAACTTTTAACTTAAAAAATAGCTTTAAAACTAAAAAAATAATAAAGTAACCAAACAACTTTAACTTCTTTTTTAAAGCCCTTAATTTAACTTTGTTTTAAAGTAGCTTTTGAACTGTAAAAAAGTTAGTTCAAACGATGTCTAATAACCAAACAAATTTAGCTTTTGTAGCATTAAGGAACAAAAAGTTGGATATCCTTTCACATGTAATCAACTGCTTGGAGAATTCCTCATAGGTCCTCATAGGATTCCCCTTATATTCCATTGTCTATGCCTTCAACGGCTTTATTTTCACTAAAGCAGTTTTTTCTTTCTTTTAATTTTTTCTTCTGATCTTTATTTGACTAATTTGGATGGTGTTTGGATTCTCTACAATAGCTGCATAGTGCATAAACTGTAGGAACCATTAGATCTAGAGAGAGAAGTTTTCTCTCACTAAATCTAACTACAAGGATAAGTTGTTGTTTGACCCAAGAGAAGATTAAACACAAGCTGATTATTTTCCTTTTGTGATGGAACAAAGTGGGCAACCTCGGATCCTAGAAAAGTTGGCATTTATTTAATCAAAATTGATATAAAGATGTCGTTGAAAAAACCAAATCATCAATCCATATGCAAGTGATCAATTTCTTTAGTACAAATTTAGAGTTTGATTTTGTACATTGTACGTGTAAAATATTTTACACTATAATTCTTGAGATTCTAATACAAAAATATTACTCCATATACTTACAAGTTACAACTAATGACATGTTATTAAGACATGACAGACCCGCACGAGAGTCTCTTCATTGGATTCTCAAAAATCTGTGGGGTTGAATACAAAGACACATGCATGTAGCCACACACCTGACACAATGATTTCATTTTCTTAATTAAACTTTGTTTTGTTCTAAACAAACAAATTCATCCATCAAACCCCTCTTGTGTTGACATAAATTAAAATATTATAAAACTAACTGACTTAACGGCAGCTACATCTTTGCTGAAATAAGCCTCCACTCTCGAGGTTAATTTGATTCTAAAACACATTAAAAGATTAATTTGTTGCCATTAGCCAAACTCTTTTGCCTTGTGGAACTGGAAACCTATCACTTGTGAAACTCTTTGCAGAACTTACATAAAAATAGCTTATGAGTTATGACATGTTTGTAAGCTGTTTTTAACTTATTTCTATAAACTCTTTTGGAAAGTTTATGAAAACATGTATAGTCTATATGAAAACGGTGTAACTTCGTATTATATTTTGTTATAGAAATGTATTATATATAAGCACTTATATGATAAACACTCAAGTTATAGACAATTAAGCTGCTTATCCAATCTTGACAGTTAATTGAGTTTGGTAACTTACCATGTACTTTGCCTTCTTTTTACTTAATTTCAATTAAGCACTTATTTAATTAATCAGTTGTGTTGTTTGAACATCAGATTTGAGACTCACGTGTGACAATATGTTATATGTGTACACATATTCCTATTTCTCACTTATCTTTTATCTTATATATTGTATATTGATTTCTGACCTTAGTTGATGTTCCCTTAAAAAAAAAAAAAAACTTAGTTGATGTTGAAATATCATTTCTCATGCAAAATATATTGTGTCAAATTAACGGTAAATAATGATATGTTTTGGTCATTCAAACAAGTTTTTATAAGACATAGGTAGTTGAGACAAAAGGTAACACGAATCAAAACTGAAAATCATCATGACAAAAGAGAATTAAAAGAAAAAGATCAATAAAAGAAGGATAAACATAATGAAAACAAAGGAAGCATATTTATGACTTTATTTTCTGTCAAGGTGACTGACTACTTAACAAACAGTACAAGTTTCTTCAAAGCTGCAAACTCTAACTAACACTCACAAACCTCAAATCAAACCCATTACAATATTTGCACTCACCAAACTTTAACTAGTATATCAAGGTCATAACATATATATATCTTCGACTAGTATAAGATATGAAAAAACAAAATAAGCTTAAAATCTAAATCTAGTTGGAGAGTTACCAGGCTAAATTTAGTCACTAACAAACTCTACTAAGCTAAAATGATCAGAAATATTTAAGGGATGGAAAAACTGTCCCGTAACACGGTTATAAATTGTGGTCTGCAACTGCAACTGCGGCCTCAATACACAAATATCTACTAGCAAACAAATGAAGCTAGAGAATCTTGAAGTGCAACACACAAAAATTTCTCCAAGTCTGGTGTGGCAAAAAATGATCTACGAAGAGAGAAATTTGAAAGCACCCTTTGTTTCTTTGGTGCTGGTGGGCATGTTGAAATTTCTGGTATCCGAAATTTTTTACCTTTTGGAGTTGAGCATAAACTGTTACTTGTGATGGAGACATCATCAACAACCTTAACAGAATCCATGTTTGAGGAACAGTTTTCAGAGGACGATTCTTGTTTTTTGCTATGTGGATGTTGATTCTTGATGTTGCTTCTTGTGAGTTTTCTTCCTCTTGTTCTTGTCTTCTTCTTTGTTGATGTTGTTGGTGTTGTATTTCCTAAAGGGACCATTTCTTGAGACAAAACAAAGAAAATTTAAAGCTTTTGTGAGTATAGTTAGAATATACTAGCATGTACAAAAGCTGTGGCAGGAGCAAAGAAGAAGCTGAAGCTTTTACAAAGTAGTTTAGTTTCTAATGGTGGGTGCTTTTATTTGTTGAAATGTTGTGTGTGTATATATATTTGACTGAAAAGAGAGTTTTGTAGAGAAGTCAAATTTTGATTCCTCGTGAAACAATATTTTAGTATATTTGTAAGTGTGACACTACAAAAGTAACTCTCTCCACTATAACATAGTGAAATAAGGAATCCAAGAGACCAATCCAATGTATGCTTTTAAAAAATGTCTCATACACATTCAACTTATCCTTCATCTACTACACCTGATTATTAATCAAATACAAAATTGTTGTTTATTTAGTTAGGAGTAGCGAAAGTTAGGTGAATTAGGCTCCGTGAGTTCACTAGGCTCATGGTTAATCACATACAAAATTGTGGTTTATTTAGTTAAGAGTAGAGAAAGTTTAGGTGAGTTGGGTTCCGAGAGTTCACTTGGCTCAAGGCAGGTTTCAAGGTTCGACGACCGTTAATAAAGTTACTTATAGATCATCCATCAAAGAAGTCATCATGCTCATAACGGAAGTTGAACCCACAACTTTGTGGATGAATCAACTCTTTATCAACTGAGTCAACCTTCATTGACGTTGTTTATTTAGTTGATCGGTATATAGTTAACTTCGACCACGTTGAAAATTGTGCAATTGTGTCTAATTATGTAATTAAATTAACCGCAATTTTGATCGTAAATTGAATTAATCATTATTCAATTGAATTAACAACATTTTTTATCAAAAAAATATGTGTGAAATCATTACTGTTCATTTAAATTGTGAAGAGCTGTGCTGAAATTTCAAACTGTTAAATCACCATCACTTTCTGACTATCCTAAGGAGGCCTTTGAACAAAATATGAGACCTGTAGAAAACTCAATGGAATTTGAGTTAGCAACATATGTGGATTAGTGAACTTTTTAGGCTGAGGGTGTTAGAAGATACAAAAATATCTATCTTACTTGAGTTTTTAAATTGTCTTACAGAATTAAGTTCCTAGCATAGTTTTTTGGGTGAGACCTTTGTTGTCTTTTTGAAGAATCGTGCGTAATTTATTCAACACCTAATAAAAACACAAATTTGTAAGTGGTATCCACAGGCTTATTTTACTTCACTTACAAATTTACTTGTGTGGTTGAATGTTGAAAAGCTTAAGTGGTTTGAACCAAGAGATAATGAGTTGGAAGTCTTGGGTTCAAACCCAAACGAATGTGTAAAAATATTAATGATGGTTTCGTTATGGGGATGTTTTATGTGGAATCGGAATTGAACCTGGGTCACCACATTATCTGTTCTGTAGTTTATTTGAGTATGTATAACTTTGATTAAAGGAAATCTTGATTCACTTCTGACTTGCTTAATTGACTTAGTATTGTGGAAAATACTTCAAATTTAGTTCATTATTGTAATTGTATGTTCATGCTTGCACTCTTTATTTTTATATTAATATTAAAAGTTAAATTGCATGGATGATATTTTATATTTTTTTACATGTAGTTTATTATTTTTAAGTGGTTTAAATAGAAAATTATCAATAGCTTACCGATTAAACCACAAACTCAAATGGTATGCCGACTATATATGCCTCCACGTCCTCAACGAGTTGTGTATCGTGTATCCGAACTGCACCATGTAGCAAAGTGAATTGTAAATCAAGTGACTATACATAAAATAGTGAGAAAATCAAAAGCTTTTGTGGGTATAGTTTAAGTCAGAATAAACTAGTGTGTGCAAAAGCTTTTAAAACTAACATAAACTATACTCACAAAAGCTAAACCACAATCACTACTTGACTACCCTAAAGAGGCCGTTGAAAATCTCTTGAGACCTTTAAGATCAGTTTAGGAGTTTGGAAATGAGGGAATGAGACGCTTTTGAGGGAAGGGACGAGAAGGAAAAATATTAGAAATTTTTTTATCTTAATTGATAGTGTGTTTTGTAAAAACTGATAAGGAAATATTTTTAATTATGAGAGTATTAGAAAAAGATGAATAACTTGAAGAATTTTAAGAATCAAATTAATGACAAAATTTCATGATGTCAAAATGGCAAATCTACTATTCTCGGTCTCGTCGTCTAACTTAACAATTTCAGTATTTTTTTTTTAATTGAGATAAAACTTGTAAACACAAATCTACTCTTCTATTACCCAAAGAATAAAAAAAAACTATAAAAAAAAAAAACTCATCAACAAGGCCGATTTGATTATCTATTGGCCCTAGAATATATGTGCCACTACCGAAGATTTAGCATCCGCTAATACGAAGGTTGAAAACCAAAATTAAAATAAGATATACTTGTAAGAAAAAATAAACAACAATAAGTATTATCCCCTAAAAAAAATAAGTATTATTTTTAAATTTATTATATTTTTTATGGGGCATTATTCATGTAAGTATTATTTTTCCCCTAAAAAAATAAGTATTATTTTTAAATTCATTAGATTTTTTATGAGGAATTATACATGTATATGTACATGCATTTTATCATAATCATAATTTTAATCATTAGCTCCCCTAAAAAAAATCATTAGCTCCCCTAAAAAAAATCATTAGATCTTCAATTGATTATGATAACTGTACACTATCAATTTTTGACAACAACTCTAAAAAATATCAAATTCATTCCTTTTATTAAAAAATAAATAAATATCAAATTCACTATTTTTTTTCAATCAAATCGAAGAGTTGCTTTTGCGTTCTAGAGTGAGCCTTTATTCTTCCATATCTATGCATTACCCCCAAAAAAACAAGGGAGAAACTCTTTTTAACCTCCACATCACTTTGGATGCCATCTAAAAGTAGACCTTCGAACACTGTCATGTGTAATTTTTTAAGAAATGTTGGGTTGATGAAATTGTACACTAAAACAAAATGCTCCAGCTTAACGAGGGGAATAGGGATAAAACACTCAACAGTTTTGTGACTACAATTTTTATTTTTTAGGTAGATAGACAAAATGTCAATAGTAGTTGAAAATTCACACACATGTGGAGGAGCCGTGATTCGAACCCCGGTCACGGCATCCGGCCTAACAATTTTGGCATTTTTGTCAATTGAGCTAGAACTTATGGACTACAATTCTTAAATAATATGATAAAATTGATGTTTTTGCATTCTCGAGCATTCACATTCAAAACTAATTCTTTGTGTAATAGAGGCTCAGCACAAAGGGAGAGCTTAAAAAATCTAGAGCCCCATGCCAGATCATGCCGCATTTAGAAGGTATTTAGCTGTAAGAAACAAAACATTATTATTTAGGCTCAAACTGGGCAACAAAAATGAGTCATCTGTTTTTACCGAAAAGAGAACGACCAATGAACCACGAATGTTAGTTTACAAAATTACAAGATATGCACGAATACCAGAAACACCCTCAAACATAGCGCCTCGGCACTTAGCTTACACATACAACTCCACTGTCTGCCATCACATCAGAACAGAACCACAATGAAGTTGAAACTAGGTTCTAAAATTTACACCAACTACTCATATGGTACAATACTATAAGCCTGTAAATCTACTCTTAGCTTCCAACTTACAAAAAGTAATACACAACGCAAGTGATGAGAAATATAGAATTTGGAGGGATAATGGTAACCAGGTCAGGAGTGCTTACAAAATTGAAAAGCTTAACACTGCTCTGGCTGGTTAAAAAAAATTGAAGAAATATGATACACCTGCAAGAGGAAGCATTTAAAAAGCATGAATACATTGGACACATTAGAATAGAACAGAACATGTTAAGAAAACCTTCAAGTGAAACATTCTACTCAGAAAAACAAAGCAAATCGAATGGATGAAAAATAAATATTTATCCCATTATTCCCATACACTGAAAGACAACCAGCTTTATATATCATATTTATCATTTAAGCTTAAACAGATATTAACAACTGTCAACAAATCCATTTTCAAATGCACATATAATATTTTTTGCTTGTAACTTGATTAAAATAACATCTAGAAAGGAACTTCAAGGACAGATAAAGTTGTTGAAGTAAACAACTGAAGCATACCGTATTGGAAGCTGATGCAGAAGGCAAGATACCCATTACTTATAAAATGTGAAAGTGACAGAAAATAAATTCTATTAGGATTTCTCTCTGACTGCGGTCCAAGGGCGCCAAATGGAGGAACTGTTTGATTTAAGTCATTTAACTATCACCAAAAGAAATTATCTGCCCAAACGCAAGTCGTGCTCGAAGCTGCATCAACAAAATAAAATTTAAAATTGACTAAGAGGAAGTATAAAACAAAAACAACTAAGTATGAAGATTAAAGGACCTTCACATCCATGCAAGAGTCATTGGTCATCCTCTTGATTTGAGAAACAATGCCAAAATTTCGCAGTTTTACAACCCTGTCAAATGCACCAGGACTTGCAGGAACAGTGAGATTTACTATGACCCAAACAGCATGATGTGCGTAGACGACTGTCATTACTCTGCAAATACTGGCTCAATAGATAGTGAGATCCATTTTCTGCTTGTGGAAAGAGCAGCTGCATTATGGCTTCTTTATGAAACTCATTTCCACTTGCAATATTGCTGAGTACATACATCCCCTAAACAGAAAAAAAAAAAAAAAATATAACATTCAGCATGGAGAATAAATTTTCAATACAATGGCTGTTTTCATATTCAATAGTTATTTTTGCCCTGCTGGGGAAAAATCTGTTTACTTTCTATACCATCCTTTGAATACTTGCATGTATGAGGCAGTTTTAAATAAGAGACTGCAACAATAGTTTTAATTTATATTTTATCATAACATCAGAATTTTTTTTTTCATGTTTTTACATTGAACCTAACGTATCCTTACAAAACAGGCCAGTAAGGTGAAAGATGCCACTATAAATTCATTTCAAGCCTTGTATCATATGTGGGACTTGAGCTTTTTTTAGCACTATTAGGATTGGTGCATGGATATAAATGGTGTGTTGCCTGGATGAATAGGCTCTGATACAATTAGGTTTTTATGTTGGGCCTAACTCATCTTCACAAAACAGGTTAGTAAGGTGAAGGATGCCACTCTTTATAAACTCATTCCAGACCTTATCTTTATCCTATGTGGGACTCGGGTTTTTCCCAATAATTTTGTATTTGTTGAGTTTGTGAGATTTTAGGTAAAAGGAAGAGAGAATAACAAGAGCTCAGAGTATTATTGATAATGACTGAATAGTAGTGTGATATCTTTATAAAAGTAATAAGAATCTGTTTAACATCAAATATGAATCTATATTTTAGGAGAATTATTACATATAATATCAATAAGTTTTCCACGAAGATATTCGTAGAACAAAACACTAGAAATGAAATTACATAATACTCCTAATGTCGGTTATAAGTTATAACTAGATGTGTTTTTGAATTCTAAACAAACTTTTAACACATCTAATAATTGACCGAGCTCTCTAGGTTTGTACAAATTGTCCAATTAGAAGGAACAACATAAGTAAACTTCAAAGCATTTCGATCATTTGATGTAACCCAAAATGACAAATTTTGTCCAACCAATTAGACTCCAGTGTGCCAAACTTGTCCCCAATTATGTGTCATTGGAGCCAGACCAGTGTTAGACCCTTTGATTGACACACGTAAAATATCACCAACATTGGTAACATTGTACATCAAAACCATAAAAAAAGTAAGGGTTTCCTCTTAGCTCAAATCTAGCACCACCTCTTTAGAGGCATGGGAACACATCGATATTGAACTGGGATAATCCCTTCTTTGTAAATTGTTTCAGTGTTTAATGTTGTCAATGCTGGTGATATTTTACGAGTGTAAATCATAGAGTCTAATACTGATTGGGCTCCAATGACACATAATTGGGGACAATTTTGGCACACTGGAGTCAAATTGGTTGGAAAAGACTTGTAATTTTGGGTTACAAGCAAGTGATCGAAAAGCTTTGAAGTTTACTTGTTCCTTCCAATTGGCAATTTGGACAAACCTACGAGAGCTCGGTCAATTTTTAGATGTGTTAAAAGTTTGTTTAGAATCCAAAAATACATCTAGTTATAACAGACATTAGGAGTATTTTGTAATTTCAAGTCTAGTGTTTAGTGGTTATTTTGTTCGGTGAATAGCTTCATGGAAAACCTTATTGATAATATATGAAATTATTCTCCTAAAATACTGATTCCTCTTTCATATTTGATGTCAAAAGTTTTTTTTTATACAGATATCACACTACGCCTACTATTCAGCAATTATAAATAATATTCAGAGCACTTGTTATTCTCTCTTCCTTTTACCTAAAATCTTACAAATTCAACATGTCAATGGCTTGCTAGGTGTATCATTAAAACATGATATGAAAGGATCAGTAAGCATACTGGAAATATTTAATGAATAATGCATTCTCCAAATTTTGACATCAATGCCTAAACTTGCAACAATGTCTGATCAGTTTCAGAAATTATTTCTCACCTGTATACCGATTTCCATTTTTGAGAACTTCCACAATTGCCTTCCAACAGCATCCAGTATGATACCATCTTCAGCAAAAGCAAATTCAACACAATCCATACATCCATCAACAAAATTGCAAACAAGGCCCAAAGCTTGCTCTTGAACAGAAGGCTCGGAATCTGCAGAGTAAGCGGATCCAATGAAAACTTTCTTTTGGCAAGCACCAATTGATCAGAAAAGATATGACTGACAGTGAAGATAATTACCACAAATAAGGCTAGCTACTGAAGACACTGTCAACTCCATAAAAATTGCTTCCTTACACATCCTATCCGCAAGAAACACCATGTTACGCAAGGACCACACAGCATTCAACCTTAAAGACGAATCCATAGACTTTGTCAATTGGACAAGCTCTTTAATTCCTCCACATTGTATGAATGTCGACTTATCTGGTGTAAAGTCCACAACTATGTTACTAATAGCACCAAGCGCTGCAACCTGGAAGACAACATAGAAATTGCTTTGCTTACTAACTTTAACAAAACTAAGAATTAATGAGGTAAAGTCTATTTGAATACAATTAATCAGGAAATAGAACGTTTGAGAAAGAAAATAAGTGTCGGGGAGAAGAGTTCGTGTTCAACCCAATAAAGGGTAGGCTTGTGATTATCATTAATAAAATAAAAAATTGGACAACATAGATGGCCTTTGCAATACCCTCATTTTTACCCCAAGATACTTACTGCTTGTGCTTAATGGCTCAGTTCGTTCAATTCAACAATATGCCAAATTTTCTTGTAATAAATCTGTATTTCTGTATTTGACGACAAGATCCAAATAACATTAAAAGAAAAAATACAGTCAAACAAAACCCGTCTTCTGAATGCTGAATTATGAATATCATTGTCCAACAGTTTAGTCCAATAGTAACATTTTAAGTCAGTCCTTCGGCCCTTCCTACTCAGCATCAATTACAATACATCTCCAATACCGTAATTTCAAATTCAATGCTAAGCTTTCAATCTCTAATACTAAGTCTAAATTATTCAAATTTCTTAAAGAAATGATAGTTAAAAAAAACTCGATACAAGCATGTACTATCATGAATAGACTATCAACAAGTGCTAAAGAGTGGATAAATAATGACAATTTCATTAATAAAACATTGGAACTCACAGATATTGCAGATATCACTGAAATCCTTACTGAACATGTCTTTCAAATTACGTCAAAAACCATCAGTTATACTTTCCTTCCTAATACCACTCAACCACATTAATTAACCAACTAGTCAAGCAAAAAGCTTGATCTATGAACTATTTCAATTTCAAGCTTAATCTAAATGAACAGGCAAGAGAATAGCACCAAATTATACGTCTAAAAGGTACATATCAAATTGAATCTTAATCTATCCTTCAGATTCTGTAAGTTTAGATTCCCAGCACGATTGGCAGATTCATTTATGCATTTCTGTATGAAAGAAAGCTACAAAGCACTCACTTTAACTTAAATACAACAAAAAAAAATATAAATATGATTAGACATACTTGGACTGAAGTTGAAAGATCAGAGAGAAGCCGGACCAATGGAATGACAATCCTTTCATTCATGAAATAACCTGCACTCAAATTCTGAATGGCATTTTATGAGAATTAAGCTATAATTAACATAAAGACGTCCTATTAGTCAAAAGTTGCAGACCTTGATTGAGCGTGAAACACTTTTTAAGCATATGCAAGCTGCTGTGCGCACATTGGCTTCATCATGGGTTAACGCACTAATTAATAGATTTAAAACCTGTATTCACAAAAAATGTAGTAGGAGTTTCAAGTTGACTTAGTCTCTGGGTACATGGTTTACCAATGCAATATTGAATACTTATAAAACTACGAAACTATCATGCATCTGGAAGAAACACATTGAATTAATACAAACATGTTTTTGGTGGCATTAGATACAACATCTATATTGACTACCATTTATGAATAACTCAATTAAGTACCATAGCACCTTGTCAACAATCCAGTCACATGTGATCAAGTTTCACTCTTTATGCCAGACTTTGCATTACAATGCAACACTCATAGATAGGTAATTAGCTAAGTGTAGGTAAACATGATATCACAGTTATGTTGTTTCTGCTGAAAATATAAGTAAAGACTTTATTTACATGTGAATTTTTTATACATAATCTGAGCAAGTGCTGCTAGTAAAAATATTAGAGTCTACGCAAGATCACGTGGGGTTTGAAATCATAACTCGAGGATCATAGCATGGATAGTAAGATCCTACTAATCGGGAAAAAGTATAATTATATATAGTTATTATATATTATACATGTATAAAAAATATCATAGATGAAGAAAATAACCTCTAAATCACACTATCAAATTAATTTCATAACCTTAAAAATAAGATATATATAAAGAAATACTCTGTAAATAATAGTATTAAACTAAACTTAAAAATATTAACAGAGATATTAGAATAATATATGTGTGTGTGTGTGTGTGTGTGTTGAATTAATTAAGTTAGAAGTAAAAAAAAATAGAGAACATCAAAGACTCGCAAAACAATAACTCACCAAAAAGAGACTTAGGAAACAATTAAAAATAGTGATAGTGGTATAGTTAAGGAAAAATATAGTTTAACTGCAGAATTGGGCTTGCTTGACCCAGTTAGAAAACCCTAATTGTACTGATTGCTGACTGGAGAGAAACGAAGTACACAGTTCAGCCGTCACCACCATCGCACAAACATAGTTTTGGGTTTTCCTCCAAAACCAGACCCCGGTCCATTTCAATTTATAGGGGTTTTCGCAGAAAAAATCCAGGTCAGATTTCTAGAAATACAGCGGCAAGTTGACTCGCAATTTTCACAATCATGGAATGATCCTGCCACTCACAATCCTATGTGCATTGCTACCCCGAGGGGTCTTCAAAGATCGCGGGATTGTGCGATGTTACAAGGTGTGAACTTTTTATTAATTACCCCGTAACATCGCACAATCCAGCGATCTTTGAAGCCCCCTCGGGTGTAGCAATGCACATGGGATTCGGAGTGGCAGGATCATTCCATGATTGTGAAAATGGTGAGTCAACTTGCCAAAATGACATTGATTAGAAAAAGTTTAACCGCATTAATTGTGTATAAAACATAGTAAAATGAAAAATAATAATTAATAACAGTTCCTAGAGTGTCTAATTCAAGACTGAATCTTAAAAACCCTTAAAGGATCTTCCGCTGCGCGGATTCTTGAGAAACAAAGAAGGGGAGCATAATACAGAAAAATTCAATACTAACATTCTGTAGAAAGTTAAGTTCAAGTTATTTAGTATCAAACTATCAGGATCCCCAACTTGTAACCCATCTCATTATCTCAGATCATGCATCCCCTGTTACTTCTCACCCTTCGATATGATTGTGTGAACCCTATCATAAGGTGATATAAGAAAGGGTAATAACCGTTTTTCTATTTATTCATCGGTTATTTTTGCAACAAAGAACACAGTTGTATATTAAATGAGGGAGGTTACAAAAATGTTATTAGCAACAGATACATGAGATTTGCTCGTAGTATGCATGAAAGAACCGACCTGCAATGAAATAAACTTTGACCTGCAGCATTCCAATTTTGAGCAAAGTTCGGCCAATGCTAGAAATATCCCTTCAAGACGTTTGGGATGTAAGGCACAGTTCTGCAAGTGATTGTAAAACTTATCTATAGCGTTTGCCTCAAATGCTAACTTTTGTAAATCTTCCTTTCCTGATACTAAACTCGAAAAGGCAAAGGAAGCCTCTTCTCCAACTTGACTAGAATCATCAAGAAGCTCAAGCAAAATGTATATCAATTTTGTTTTGATTCCTATATCTTGCAAATGGCATGATGAAGAATTCTTTATACAAATTAGACACAAGCAGGCCAGTAATCTTGTCCGAGAATATCTATCCTTGGTTAACTCAGTTACAGAACGCAACGCTCTTCCATTTTGAAGCTCCGCAAATTTAGAGACAGCTTCTGGATTATTTTTAAGAATTGTAGCTAAGGACTCTAAACTAGCATCTCTCTGGTTTATAGAACCATCAAGACCGCTAATAAGTTTCTCTAAAGAACCAGCTTGGCATAATATATTCTGTTCATTGCTCGTCACACAAGAATGAATAATAACGCCTGCACCTAGTCCAGTAAGGTTTTCATTCTCACTCCTCAATAATGAAAGAAGAAAGTCCATATTTTCTTCCTTATAGAAATCAAACTTCGGAGCCAGTTTCGACTGATAAATCATTCGTAAAGAACGTGCAGCCGCATCCACAACCTGAAAACCAAAGGAAGAAAGGTTTATCAGTATCACAATAATAATTTGTGAGCAATGAAACACTGATACAGATACGAACACCTGACACGACGACATTGACACATCAAAACCAATAGTAATTTAAGAAAACGACATAATTGAATGTAATCACATTTGTCCATGTCGAAAACCGGATATGCCATCAATCAGAAGTGTCGGTACTTCAGAGTTTGTTCGCTACGAATTCGGTCTTGTTTTTTGTTCTACCATAACAGTGTAAATGCATTTAATATTAACGATGAATGCAAAAATGAACGGTGCATCAAATAACCTACATTTCTTTTTTACTTGATAATCGTAAAGAAGCATCAATCATCGAAACCTAATAATAATTCTACCGATTCTAAGCATTGCAATTTCATTTTCATCTTAAGCACAAATTTCTAACCGAACAAAATAGGTAAAAATATAATTAAACGAATTTGAAACTAATTAAGCAAAAAATAATTAAACGAATTGAAACTAGTTAATCAAATTCACCTTCTCATCGGCGGCGGAGAGGAATCTAATCAAATGCGGAAAAGCTCCGGCGTCAAGAACAGCACGAACGCCTTGATCGACACCACAAGCAAAGCTACCTAAAACCGCCGCGGACTGAACGATAAGATTGGAACTAAAATCGGAATCGGAATTTGCTGTTGCGAGAGCATCGGCGACGGCAGGAACGGCACCGAGTTTGATGTAAGAGAGTTTCTTGGTGCGGTTACCGATGATTTGATTCTTAATTTCGCGTATAGCTTTGAGCTTGATTTCGTAATCGGAGGAAGAGAGACGGTGGAGGATTAGATCGGAGGAAGGATGGGATGAAGGCATGGTGGTTACAGCGGCGGAGGAAGGTCATGCACGGTGGTGGAGTGGCGGTGGAATAACCTCCGCATTCGACAGTTACGATTCCGAGATCTCGTTTTATTTTTTTTGGGTTTTTGGATTATTTTTTAATTTTTTTTTGTTTTTTTTAAATTGTTTTGAGTTTTTGTTGGGATGGGAATAGGAAAAGAGAGAGGTAAGAGGGTTTTCTTTTGATTTTTGGATATTGAAGAATGGATATTGGATTATTGGTAGTCGCGAGTTTTGACTTTATTTGGAAATTTGTAAGGATAGAAAGTGGCGCTCTTTTTCTTTAACTTTCCGCTTATTCTTCTTTTCTTAATTAATTAAATAAATTACTAACAATTACAAAAATCATGGATATTAAAAAAAGCAGTTGTAATCATCGATATTAGATTAACAAAATCGATGGTAGCTTAACGGTAAAAGCGATGAAGTGCTACCATATTTAGTATGATAAAGACAAAAATTAAAGACCGACAATGTAAGTAATTTTAGGGTGTTGGTATAAGCTCGTTTCAAACTTTTGTCATTGAAAAATATAATATCTTTCTCTACTCAATCTTCGGCTGAATTGAATTTTTTTTTTTGAAGGAGGTGTTGAGTTCATATCTATTTAATCAAAATTATTTAGCATGCACTTTTCATGAATAAATAAATTAATGGTTGGTTTTTTATTTTTTAATGTCTTAATATATATATATATATATAATAATTTAATTTATTTTGTTTAATTTCTAATATTTTAACTTAGTTTATAACTAAATCAAATTATAAATATAAACTTTTTTTAATAACTTAATAACTAACTTTTTAGAAATTAATAATTTACTCTTAAAAAAAGAAATTAATAATTTAATTATGGTTTTAATTGAAAATGTAACAGTGAAAAATGTTTTTATTTTAAAAGCATATATATTCTCTTGGTGCCCTTTTCTTTAATTAATAGGCATAATTAGATTAGGGTAGATCCATTAGGTCAGCTTTATATCGTTGTGTCCCCATTTGGGTTGTACCTGGGTCAGGTTTAATGTCCCCCCCCGGTCTTTGTATCTCTCTCTTTTTATTTATTTTAATTTTCCTTTTGTTTAAAAAAAAAATTAATAGGCATAATTAAATTCAATTTAAAGGTGTTAATTAAATTTTTTTGCTAAATAAAGTTTTAATTTCAAAATATTTTTTTGGGTTAAAGGTGTTTGATAATATCTTCCAATAAAATATCTTTATTTAAAGAAAGCAAGCTCTTAATTTATTATAAAATATAATAAATAAATAAAATATTTAAAAATGAAACTAATTTTTATAAAAATATTGAATTCAAGGGTTAATACCGCTTTTGGATCCCTGTAATATGAACGAATTCTAGTTTTAGTCCCTGTAAAAAAAAATAGATTATGTCCCTATCATTTCATATTCTTTCACTTTTGGTCTCTTATTTAAACATGTCAGCAGAATCTGTCTACATGGCATGCTGACTGGGATGCTTATTAATATTTTTTTAATCCCCTTAAAATATAAGAGGGGCAATTTTGTAATTCCACACCTCATCTTCTCTGCCTTCTCTCTATTCTTCCCCACAACCCCATCCTAATCACACCACCACCGTCCTCCCCCACCGTCGTCCTCACCACCGCACCCATCATCCTCAACGACCATCGTCCTCACCACCATGAATATGTTCAAATATGTTCTCCCTCACGTCGTCGGAGACCCGTTTAGATCACCGCCACCGCGCCCGATGTCGATGATGACCATATCAGAGAAAGACGATGTCGGTGACAACAACGTCGTCTTCTCTTCATCTTCTCTAGAGCGACGACGCTGATGAGTACAAGATCGGAGAAAGACAACGTCGATGGTCACGAGATAGAGCATGGACAACATGGGTGGTTGCGCATGTGAGAGAGGATGGCAGGGAGAGATAAAGTGGAATGGCAAAGAGATGGGGTGAAGGAGAAAGAAGGAAATGAAATTTAAAAAAATGCAAATTTAGGTATAAAGCAATAGTGAAGAAGAAGAATAATCAAATTCAAGTGGAAGAAGAAGGAGCTTGGAGGTAGGAAGAAGACGAATAATTTATCGTTTTTATGTTTCATTTAATGTTTCAGAATTTATTTTAAATTAAAATTCAACAAAAGTCATGTGTCAGCAGATAAATAAAAAAATGAAAAAAATAAAAGAATTATACAGTCAGCATGTCATGTAGACAGATTCTGCTGACATGTTTAAATGAGAGACCAAAAATGGAAGAATCTGAAATGATAGAGACAGAATCTAATTTTTTTTTACAGGGACTAAAACTGAAATTCGCTCATATTACAAAGACCAAAATCGGTATTAACCTTAAATTCAAAGGCATGAATAATATAAAAATATTCATACATTATCATATTCAAAGACGTGAATATAATCTAAAAAAATTATCATATTAAACAATTTGTTAATGACATGCATTTTTATGGTTTAACGATAGAAATATGTTTTTTTTAGAAAAGAACGATAGCAATATGTTTGAAAAATACTATCAAACAATACTATCAAATAATAATCAGAAATGATAAACAAATACATAAATTTTGACACAAAAACGACATCAATGGCATTTTCGTAAGTCTAATTAAGATACAAGGACAAAATCGTAATTTTGTCTCTTATTTTTCCAGTCTCACTCTTCTCTCTTCTCTCCCTCTTCGTTCTACTCTCTCTGTTACCTGACTTCTCTCTCTGATCTAGTGCGGTGAAGGCAGAGGAGAAGAGAGGCTTGATTGCGGTGGTGATGGAGGACGTTGATGTAGGATGCGGTGGTGGTGAAGGAGTGCGTGGGTGGTGGTCAGATCTGAGAGGATCATAGAAGCAAGAGATGGTTGCCGGTGAGAGCTCAGGCGGCAGTGAGGATAGTGGTGGCGGTGGGTGAGAGATGTATCTGAGAAGAAGGTTGATGGGTGGTGGTGACGGTGCCGTGAACGCAGATCTAAGAAGAGGGATGGTTGTGGTAATCAGAGAATGGTGGTGAACGGAGATCGTACACGTGTGGGAGTGAGAGGAGCGGCAGTTGGTTGCTGGCTGGGTGGGAGATGAGAGATAAAGGAATCTATAGGAGAGGGAGAGAGGGAGAGAAGAGAGAGAAAGAGGGAAAAAAACTAATAATACGTATAGTATAATGTGGTGTCTGTATTGTGTTTGAAATTCTGTGTTCAGTTATCATAACTGAATAATAATACATGGAATCTTTCATCGAGTGATTTAACTTCATACACATAATCAAAATGTTCTAGTTGAAAGAAAAAACAGACATATACTGGAAATAGGTCCTAGTTTACTAGCTCAAGCCACACTGCCATTTCATTACTGGGATCATGCTTTCCCCACCGGTGTTTATCTTATTGTCAGGCTTCCTACTTCTTTACTCAATTTTGAAGTCTCTTATGCTAAACTTTTTGGCAAATCACTTGATTATCAGTTTTTGCACACAATTGGACGTTCTTATTTCCCTTTTCAGACCATATATAACAAGCATAAATTTGATTTCCACTCTTACGAGTGCACTTTTCTAGGATATTTTATCTCTCATAGGGATACAAATTCTTATCTCCTACTAGTAGGCTTTACATCTCCAAAGATTCCCTCAATGAGATTAAGTAGGTGTTTGGATACACGTTGAAATGGATCCAACACACGTTTCTAGCCTCAAACGTAAGTTCACGCTATTATGCAAGGGTTTTGGTAGCATGGACACAAAGCAAATCAACACTTCAAAATCAATTTCAGTTGAAGCTTGATTTTGGAGCTTATAAGGCAAAGAGAATCAATTTTGAATTCTGATGTTCTGACACAAATATTTACTTTATCTATTTCCTTTAATTGCCCTTGTAGTTTGGTAGTTTGGTGATGTAAATCAAATTTTAAATATATATATTAAAATAAATTTTGGTAATTACACATCTTTAAGCGGTTTTGGAGCAACTATCCAAACAACGTGAGTTAACAAGAAATCACTTTTACATTAGCACGTCCAAACATAAATCAATTTACTTTCAATTCAATTTAATCAAAATCAACTTCATCAAAATCAATTATAATTATCGCATAACCAAACATATAGTTTATCTATTTCCTTTAATTGCCCTTGTAGTTTGGTAGTGTAAATCAAATTTTAAATATATATATATTAAAATAAATTTTGGTAATTACACATCTTTAAGCAGTTTTGGAGCAACTACCCAAACAACATGAGTTAACAAGGAATCACTTTTACATTAGTACGTCCAAACATAAATCAATTTACTTTCAATTCAATTTAATCAAAATCAATTTCATAAAAATCAATTATAATTATCGCATAACCAAACATACACTAAGCTTTCATATCCTTCTCTTTCTCTAAACCTGCATTTCATCCTCATATAACCTATTTGTTCATGCTTCAATCTCTATTATTCCGTCAACCTGAAATTTTCCATCACCATTTTCTACATCTATTCCTAGCTCTTTTGCATCACCATAGTCCATCTGACATTGTCATGCCCTTACCATCCACACATGTTCACTCTCCTAACTTATAGTATCATCACCTGAACCACCATCTATTAATCCTCTTACCCTAGTTTTACCAACTTCACTCATACCAATAACTTTTTCTATTCCTCTACCATCACCCTGTTTCTCTGGGTTAACACTAGTTTGACCAATCAGCCTATACCTAGAGTTAACACTCATCCCATGATCACTAGCGCCAAAGATAGCATAATTTATCTTAGATTGCTTCCTTCACCCCTTCTATGTTTTGACTCATTTTGAAGTACACACGTACTGCGTTAATGACCTTAAGAAAAAAATCAACTCTTCTTGTAAGTTGTCCCAGCGTCGTCTATACTTCTATTGATCGGAGGTCTCTACGCTTGAAAGTTCACTTAACATGATAATTATTTTTAAAAAGATGTAAACATGTAAGCAATGGTAAAAACTACTTATAATAGTCAGCTATATCTTAGCGTATGCAGTTGACTCTCGAGAAAAAAAGTAAAAACTACTCACGAAAAAGAAAACTAACACTCAAAAGACACTGCTCTTTAAGGATAAAATTTTAGGAGAGAAAACTACACAAGAAATCTCAAGCTATAATCTTAGAGTGTGTTTGGATGAGGTAATTGAGAAATTATGAAGAATTTAGAATTCTAGGCAATTCAAATAATTCTATTAAATTGACTTCATTTCTAAATATTCTTGTTTGGATAGAGTAATAAAAAATTTTATTGTCGTCATTTTTGGGCAACTTTTATAAATTTTATTTTTTTTAGGCCAAATTTAGAAATTGAAATTAGGGGTCAATTTATAAATTTCAAAAATTTTGAGGGGTCAATTTATAATTTTGAATAAGTTGAGGGGTACATTTGTAATTTACAAAAAAATATTAGGAATTCATCTAAAAGTATTTGAATTCCCTCAAAACATTACATTACCTCAAAATATTCCTCTATCCAAACATACTCTTAGAAAGAAAATTAAATTCTGCTTACGCAATATAGGTTTTAAGTCCAACATTATATTTCTTTGAGGGGAAAAAAAATCAAACACATTTTTGCTAAGTACAGAACGACAAACATGTGAATGTCCTTCCTTTATATAAAAGATATATAAAGATAATTCCAGCTTAGTGGAGACATTCTCTCAAAAAAAAAATTCCAGCTTAGTGGAGACACAAAATAATAATGCAAAAACCTCAAGATCAGATATCCAACCCCAAATGGCAGCAAAAAATTAGTCAAAATAATCATCATAGTTTCCCACTAATCGTTTCTTCACCAACTTCAATGCACTTCTTTCAGCCATGTGTGAACTGTGAACTTCATTCTCATCACCACATATATACTCCTACACACACATACACATTGCTTATTAAATTAGTTTGTCACACCTTCAACATTTTCATTTTCATTACTTACAGCTGCACATATGAGACATGATATCCCTTCCACTTAGTTTTATTTAGATCTATACTCGTAATGATTAAACGCGTAAATTTAAAAACTCATATGGTTGGATTTTTAAAAAACAAAAAAATCATTTGGTTGGGCATTAGCCCCAAAAGTCAAAAACCGACAAAAGTGGTGATAATGATTTTCGAGGAGTACTAACAACACTCTCTTTTAAATATTCTCTGTAGCACTGACTCTTCTATTGAATGTAATTAATGTGTCCCACCATTTTTTGTGGGCTATATTTTCAATGTGTAAGCTCACAATGATTTAAACAAATAAAATCGTAAGTATTAGAGAGTGTTCAAAAGTGAGTGTTACTACTAACCTTCCTCAAGATTGTTTTCAGTACGTTCACATTTAATTTGTCAAAAAATTTCCCTCTCGATTTCATCTATAAACATCAAAAATATTTATTAATTGGTCTTAAATATAATAAAAGCTTAAATCCTTATAACATATTTAATGTTATAATAATTTTATATAAAACCATTTTTACATAACTACGTATCTTCATATCAAACTCCAAATTATTCGGTGTACTAACACTAAAAAACTATTTATGTTATTCCTTTTTTTTAATTATTTTAATAACTTTTGAATAATCTTTTTTCTACCCATATATCATTTAAATAAGGCTGATTATTTATTTTGTAGGTAGACGTAGCAATAAGTACCACTTGAAAAGTCACTTACACGAAAGGAAAATCCCATGTTCAAATCAAAGTAATTAAAGAAAGGGAAATGTTAACGAGTGCCTCCGGGACACTCTTTAAGATATTTAAATAGTAATTTTTTATTGAAATATGTGTAATCAGTGCATTGGAAATTGAAAAGTTTGACATTTTTAAAAAATAATTACTTAATTTAGAATGCTTAAAGAGTTCCCCAGGACACTCGTTAACAAGACCCTTAAAGAAAATGTGCGGTCTCGTCTAGCAAGTAGCAACCACACATTATCAATTGAGTAACTCCAAAATTTGTCTTTATATAAGATCATATACAAATTTCTAGATGCATTGATTACTTTTTTTTTCTAAATATATCCCTTGTTAATACTATCAATTTGTCTTGGTATATGAAAAGTTAACATTAAATATATATTTAATTAAGGGTAATTTAGTAATAGGTACACACATTTGAGACAACTTTATTACTCCAACAACTTTTCTTAATACACATGATTTTTGTAAGGTGAATGTTAACCAGTGCCCCAGGGGCATTGGTTAAGCACCAAAAAAGTAACTTTTTATTACTCCCTCCGTTCCTTTTTAATTGTCACTTTTGAAGAAAAAATTTGTTCCTTTTTAACTGTCACTTTCAAAGTTCAATGCAATTTTAAATAATGTTTTACCAATTTTATCCTTAGCTGATTTATTACGGAGAGAGAGAACTATATGAGATGATATATTAATGATATGGTTATTATAGTAAAAGATAAATTATTGTCCTCAAAAGTAGTGATATTATTAATGTCTTGGTTTGTGTAAAATGTCAAAAAGTGACAATTAAAAAGGAACGGAGGTAGTAAAAAGTAATGTAATTATTACTTGATGAAAAGTGACCGTTTATATTTCTAAGACAATAATTCTATTTATAGATTCTTTAACCAGTGCCCCGGGGCACCGGATAACAAGATTCATTTTTGTAAACTACTCCTATAAAAAGGGACGGAGGAAATACTATACTTTAAGGACTAGATATCGATTCAGCTAGACTTTACGGACTAATCAAAATACTACTTTAAATTCACACACAAAGTGGAAGATCCCAATACACCATAGTAACAATGTCAATATAATCAATTGTGTTAGAGGTTACAAATAATACTTTTTTTTTTTCAAAGTAGCTTAGTTGTCGGAATTGATCCCTTGAGGTAAATAAGTGATGAATCTTTTATTCAAAATGCAACTCTTACAAATTGCAATATCTCTATCAACTAAGTTATGTTCACATGAAATATGAATAGTACATGGATAAATATATATATATATATATATATATATATATATATATACACACACACACACTAGTATAAGACAAAAAGTAGTATCTTTATTTTTAAGGAAAATAAATAAACAAAGTCATGCTTATATGACACTTTTTGTTATGAGAATGAGTATTATTGTTAATTTTGGTATTTTATTGTGTTTGAAGCATGCAATTCCAAAATTAGGAACCTTCGTTCAAATACATTAAATAGGAGGAAGGGTTGTTGTTTCAACACTCCACAACTCTGTGTTCTCGTGCCCCTTCCTCCACTCCTCTTTCCCTTTCATCATCACTCTCTCTAGTACAATTCTTCTACATTCTCTATCTATATCTATCTATATATCTAACTATTGCAATTCAACTTTCTCTTCCATCTTCTGGGTTGATTTCTCTCTGTATCTCTCTACAACCCACACTCACAATTAGCTTTGCATGTTCATTTTCGTGTAAAGATCACAACTTTACATCTGGGTGGTAAGAAAAACTTGATTACCCTCTCTTAATTATGTCTTTATGTTTATGTAATTTAATCTAGTCTAATCTAATCTAATCTGTGCTTACAGTTATTTTATGTCTCACCCATGATTAATTAATTCCCAAATTAAAATTCTCTGCATTTAAAGTTCTCAAATTTCTGATTATAAAAAAAGTTCCCAAATTTCTATTTACATTTCATAGTTTTTATTTTTGTTTTTGTGTTCTTTAATGGGAAGTTTTGTGGGTTTGATTTGTGTTATGAAATGAGAAGAACTAGCTAAACTTCGTAAAATTGAACTTTTTTTTTTAAATAAATACAGTTATTTTTTTTGCCATAACCATGATTGATGAGTTCCCTAATTGGAATTCATTGTTTACGTTTCATGTTTTTTTGAGTGAAGCAATCTGCTCATTCACAATTTTCTCGTGCCTAATTTAGTCACTCACAAAAATAATACCCAAATTAGTCGCGGACATTGACTCTTTGATTCATTATGAGTGACTAATTTGAGTGTTATTTTTTGTCGAGGACTAAATTGAGCGGTGAGAAAATTTTGAGGACCAAATTGGGTTTTACTCTTATTTTTTTTTTTTGTTCTTTAATAGTTATTGAAAGCTTTGTGTGTTTGATTTGTGAAGGGAAATGAGAAGAACTGACTAAGCTTGAAAAATTGGTCTTTTTTGGTTGATTTGAACTTGGGTGTGAATGTGTGATGCAGTTCCCTTCACTCTCTAACTTGAATGTTTGAAGGGTTTCTGCAACTATGACCGTTTGGACATTTTTGTTGCTCACAATACTACTACTGAAGAGTAATGTTGCATATTGTAACTACTTGATTGGTCTTGGAAGCTATGATATTACCGGTCCTGCAGCTGATGTTAACATGATGGGCTATGCTAACACAGAACAGATTGCATCTGGGGTTCACTTTAGGTTGCGGTCTCGTGCTTTTATTGTTGCTGAGCCTAAGGGTAATAGGGTAGTGTTTGTTAATCTTGATGCTTGTATGGGTTCACAGCTTGTTACTATCAAAGTACTTGAGAGGCTTAAAGCAAGGTACCATGATAGTTACTTTGATAAATTATTACAATAGATTGACTATCAAGGAGATTTTTGATAATCTCTGCTAGTAGTATAGTTGTTAATGCTTTGAGTAACATGCAATTGACCCATATATAATATAAGGTAAACCTCTTTACGATAAACCCATAAGAAATTGACCTTTTCAGAATAAGCATTCCTTGTATTCACGCAGTTGCCTATCTTAGTCGTTGGATGAAGATTAGACGGCTTATATTCCAAATTATAGCTGATTTCGTGAAAGTAGAATATTAGCCATCTGATTTTCATCCAACAACCGATATCCCATGCCTACGTGAGCGTGACTTCATGACTCTCTTGATGCAGCGAATTTAGGTCCAACCTTTTCCTGAATCCCCTTATTGTGGGAGTTCTGTAGCACGACATTGCCCCTGCTTTTACAGTCCTGACATCACATTTTATTTTGTTTGACAGATATGGTGACATATATACAGAAAATAATGTAGCTATTAGTGGAATTCACACCCATGCTGGTCCTGGGGGGTATCTCCAGTATGTTGTGTATATTGTAACATCTCTGGGATTCGTTCGCCAGTCATTTGATGCCCTTGTTGATGGCATTGAGAAAAGCATTGTTCAGGCACATGAAAATATCCGCCCAGGATCAATATTTGTCAATAAAGGTAAGGAATGACTTAGCATTTGTTATCTTCCCTTAGGTATTTATAATGGATAACTTCAATGTTATTTAATTGTGGGAGTTTTGCATACTGTTGATACATTTCAGAAAAAGATGAAAATCTATAGGAAGCAAGTTGCTAAGTTTTAGCTTTACATTTCGGTTTCAATTGTCTATGATGTGTGCATTCTTTCCCTTTTTTGTTCTCTCATAATCTTTGTGTAAGAGATGAAAAAATGATGCCACAGTCTTGACTAAAACCAGATAAGAAATTGATGTTCCCCCGACCAGAAAAAGATGAAAATCTATAGGAAGCAAGTTGCTAAGTTTTAGCTTTACATTTCGGTTTCAATTGTCTATGATGTGTGCATTCTTTCCCTTTTTTGTTCTCTCATAATCTTTGTGTAAGAGATGAAAAAATGATGCCACAGTCTTGACTAAAACCAGATAAGAAATTGATGTTCCCCCGACCTGTGTAGCACTTAACACTTTTGATGAAAGGCGTGTCTGGTGTCCAAGACCAATACGACACTGACACATGTCATTATGTTAAATTATTATGAGTATTGATGTGTTAGTGTCTGGTGGATGTATCAGTGTCAGTGCTTCATAGCCCCTCACTTGTATCATAGAAATTGAGATACCCTGAAAAACTATACAAAGACAAAGAAAATGAGTGTTACGAGATGGTTAAATTTCTCCCCCCTTTTGGTGATATTACATGGTTGTAAATATGTCATCTTCATCTTGCAGGAGAGCTTTTAGATGCTGGTGTTAATCGCAGTCCCAGCGCTTATCTCAACAATCCTGCTGCAGAGAGAAGCAAATACAAATATAATGTCGATAAAGAAATGTCTCTTTTGAAGTTTGTTGATGATGAATGGGGTCCTTCAGGAAGCTTCAATTGGTTTGCTACTCATGGTACTTCAATGAGTCGTACAAACTCATTAATTAGTGGGGATAATAAGGGTGCTGCTGCACGATTTATGGAAGACTGGTTTGAGCGAAAAAGTTCTGTAAGAAAGGATTCTGTTGGATTTGAAGATGACGGCTTACCTCGAAGAATTTCAAACATAATTCCCAGTCTTCATGATAATCGTAAGCTTTCTTTAATGTATTTGGCTGCAATTCTTCAGTCTTGCTAAAACAATTGTCCAATTATTAATTGATAGTATGTTTGGAATTTCCGTGTGAACAAATCAACGCACGGCGAGATGGACGCTAATAGTTTGAGCTTCATTAGATGTGAGCAAGTACTGTGAAAACTCAGAAAACCAATCACACACCGATTCTCTTTTGGGGTGATAAGCAGTGTGGTAGAATTATATTTATGCAGTGATAAATTGTTTACAATATAGTATAGCTGTTCTATTGTTGTTTTGATGCTTATAAGTTTTAACCATTTATTTCTCTTTGTTGCATTTGGAATGTGCATCAACTTGCACTAATTTTGTTCTTTGGTGGTGTGTTGGGTTGCATCATATAGTTACACAACTTCACAGTTCTGGCAGTTAGTGTTTTTAAGTTTACTTATCCTCTTAAAGTCTCAATGTTGGTTGACTTCAATGGAATTGTCCGCAAAACATACTTGAATGATACCTTACTTTATATAAGTGATAATATTTAATGAATTATGTTTTCTTGGATATGATTTAGGGGATATCTGATGTCAATATTTAATAAATGATTTTTAATCTCACATGAAATTTATTGGTATAGATCATGAATTACTGGAACTTGCTGCATCGTTCCAATCTCCTCCCGGTAGACCTAGCGACCAAAACTTCAAGTGTTGCTAGACGTGTAAGAGGTGCCCTTAGACAGGTTAACAAACCTAGATTTGTATCTGCATTTTGTCAATCAAATTGTGGCTGATGTTAGTCCGAATGTACTTGGAGCCTTTTGTACAGATACTGGATTACCTTGTGACTTCAATCACAGCACATGTGGGGGGAAGAATGAGTTATGCTATGGCCGGGGACCTGGGTAATTATTTATTACATACTTTGTTTTCTGTAGTTTTGGCAAATTTACATAATTTCTAGCGATTACTATAAATTACCTCTTGTTGTAACTAATATTGCAGTTACCCAGATGAATTTGAAAGTACACGTATTATAGGGGAGAGACAGTTTAAAAAAGCAATGGAGCTGTTCAATGGAGCATCTGAACAGATTAAAGGAAAGGTGGATTTTCGACATGCCTACATAGATTTTTCCAAGCTAGAGGTAAATGTTTCTAGCAATGGAGCTTCAAACGTAGTAAAGACATGCCCTGCTGCAATGGGATTTGGATTTGCTGCTGGAACAACTGATGGACCCGGAGCATTTGATTTTAAGCAAGGTGATGATCAGGTAAGAAATGTTTTTATATCATATGCTTAACCATTATCCTAGACTTGTATTCTTATATATGCTTACTTTTTTGTGTGTATCAGGGGAACCCTTTCTGGAAACTGGTCCGCAATTTACTGAAAACGCCTGACAAAGAACAAATAGCCTGTCAGCAGCCAAAGCCTATTTTACTTGATACTGGTGAAATGAAGCTTCCATATGATTGGGCTGTAAGTTACTCTTTTATGCTGAATATTATGTCTTATAGTCTCCAGGCTCAGTTTAGTTATGGTTGATTAGGAAAAGGTTAATGGTATATAGAGACTGTTTTTAAGAGGTTGTTAACTTTCACTCAACATGGATATTCATTTTAGTAAATTTGTAATGCAGTTGCATAACCTGATCTTGGCTTGTCCAGTTTAGTAAATTCAATCAATTTCAATGAAATTTTGTTCTTTTTTTGGAGAGTACTATACATTAGTTATTATGAATTTTTTCCAAGACATGTATTTGATGACTTCCATATGTATATCTACATTTTTTTTTCTGTGGTACAATATGATTTACGATAACATTTACTTATTCAGATTTCTTCCGTTGTGTTCCTTTGCAGCCTTCTATACTTCCAATCCAAATCCTCCGAATTGGGACAGTTTGTTATTCTTAGTGTACCAGGAGGTATGATTCTTAATTTCTTGTAATGATGATACTTTGCAATTTCTGTCCTTTACATTTTAAAATGTTAAGTTTCAATTGTCGACGACCTTGGTCTAATGAGTAGTCTGTAAACCGAATCAATGAAAAATAGTGTATCATACATTCATAGCTGTTGAACGTCTTTAAGAATGAAGAGACAAGAATATCTTGAACTATTCTTGATCATGATATTTTGACTATTTGGGTTCCAGCACTACTTTGTGCAATTCAAATCATAGCTGCTTGTTAGTTGCTAGAGTCTTTTTCACTTTTTTATGTGCAAACAAATTTCTTTAAGATCCAATGTACTCCAAATGTCTTGTTTAATACATTGCAGTGCTATTATATGGTCATTTTTCTTTTCCTTGGAAATTCATGATTACTATGTATGCATACAAGTGTTTGTGAGATAATCCAAGTTGTCCTATCTCCTATGTATTTCTTTGGGTGCTTCATGCTTGTTCTAATTGTTTCAATTCTGACAGAATTCACAACAATGGCTGGGAGGCGGCTTCGTGATGCAGTGAAGACAGTGCTAAGCGGGGACAAAAGCTTAGGTAGCAACATTCATGTTGTTATAGCAGGGTTGACCAATACTTATTCACAGTATGTGACCACATACGAGGAGTACGAGGTGCAAAGATATGAGGTCAGTTGTAACTTTTGTGGAAAGCGACATGAACCTTTTTTAGATTGCAGTAGCAAGAGAAAATGAAACATTTGTTGAAGTTTACTCTGAGTGATGCTTATTTTTAATATCAAATAAGTATCTTTGTATTGGCACGCAGAGATGGAGACCTAAAAGAAATGACAGACCTTCCTAGCATACAGAATACTTGTATCTGTCTACTTCTGTCTATCCTAGTTCTACATGCTTACATGTTTCTACATCCTTGTGCTGCCTATGAAGCAATATTGGCAGGCATATTGAAATGTTATATTATACGTTGATGTCTCGACAAAGATCATAGTCGCAGACCTTTTTTTCAAAACTCTGTTAAGATGAAAATACTGTTCTTCTAGCATATGACTGTTATGTGCAACTTTCTAATTTCAAGTATTCATGTTGTTAGGGTGCTTCCACGCTTTATGGTCCACACACATTGAGTGCCTACATTCAGGAATTCAAGAAGCTTGCACACGCTCTCATCAACGGCCAGCCTGTAGAATCAGGCCCACAACCACCAGACCTCCTGGACAAGCAAATAGGCTTACTAACACCAGTAGTGATGGATGGAACCCCTCTTGGTGCAAGTTTTGGGGATTGTAGCTCTGATGTGCCAAAAAATTCCACCTTTAAGAGAGGTGATACGGTCTCTGTTACTTTTTGGTCTGCTTGCCCTCGAAATGACCTTATGACCGAAGGTACATTTTCTCTGGTGGAATATCTCCAAGGGAAGGATACTTGGGTTCCTGCTTATGACGATGATGATTTTTGTGTGCGCTTCAAGTGGTCAAGGCCTTTCAAACTCAGTACTCATAGTAAAGCCGCAATAGAATGGAGAATACCACAGGATGTAGCTCCTGGTGTATACAGAATAAAGCATTTTGGAGCTGCAAAGGGTTTATTAGGGTCAATTCGTCACTTTACAGGTTCATCTAGTGCATTTGTAGTAGCACACTAAAGGAAGGG
Organism: Medicago ruthenica; assembly: GCA_018208015.1. NCBI lineage: Eukaryota > Viridiplantae > Streptophyta > Magnoliopsida > Fabales > Fabaceae > Medicago > Medicago ruthenica. The sequence goes on from WNNG01000400.1 coordinate 69,338, forward strand.
AAGCACAGTGATTCATTCTACACGTTCAATGGTCTTAAAAAAGTTATTATTACTATATACTTTGGGATTTATTGTACTTAAGTTTATCAGAATACATAAATTAAATCAAGGTTTGATTTAACCACATGTCCTTTGTTATCCAGAAATTTTTATTTGCTTTTCCATATCACAAATTATTTACAGATAACCGATTTCATTAAATCTTTTTGTGGGACTTTGGCTAATATTCCCAAGTAAGAGATATGGTGCATGGTGCATCAATAATTTTAACCTTTTGCGTCATCTATCCACATAATAGTATGGTGCACCATTTACACGTCCCTATTCTCCTCCCTTCCTCTTTTATTCCTACTAGGTGAAAAGCCAACGCACGGGTTTGATTATGATACTTATTTAAATAAAAAATTAGTCTCGGTTAAAAAAAAAATTAGTTACTAAATAATAATATATAGTTATATATAAGTATGTAATATGTTGACTGATAAATTTAAATGGTATAATTATGAACACATTTTGACAAAAAGTTGACAACAAATTAAATGGTTAATGTGCTATAAATCTATGAGTAACACAATTAAGCTCATAGTTAATAAATTTTGAAAACTGTCGTAGATCGTTATAGTGTACTTGAACCCCCAAAATAAATAGAAATTGCAATGTTGAATTATCTTTTTAATATAATTAGAGAGACAAAATAATACATATAAATAGTTAGTGTGTGACATTTGTAATTTAAGGATTAAAGTTGCCAACCTTTGTAATTCAAAGTATGAAAATTAAATGATAAAGAAAAAAGTTAAGGCAAAAAAGGATTTAACTTTTATAAATTAAGAGATAAAAATGAAAACAAAATATTTAAGAGACTGTTACGAAATTTGAATGTAATTTAAGAGACAAAAATTGTAAATTAATCTTAAGTAAATATACATTGGATACTATTTTTTGTCTTTTTATTTATTTATAATAGTCTGGGAATAGTATTCTAAGGGACAAATAATTTGCGTCGGAGAAATACCGCAAAAGTAACATATATATTGAAATAAAAGGAGTGGTTTGTGCCAATGAAGTTTGGCTCAGTTGTTAATAAATTGACTCACCTATAAGATCGTAAGTTCAATTCTCTCTTTGATGGATACTTATGCTCTGATTGTGTCTTCATGACTTCATTAGCCTAGTGAACATTAGAAACTCAATTCATAGTTAAATATAGAAACACATTTTTTTTTTCTTTAGGTATATGCAATCCCCTTTTATTTATTCCAAAAAATTTGAAGAAATAAAAAGCGATTTCAACGGATAGAGAGATCCAAATATGCCCTCTTTAGTGATAAATAGTAAATACAAAAAATATAACATTATATATCTATTGTATACCAATATATAAATAAAATAGTCATTTTAGGCTGAACTTTTTATTCCAAATGCATCCTTATTCTAAATTATTTTATTTATTATGTTATCCTTTTTATAACACAATTTAAATTATTGAAGTACTTATTTTAGTTTCTTTTTATTATATTTTTGTATTTAATTTTTTCTTCATTTTATCTTGTACCAAACTACTAAAAAATCATCATATCCTCTATTTGATTTCCTTTTTGTCTACTTTCTTTAATTTAATCTATATTTTCATTATCAACCAACCAAAGCTTAAAGAATATAGAAATTAAGTTGTCTCGTTAGAAGTTGCTATTATTTTAGTTTCTTTTTATTATTTTTTCTGTATCTAATTTTTTTCATCAATCTTTTCTTCATTTTCTCTTGTACCAAACAACTTGAATGAGTTAAATAGATCTCCAACCCATTCAAAAAATTACAAAGAAAATAAAACACAATGTAATAAAGTTACATTAGTTATCCCCGTGAGCTTAGCTCAGTTGGTAGGGATATTACATATTATATGTAGGGGCCGGGGTTCGAACCCCGGACACCCCACTTTTCCACATTTAAAATGTGTGAGCTCTAGCCACTAGACTATTTGACAAAAAAAAAAGTTACATTAGTTACCACAATGACTCAATTGTAAATTCAAAACTTTCATAACATCTTTATCCACACCAATTCCAACCTAAATAAGATGCTTGAGCATATGAAATTATCTTTCACCGAACTGAACAAAGACCAATCTTTCATAAACTTGCTTCCAACTGAGTAACCTATTTGACATTTCCAAACCTTCTAGCTAATCATCTCAGCCAAGACCCACCATGCCACCACACTTGTACATGCTCTCGTAGTGCTCACTTCGTTGCCATGGCATGTGGTCAGTATTATATATTTTTGTAGACTTGTTATTACTCAAAATCAAATATGCACAAAAATCCACCATATTAATTGAAATTGATATTTTTTTCATTGTTGCAATGTTTTTCTTGAATTCCATTGTCAGAATTGAAAAACAATTATCCTAATAAGGTAAGGGAAAATGATATTTAAAAAAGAATAACATTTTTACTTGAAAATATAAGGTAGTGTGGTTAACTTACTTGTTGAGAATAGACATGATTTGCTTAAACTACACTACAAAAAAATTGGTTAGAAAAAACAAAAAAGAAAATAATTAAGATTACCAAATGTGAGAGCATGGACAAAAAGCTGTTGTCTATTGATATTGTTTATAAAGACCATCGTTGTAAAAGGAAACCCAACAATCACAAGGTTTATTGTAATAATTTTGTGGTTATAATTGCATTTTACATTCAATTAAAGATGAATTTTGGTCAGTTTTCTTAACATATCATAGCCCAATATGTTATGGTTGCATAATACATAAAATGAGTGGGAAGTTATTGTGAATTCAATTAGTCTATGGCTGATACGTTTCCTTTTTCTCATTGTCCATTAACATTCAAGTGCCACCTTAAAATTGAAAGTACACTCAATCTAATTCAATGTATAAATTTTAATTTTTTTAAATTAATTTAACTTAGGTGACCATGAGAAGTTTTCAAGAGAGGATGGACATGCTTCCACATCAGCAAAATGCTAGCATAGTAGAGCTGCCACATAAACGCAATGCTAGCTTAGGAAGAAGTCAAGTTTATTTTATATAGATAGATAGATAGATAGATAGATGTCTCTCTTCTCTCAGTTCAAGTCCTCTGTTGAGGAAGATTTATGAATGCTGTATTCAGATTCTAGTATATCATTGACGAACTATATCATTGGACCAAAAGAAAATTATGGCCCATAATTATGGGCACTGTATAAACTTATGAACCACCGTTTGTATTTTACTCAACAATGAAGCATTTCATTTGCTTAAAAGATTAATATTATAAGCCTATACAACCCTTGCTTCAACATCACATTGTTGAATCGATATCTCAGTTAAGTAGAAGTTAATTTCTCATTTGTGCTTGCTAGCCATCACCCTTTTTAGGATAGTTCAAGGCATCCTAATTGTGCGAGTGCTTGCCTCCAAATACTATTTACATGGTCACTAAAAGGACCATTTATGTACATAGCATTATGACCGGTCAATTTTACAAAGATCGTTTTTTGTTGTTGATAATCTTGATACCACAAATTTTCTATTATTAGTCTTAGACCGATAATACTAACCAGAGGTTGAGTCTAGTAAAAATTACTAGTCTCCTATATTGAGGTGAACTAAAATTTGAGTCCTACAAATTTCTACTTAAGAGTAGTCAATTGAGTGTATAGTTGGACTCACTTTTGCGAGAGATAAAAGTGATTATAGAGTTGACGTTGAGACATATTATGATTTATTGTAAGTCACAATAAATCATTAATATCTATACAATCATAAATTATTTTTTAACATTTGACTTACTTGGTGCATTTTTGGATTGGCTGTGTGAGATTAGAGTGAGGCACTTTGATTTTGATAAAAACTACATTTTGAAGTTTTAACAAAATTAAGGTGTCAGCATCCTTCAAAAAAAAAAAAAGGTGTCAACATAATTTTGTCAAACATTAAAAGCCACATCAAAAGTTTGTATTTCCTTTGCAGTGTAGATAATAATTGTGTATGTTGGTATACATTTTCATAATCACATGTTAGTTATGGTTAGCTAGGTTATTTTTTGTTTTTGTTTTGACGGTTATGTATATCTTCTTTGCATCAATCAATATAGTACACATTGAAAAGATATTAAACAAACAAATTCTTTTATATATATTTTAAGGTTAATGGTATAAAATCAATTTCTGTAAAAAAGGTTAATTGTATAATTTTTTCCACAAAACTGCAAATAATTATTATAGTTTATTTTCCGTTATATTATAATTCTAAATTTAGTTCTCTTCATGAAAATTTATAAATTTAATTTTAAGATAAAAGTATTGTATGTTGCCATGCTCGCTATTCAAACGGAGCCGGAATGCTTAGTGTTGCGTGTATTTAAGGCTCATTATTAACTCTTTAAGAATTGGAATGAACCACTGCTATACTCTATCTTTGATACAGACACGGTTCAGCGTGTCCTGCAAACACCCTTAATTTCACAAGCTACGGATGATAACCTGATTTGGAAACTTTAGAAGAATGGCTGCTATTCAGTTCGAAGTGCCTACTAGCTGTGCGCTGAAGAAATAATAAATAATTCTCACTTGAGAAAAGCTAGAAATTGGAGTGGAATTTGGAAATTGAAGGTGCCCCCAAAGGCCATTTAAGTTTCAACACAGTTTATAGAACTGTATATCAGTTGTAAAATCAATTCCTCAAACAAAATGCATTACTTGAGTCTATACATTTTTAGGTGTATAAATACTTTTCGGATTTAATTACTCCAAATGTCTTGTTTAATATGTTGCCATGCTATACGGTTACTGTTCTTTTCTTTGGACTTTTATGGTTACTTTGTATGCATATTCAGTTTCCTCTCAATAATAGCACAATAATGATGTGAAATGTCTGACAGGTTTGTATGATTAGCTGCCTTATTGACCTTGTTTTATATTTTGTTACTTGAAAGTTAAGATAAAATATTAAGCAGCATGTTATGAAGTTGATTTATGTTATTTATTTTGATAAGAAGATGCCTTTGCTTCTGCAGCAAAAGTTGGACATCATCTATCAAGTTTGGTCCAACTTCGTTGAATCATATAATTTCTTTTGAAAGATAGTTTGTCTTAAAAATGGGGATGCAAATTCTGTTTATTTTCATACTATATAAATGCAAGCTTCATTTGGATTGAGCTCAAAAGCTAAAAGAGAGCAATCTTAGGATATTCACATGACTGATTTCTTATAGTTCGTGGAATTCGAAAGGGTTTTCAAAGTCGGAACCTGTTTTTGTTGAACCTCCTTCGAAGAATGTAATTGAAGAAATAATCTCCAACTCTGCTCTCAATTCTCTCACAAGGTGTAGGCCACTTCACCATCAATATAAACTTAGTTAACACTTAAAATTAACATCATCTTATATTTATATAAATGAATACATCATAGGAGAAGAGAGTGAGAATGAAGACGCTAACGAAAAGAACCCATGAAGCGGCACAAGTTTTAACTGCCGCGGATGCAATGGCAAAGTATTGTCTGCTTGGACTTGAGGTTTGCGTATTTAAAAAATGGCATGGTATAGTGCGATGATGTGAAAAATAAATCATCTCATTGATTCCTTACCTAAGTTAGGCCCTAATGTTTGATTTTCCGGATTGTGCATAGGCACTATACAAAGCGTCAATGATGCAAAAATATATGTTTGCTTACATTGACCGCCAAGAAGAAGCCAAGTAACGGATAAGTTGGCATCTACATCTTAGCAAAGGTATAATCTTCAAAAGGAAATTTTCAGATTTCTGGTCAGATATATCGTGAGTACTTCATCAGATGTATTTATTCACACAAAACATTCATTCTTTTATTTTTGTTCTCATCACTTATTCATTTTTAGATTATATTCCCTAATCAAATTTGGGGTTTTTTCCTTGTATTTGTCCTCCTTCCCGTATCAAGTAATCATTTCTTGGTTGTGCGTGTTTGGCTTCTCGTTTTATGTTTCGCCTTTTCAAATGGTTGTTGATTAGCACATTTTCTCATGCACTTATTTTACTAGCTTATTAATCAAGATATGATGCTCATTATGTTTCCTAACACATTGTTCTGCTCCAACCTGTTCTGTTCCTATCGCTTTTGAAATATAATCGTATTTTGAATATATATATCACTTCACTCTTGCTTATTTTGAAATCAGATTCCTAGAAAAATCCAATGCTGATGAGGCATGTTTGTGGTAATATTTGTATGCTGCATGGTTTTGCCCCCCATTTTTTTCCCTTAAATTAAAGGGAATCAATAGTTTTCTCCACTTCCCTCCTTTATGATTTGAACCCGTGACCCTTTGGATTTAGGTGAAGCGTCTTACCAACTAAGTTGTGTTTCGTTGTTGGTATGCTACATGGTTGTTATGGAATAAATTTGATGATAAATATTTGTCCCATTAGTTTCTACTTTAGTTCATATTTGAATTCATTTTTGTGAGATAAAAGTAATTATAAAATTGATTTTGACTTGTAGCATCAAACAACTCTAATTAACTCCAGATTCTTGTCAGACATACATGTAATATTTCAATGATTAAGCAGTTGACTTAAGAGGTAAGTTCATAGTGCTTTTGCTGCACATTTGGCATATTTAATTTTATACGAAAGTAGAAGAATTTGAAGCTTGGAAATGTGCCTTGATTTTACACTTAGAATCTAGTTCCAAGGCCCTTACCCTTAGTTTAGGTTTTAGGGGAAACTTATTGTACGAGCTTTTATTAGTTTCCTTATTGGCACCCTATTACAGGGGTTTATACAAAGATGGATCAGTTACAACTAGATGGCTGAGTGCCAAATTTGAATTGTAAAGGATATTCTTCAGCACCATTTCACACATTGAATTGTTTAATGTTTGGAACTTGATAATTGGTACTTTAGTTTCATCCCTAAATATATCAGTAAACTTTTAATTTTAGTTACTTTGACCTAGGGGTGGCAAAATGGATGGATTGGATGGATATGGATTTTGGATCCTAATGGATGGATCAAAAAAGTCCATTAGTCCATTACAATCCACTATTTTGTTTTGTTAAAAAAAACCATCCAATCCATCCATTAAGAATAAAGTCCATCCAATCCATCCATTACTAGATTTTAATGGATGGATTATCCATCCGATCCATATATTTTTAAATTATTTTTGTTAAATTATTTTTTTTTATTCTTAAAATAATTAACATAATTTTTTTAAAAAAAAATTCTGAACAATTTTTTAATAAAAATGATCCATTGGATAAAAAATAAACAATAAAAAATGATCCATTGGATCTTTAAAATAAATTGGATGGATTGGATACATCCATATTTTTTAATGGATGGATTGAGTCCAATCCATAAAAAAAAAAATTGTTTGACGGATGGATCGGATGGATTTTATAGTGGATGGATTGGATGGATATGGATTTGATGGATCCAATTGCCACCCCTACTTTGACCTATTGAATAGTTTATTAAGGAATACAAGTGAGAGGAAGGGAGGAACTTGATAAAGGTAATGGTTTATTAAATCTAACACCTAAAAGAAAACAGTAAAGAAAGCTTTTTGATCCTTTTTTGAAGTGTTTCTCAACTCAAGAACCTCTCACCAAAGACATTCAATCCTAAAGTTCTCTCATATATTTTTCCTAAGATTGTTTTTCTTGAAGCTTATAAAAAAATGAAGAATGAATCTTTATATATAGTGTTCAAACCCAGGAAAATCGCATCCTGATTTCCTGGATGACGCCACAATTTGAAGTTCCTACAAGACTAATAATGTTGATGGGTCTCATGAAAAGTCATCACAAATGTCTTCTTATGGAGGATTGATTAGAGATTCTCACTCTAAATTCATTTGAGGCTTCTACAATAGACTTGACTCATGCTCGGATGTATGGACACAACTCTTGGTTCTTCACATGGGAATAGATATGGTGATTCAGCTGAATATCAATAACATCATTTTGAGAGGAATTCTTTTATAATTATTAATATGGTTACATGAGGATGCTCTTATAATACTTCTTCCAACATCATTTTGCAAGAGGTGATCTATCTTCCCTACTATTTTGGATAGATAACTTCGGTCTGTCATGTGCAACGTGGAGCTAATAGGTGTGTTGATATTTGCAAATTTTAGGCACTCTTCTTTACATTTTAACTGTATTTCTTCGATGTTTTTTCTTTGCTCTTACTTTGATTCATTGTTGGGTGGGTCAAGCTTAATACGGATGGTTTTGTCGCTTGCTTACAGTTGATGTAATTGAATTATCAATCCGTCATTTAATTTCAACGCAGTCTCCTATTTCCCTGAGCATCAAGTAATAAAAAATAACTTCTATTAGAAGATGACACAAGAGGTACTACTTTTCTTCAAAAAATAAAAAATAAGAGGTGCTACTTTGCCTCTTTTGATATTCGTTCTTCATCATAAAAAAAGATTTTTTTGTAAAAAAAAAATCATGAAAAATGATTTAACAGTCCATACGTTTAAAAAAAAAAACCCAAACCAAAATCATTCTCATAAATAAAAAAATAATACTCATAAATTATCCATCCAAACAAATTTTATTTAAATAAAAGACTAATAATCTTGGATCATTCATGTCCTCAGCAAAACCAAAAAATCAAATTAAGTTCGCAACCGCATGTCATAACACTTCCGCAGTGCCGCTCTCACATCACATTAAACTAAAAATAACCTGTTGGAGATGATGGAGAAATCTCTGATGATGACACCAAAAAATGTTCACGTTAGCAATCATATACACGATGATATTGCCTTCTCTATTCTCTCCAAACTTTCTCTCAAATCTTTGAAGCGATTTGAATGTGTACGCAAATCATGGTCCTTTTTGTTTGATGATAATTATTTCATGACTATGTATCGTAACAATTTATTAACAAAACATTGTTCTTATTATGATGATACATCTCTCTTTCTAAATCTGGGAACGAATCACGAGTATGTTTTGTATTCTCTTTCCGGCAAGAACTTTGAAAATAGAGTCCAATTAAAATGGCCAAACCCATTTCTAGAGGAGGATTATGACTCGGATTACGAAGACGCTTGTTTTGAAATTTTGGGTTCTGAGTATTAATGGCATTCTTTGTCTCCGTTCTTTCTACTATGACAATGAGAGACTTACATTGTGGAATCCAACTACAAACGAATTCAAGGTCACTCCTTCCCGTCCTTTTCTATCCGTACCTTATAGAGAGTATGTTACATGCGTTGATCATCTAGTTGGTTATGACAGCATTAAAGATGACTATAAGGTGATTCGGATCACAACCATTCATCCATTTAACCTTGATGATGACTCAACTGTGTCCTTTTTGCAGATAACAATAACTCTTGGAGGAAAATTGATATGGATATAAGTTCTTATAGAGTAAACCATGAACACGTGTACATAGGTGGAGTGTCTCATTCGTTGAATAAAACGAAAACGAGACCACATACACATTTGTTGTTCTCATTTGACTTCACAGATGAATCTTTCATTACAACTTCCATACCCTCTTACTTAGATGATTGTTTCGATAGATATAGATATTTGGTATCGAGACACTTGGTGATATTGAATGGGTCTATTGCTTTTATTTTAAATAATAAAGAGACATATACATTTCACTTTTCAATTTTGGGTGAACTCGGTGTAAAGGAATCATGGACTAAACTCTTCATTGTTGGACCTTTACCTCGCCTTGAGTATCCTATCGGAGCAGGGAAGAAGGGCAATCTATTGCTCAAAAAAGAAGACGGCGAACTAGCTTGGTTTGACTTAAGTACCGGGATTATTGATGAGATTGGTGTTACAACAGCGACATGTGACATTCTATTCCATAAAGAAAGTACTCTTCCAATTGGATGAAGATATAGTTAAAAAAAAAATTCATTGATTTCTCCCTAGAGATATAGGATCATGGCTATTAGGATTCTACTTCGTACAATAAGGAACATATCTCTGTTTGAATTTCATTACATTCTACATGAACTATATATGTCATTACATTCTAATAAAACCAAAGTATACCAATTGATTTGACGGGATGCAGATTCTCGAACAAAAGGTAGAATTTGGAATGCACAAAATTGTGTTCAAGTAGTTAAAGTCAAATAATACTAATGTATAAGTTAAGCTTTTCTGCTTAGGTGCTAATTAATGACAATCATTTTCTCAACTGAGATGTTTTGGTAAACAAGAGTTGGTGTGTTTGTTTCGTAAGCAAGCAAATATGCTACCTGATTAGCAAAACGAGGTTCAGTATTCCCGGGAAGATTGAAGATCATAAGTATACAAGCTATCAAAACTAAAAATAGTTGAAAGGAAAATGAAGCGAGAGAAAACAATTGAAAGAAAATTTGGAGAGAGTGAGTGAACATTTAATCTGATTTTGTATCTTTTCACAATGATTTGAATATTACATAGGATATTTGTACTAGTTTCAATGCAGTGTGGTAAAATTATATTTATGGGGCGATAAATTGTTAACATATTGTATAACTGTTCTGTTGTTGATTTGATGCTTATAAGTTATAACCATCTATTTCTCGACTGCATTTGAGATGTGCATCAACTTGCACTAACTTTATTCTTCCATGTTGTGTTGTCTGCAAAACATACATGACAAACCCCCTCTTAAAGTTTGAATGAAAGGTTTTTTCTAGGACATCACTTAGGGTGATATCTGATGACAATATTTAATTAATGAATTTTATATTGTCACTTAAAATTTATTGGCATAGATAGACCATTAATTACTGGAATTTTCTGCCTCATTCCGACCTCCTCCCGGTAGACCAGCAACCAAAACTTCAAGTGTTGCTAGCTGTGTGAGAGGTGTCCTTAGGCAGGTTGACAGACCAAGATTTGTATCCTCATATTTTTCAATCAAATTATGGTGATGTTAGGCCAAATGTACTTGGAGCTTTTTGTATAGACAGGTGACTACCTTGCGACTTCAATCACCGTACATGTGGAGGGAAGAATGAGTTATGCTACAGCCGAGGATCTAGGTAGTTATTTATTGCATGCTCTCCTTTTCTGTTGTTTTTGCAAATTACATAAGTTCGCGTGATTACTAAATTTCCTTTTGTAAGTAATATGGAAGTTCCAAAGATATTTGAAAGATAGATCTAACAGTTAACATTACTCCATAATTGACACTGCTGCAATGGGTTTTGGACATTAAATATCACAACAAAAATTATATTGATCTCTGGCTAGCAGGACAAAGATCAATACTGATCTCTGTCTTTAGTTCCATAATGTTCCTGTCTTTAGTTACAAGAATATTGTTCAATATTATAATTACGGAAATTTTATTGATCTCTACTGCAATGGTTTTTCCATAATGTTCCTGTCTTTCATGGACCTAAAAAGATTTCTTCAGCTGATATTTAAGTCTTTATTCATCACAATATCACATAACGTTCTAGCAGTACATTCCTACCATGTAACATGAACTGGAAAAGCGCACTGCTCAAGAAGTTGATTTGTTCCGATCGTTGGAAAACACTTGTTTGCTTTTACATAAAAAATTTGAGCTTGGGCATTTGTGGAAAAAAAGGGATGTCGAAAAAATCATCTTATTATACTTGTTGCATATAACATGTAACATGTAACATGAACTGATGAATTAGATTACCAACTTTGGAAGTAAATTGCTTACTCTAACGGGACATATCATGATTCTAAATTTTTTATGTGCCTTAAAGTCTATAATACTCTATTCAATTTTGGTTTGTACAAAGACCAACGTGGTAAGGGATGCTACCTTTCAATGAATGGTTGCAGAGAAGGAGAAAATAACGAAAGAACAAGAGAACCAGTCGGAACCATCGAAACGTGAACATTGGCTCCAGTCACTTCAGCTACAATGGCAATATACATTCTCAAAATGGCCATCTCAAAGCTGAATCTAGATTCACCATTTTGTAACTCATTCGAAATAGAGAGAGTGGAGTTGCAAATTGAGGGACATGTTGGAACTATTGATTAACTTCATTCAAAAAAAACCACCTTCAGCTTCCTAGATGCTACTTCTCTGCAAGGAACAAAAAATCTTGCGCTGGAAACTTGGTTAGCATTTAGCAATGCTGATGTTGGTTCTTATGTTTTCTTTTCTCAGCCATGCCCTTTTTCCTATTGGGATTCGATGTCTATAAGGAGGTAATTCATCTTGGTTCCTTGATAGTTGATAATCCTTTTCTAAATATAATAAGTGTGCAATATTCCGTTCTAAGTGTGCAATATAATAAGGTGCATACATGTTCTTTCCAGCCAGAGATACCTATCCAGAAAATTGCTTCAGATAGTTCTTTATTCCCACTGGTTGCTTCGGATAGTGCTCTCTCTTGGTCATGGGAAAGTGTTATCAGTGCACTACAAGCAGCACATTGCAAAGTAAGTGTAAATATATCGTGTCTTTCACATGATTCTGATATATGAAATGTCACACGACTCATTAAAGATCTGATTGTGCAGGTGACACAGCTTAGAAGTAAACTCGAAGAAGAAAAGCGCGAGTATAATAGACTTTTGGTCGAAGCAATAGACTTAAAATGTCTGGACTGAACTATACGCAAACAGCATGATTTCAAACTAAAGAATAAAAGCTAGACTACATGAGCTACAGCAAAATCGTGTCCAGTCCTTGCTCCCTTGAAGGTTTTTGGGTATTTTCTAAGTAGATGGAAGTTAGCTAAGGTCTTCCTTTTTTGTATATATGTATGAAATAGTTCTCTGGACTTTACACACTAACTGAGCAATTAAAGCTTGGGACTTGAGGAGTGTGCTCCTCCTCAAGGTCTCAGGTTCAATTCTCTCAAGTGTCAATTTGGGTGGGCTAATTTAACTTCTTCAAAAAAAAAACTGAGCAATTAAAGCATAGTATTACAAGATATGTCGTTATGGTTTCGTTTTCTAACTCATTTCCATTTGGTCGAAATTGTCTATGTTGAAAAATTAGCTTACAAGTTCAGAAAAAACAAATCTTAATTTCTACTCACTTGGGTGACAATTTATCCACCAAATCCATATACATCCAATCTATCCACTATAAAATTCATCCAATCCATCCACCTAATAAATATTTTTTAATGGATTCAATCCGTCCATTTTTTTTTTGTTACTTCAATTCGTCCATTTAAAAATATGGATAATCCATCCACCTAATAAATATTTTTTAATGGATTGGATTCAATCCATCCATTTAAAAATATGGGTGGATCCATCCATCCAACTTATTTTAAAGATTCAATGGATCAATTCAAATGTTAATATAAATTCAATAAATAAAATATAAAACACTTCTAATAAATTACAACAAATTGTGGTGATGTTTGTCCAAATGAACTTATTGACTGCATTTTGTCAATCAAATTGTGGTGATGTAGTCCAAATGAACCTGGAGTCTTTTGTACAGCACATTTGTTAAAATATACAAAAAGTTAAAAAATATTCAAAAAATTACAACAAGCAATAAATGGATTGTTAGTTTTTTCCACACAAAAAAATGTATTGTTGGTTTTGATTTTTTTTTCCTTGTATTTCTTCTTATAATTAGAATCAGAGATAATATATATTAAAAAGGTAAATAATTCTTTTATTTTTTTTGGTCAAAATAGATAATTATTTCCTACATATTTAAGGTTAATTGTATAAAATCACTTCAGAAAAATAGGATATTTAGAGGCTCTGAAAATAGGATAATTAATTGATCCTCAAAATGTAAATAATTATACTAGTTTAGTTATTTTTATTTTTTTATATAATTTTTTTTGAGGTGTTTTATAAACTTAATTATCTTCATAAAAAATATAAATTTGATTTTTAAGATAAAAGTATTGTATTACTCAAACTAAACTACATAAAATAATTATTAGGAGGTGTCATTTCAATTATTATGGTTTGACCTTGTAACTTTAAAGGATATAGTTCGAATTTCATCCGAAACAATCGTATTTTGGTTATTAGAACCATTATTATAATAAAATTTACTCTTGCTCGAATTCTTTTTTACTACAATTTTTTTAACTCAATAATAACTTATACCTTCCATTCAAAAAAAATATGTATACCGTGCTGTTAGTTTGTGACCTTGAAGTGTACTCATCTTTAAAGTCTTAGGTATGATTCTCCTCGCTATAAATTTGGAAGGACTGGTTTAGTTTTTTTTTATAAAAATTATACCTTGTGCATTCTCATAATGACGTCAACAAAAAAATAACATGTCCCATTACCATTTCAAGCGCAAAAACCTAAACAAAAAAAGCAAGTAAAATTCATGTTTTCGGGTATCATGAAAAGATTCAAAACATTTTCAACTCCAATGATTTATTTATACAATTGTGTATGCAATTGTGTATATAAAATCAATCACATTCTTTTTAAAAATATTATTTATCATCATAATATAATTGTATTTGACCAAAAAGTAATATTGTTTTTTTAGGAAGTAATATTATTTTGTTAAAACCACCATAAATAACAATAACTTGATTTTGACAAAAGAAATATAAAAAACTATTATATTCATCATTTTTTGACTAAAACATTATTATATAGTTTACATTCAATTATATATTAATTATTCTCATCATAATTTTTGTATAAATCTCACCAAACAAAAAAAAGATCAAGTGTCTTTTTTTTCTTTTTTTTTTGAATGGCAAATATATATTATAAATTAAAATAAAAAGGAGAGGTCTCTTACAAGAGTCCAAACATACATACAAATTTGAGTACAAGAGGTACTCATGTCAAGCGAAAACAAAATCAAAGAAACTCTCCCACAAAAAACAAGAGCAAGAACTAAAACCACAACAGAAACACAAAACTCCTAACAAGAACACCCAACGACAGCCGAACAAGAGGAGGATTTCTTTATAGTAGAAGAACCTTCGAGAATCTCTTGTTGTAGATTTTGCTTCAAGGTAGTTCAACTCAAACCCTTGATCGAATTCAATTCAATTTCAATTTGATTTGATTAATAGTTTAATTTTATTTGCTAAATCTATGAATTATATATTAATGGAATAATGAAATTTTTAATTTTTTTTTCTCTTCAATTCAATTTGATTCAAATAAATGATTCATTTTTTTTTCTTAATTCACTTCGGTGTTACTTCAATTATTAACGGGATAATGATTTTCGTTTTTTTTAAGTTCGTAATTTTGTTTGAGCATTTTTCACTCGTGTGTGTGTTTTTATTATTTTGAACTTTTTTAATTGATAAAAAAATTCTTCTAAATCTATGAATTTATTTATGTGCTGCTTCAATCATTAAAGGAATAATAAAAAATTATCTCATTTTTTTTTTGGTAATTTTAGTTTTACTTTCATGATTTTATTAATGGATTTTGTTGATTAAATCAAATGTATGTGAAATGATTTTGAAGATGGATCTTTATTTATGATGCTGAAGCTGATAGATATTGTTGTTAAAGTGTTGATATAAACTTGGATTTTGTTTTTAAAGATGCAAAAAGTTTTTTGGATTGGTAATTAGAGGATTGTCATTTCTCAGATATGATGGAATTAATTTGGTTTGTGGATGATCTCTAATTGAATTTTTATCCAAATTGATTATTGATTATTTTTTCTTCAACCTACGTTCTTGGTGCAGATGATCGAGATTTCGCTGATGACTCCAACAAATGTTGAGGTTAGCAATCATATACATGATGATATTGCCTTCTCTATTCTGTCAAAACTTCCTGTAAAATCTTTGAAACGATTTGAATGTGCATGCAAGTTATGGTCTCTCTTATTTTCAAATCCTAATTTCATGACTATGTACCGCAACAATTTCTTATCAAAGGATCGTTCTTATTATCATGATACATCACTTCTCCTAAATGTGACAAGAGGTCAAGCATATGTTTTGTATTCTCTTTCCGGCAAATGGTTTGAGAATAGAGTCAAATTAGATTGGCCGAAAATGGATGATGATGACCCACTACGAATTCAACAAGACGACGATGACTCGTCATTTCAAGAGGATGAGGATGACCCACTTCCAATTCAAAAGGACAATGATGACCCACCATATGACTTGGGTGAGGATGCCTCTGGTTTTGAAATTTTGGGTTCAACAAGTGTTAATGGCACTCTTTGTCTCCGTTCTTTCTATTATGGAAATGAGAAACTTATGTTGTGGAATCCAACTACCATTGAATTCAAGGTTATTCCTTCCAGTCTTATTATACCCCATCGGTCGTTTGTTAATCACATTCATCATCTAGTTGGTTATGACCGCGTGAAAGATGACTATAAGGTGATTCGGTCGACAACTTGTATACCATTTGACCCTCCTAACTCAACTGTTTCATTTTGGGAGATATATAGCCTAAGAAGTAACTCATGGAGGAAAATTGATATCAATATGCCCTGGCCTTGTACCAAAACTGAAATAGTGTACATGGATGGAGTGTCTCATTGGTTGTATGAGAGAAGAAAAACTACATATTTGTTGTCATTTGATTTTAGCAATGAATCTTTCATGACAACAGCCATACCCTCAGACATAGATGATTGTTCTTATAATTTTTTGGTATGGAAATACTTGGTGATATTGAATGGGTCTATTGCTTTCATCTTTAATTATGATAAGACATTTACATTTCAAATTTCAATTTTGGGTGAACTCGGTGTAAAAGAATCATGGATTAAAATCTTCATTGTTGGCCCCTTGCCTTGCCTTGATAATCCTATCAGAGCTGGGAAGAACGGAAACATATTGTTTAGAACAAAAGACGGTGAACTAGCTTGGTTTGACTTAAGAACCGGGATAATTGAGGAGATTGGTGTTACAGCAGAGACGTGTGACATGATATTCCATAAAGAAAGCATTCTTCCAATAGGATGAACATTCATGTTGTTTCCTTCAGGTAATTTTCGAGAACAAAAATTCTTTAAGTGGGGGAGAGTTGATACAGCCCAATTTTCGTTATTAGTTATTTTATTTTATTTAATTATTGTTTTTATTATGTTGGTGAATTGGTGAATTAGTGGATTTTTTAGAGGATAATGGTATTTTGGTAATTTAGTAGTGAATGGTATTTTTGTGAAGTTATTAGAAATGAGAGTTTTTGGGAAATCGAGGAAATAGAAGTGTATGAGTAAATAGGAGGTTTAAGTGAAGTAAATGAGTAGTGTTTTATTTGTAGAGAATGAATAGAATTTAAGCTCATTTGGTGTGAGTGAACCAAAAGCCCAAAACAAAAGAATATAAATAGATAATAGTGTTGGTGAAACTGGGGTTAGAAATCATAACACACAGTTGAGAAAGAGGCAAGAGTAGAGGCATAAGGGAGAAAGAGGAAAGCTTAAGGAAATCAAGTGGAGAGGTGAACCAAACTAAGGGAAGGCTAGGATTGAAGAATTAGAGGTACTAGTGTGAGTTTTATTCTCATTTGGAGATTTATGACCAAATGTGTAGATTAAGGTTTTGTGTGATTATTGTTGTTTTCATGTTTTTATGATGAATTAATGATGAATTGATGTTGAAATTGTGATTTACTATGTTGTTATGTTTATGGGTATATGTTTATTTGAAAGTCCATGAAGCTATGGTGTTGAATTCATAAAATGGTTACATAATAGATGTTGTGTTGTTATATTGAAATGTGGAAATATACATGAATTGATGTTAGTAAATGTTGTTGTGATGATTTATGAAGATGAGAGAAAAATGATGTGTTATCATGTTTAAAAATAGAATTATCATGTTAAAATTGAGTAAAAACAACTTGAAATGCTTTGAAATCATGAAAAATTGGTGGTTGTCTGTCAACCAAAATCGGGCCAAGATTTGGAAAATTGGGCCACAATTTTGGCCCATAAAATTGGTGTTTTGGCTTGACAAAAATCAGGCCACGATGTGAGAAAATCGGGCCACGATTTTTTTCAGGATAGAAACCCAAAAATGCATTTGTATCCCTTTCAAATGTCTCTAAACTCTATAGAATGGGTAGAAACTTGCTCTAGCAACAAAAGACGTTTTTCCATGATTAAATCAAAGTAAAATGACGTGCCTTTGAAATATGATAAATTGAATTGATAGGGTGATATTGAGAAGTATGGATTGATAAAATTAATGTTGTGAACGAAATTGCTTGGAATATAAGGATGATGTCCAATTATACATGATGATATGATTGATTTTGATGATGTGAACTATATGATGACATGATTGAATGATGTTGTAATTATATGACTATATGTTGATGTGATTAAACGATGATATGGTGATAAGATGATTTGATGATGTTTGGATGTATTGATTTGACAATGCAATGGTGTGATGATGTGTTGAGATGTTATATGATGAAGTGATTATATAACGATGAACTATATGATGTTGTGCATTGTTGAGTCTATACTTGGTATCCATGCATTCATGGTCAGTCCGATCATACAGTGATGTACTTGATGTTGTGAATCTTACTTTATGTACTTGACGTTGTGGGATCAATTCAGTAACAGACCTCTGAACATCCAAGATTCTGTGGGATCACTCAGTAACATAACTCTGATATCCAAAACCTGGTACCACATGCATATAGAGTCGAGTTGGGCGCATTTCATTCATCACTATAAGTCTATGTGGAAGATGTTTTTGATTTGACTATACGTGACTATGTGTTGATGTGCTACTTGGAGATGTGAGACCTGATTATGTGCTATGTGGAAATGTATTCATTTGAATATGTGATGTTGGATGATGAGGTCGTTATATTGATGTGTAAATGGTGAATACTTGGATGTCTTTAATTGTTTTGGATGTAAATATACACCTTTGAGATGTTAGCTAAGACTAGTTAACTTTAAGACATGGATATATATATATATATATATGTTGAGTATGAAATGATGCTTATCCATGATGAATATCTATTGAATGTATAGTTGATATGTTTGTTTATCCTTTAACTATACATGCGTTCGTATTTTTCCACATGTTGAATATTTCTCACCCTTTTGCGGGTTTCCGCCTATGCCACTCGTGGTGTAGACTTGCAGGTCGAGGAAGAGTAGTTGATGTGAGTTTTTCGAGGATGACTTTGGAGCCTACTCGTCCTTTATCGCATTTCCTTTGGAGTCTAGCTTAATAGTGCTCTGATTAGGACTGTTGGAATTTTATTTATGTTATCAGTTTATGTTTGATGAACTTTGAGTTCATTTTAGGATGTATTGATTCTGAGATATGTTATATCTGACTTATGTTGTTGAGATTATTTTCGTTGTGACCTTATATTATATCCATGGAGTTTTGGATTTTGATGATTGATGAAGAGTAACACCTTAAAATGTTAATTATATTTGTTGCATTATTATTTAAAAGTAGTATGCACTACAAGAAATCAGGCTTTTAGAGACTGAATTTTCAGTCGCTACATCAACAAAATCGGTCACTGATAGATTTAGTGACCGAAATAGCGACCAAAAATAAAAGTGGCTAAAACGCTGGTCGCTGATCCTTTGTGACCGGTTTAGCGACTGATTTTTCGCGACT
Organism: Medicago ruthenica; assembly: GCA_018208015.1. NCBI lineage: Eukaryota > Viridiplantae > Streptophyta > Magnoliopsida > Fabales > Fabaceae > Medicago > Medicago ruthenica. The sequence continues at coordinate 88,857 of WNNG01000400.1, forward strand.
GATTTTGTGACTATACACAGAGACCGATTTTGTCACTGAATTTTGAGACGGAATTAGAGACTGATATAGAGACTGATCCAGAGACAGAATCTAGCCACCGATTTAGACACCCTTTTCTTGGCTAAATCAGCTAATTTAGTGACTTATTTTGTGACTGGTTTTGCCACTTATTTAGCCACCGAATTTAGAGACCGAATTTGTGACGGAAATTTATTTATTGTATTATAAATTACAGTCTCTAATTCGGTCGCTAACTGGATTTTTTTTTAATTGTTTGCTGAATAATATACTGGTCACTGTTTTGTGACTAAAAGAATTACAATATTTTTTTTAATATTGTAATTTTGTAACTGACATTTTTATCAAATTCCATACAGAAGATCAAAATAATGCAATGTAACATGATGAAAGAAATAACATTAACCATTTAATGCTAAATACATAAACTAGTCAAAATATAATTACATAGGAGATTTGTGTATTCACAAAAGCCTTTGCACTTGGTAGTCTTAACAAAATACATAATACTAACCAAAAGAAAGTTCCAAGTGGTAGGCTTAACAAAATACTAATCCAAATAGATATGTGAAATAACAAAACACATCAAATTATCTATTCAGGAACATTTTGTGCTTCCAACTCTAACTCGTCATCAACCTCATCATCACCAACCTCATCATCCTCATCATCATCAACTTCATCATCATCAACCTCATTATCATTCTGTCATATAATGTAGCAAACCTTATAGATTACAATCAACAAGCAAGAACAACACATACAAGTTTATCCAATCACAACAGTGCATCAATAATTGGGAAGTTATACGAGAGATGTACCTTCCCATGTAAATTGGACTTCCAATAAAAATTCTAGACAGAAGAGCAGCTGCCCCAGGTTGAAGTGGATTATAAAGGGCAACCATGGCTGGGCCCAAGATCTTGTTGCTCCATGTAATGATCCCATAGTTAAGGGCAGATGCAATAATTCCCTGAACAAAGAAGAAATACATGTTTAAGAAACTACGTGGACAATATCCTTCAAAGTAATAATTTATTAAAAGTTGATATCAGGACCGCTGAATGCTAAAATGTAAGAACAAAAGATACTTGCACTCTTATAGATATGGAATTTTCCTGCAATCAACACTTTCAATAGTCGAGATCTCAGCTGTAGGATCAAGATTGGACATCTCAGATTTCATAACATATTTTTAATCTAATTTGACGAATTTAAATATGAGTGATCCAATCTCCATCCAACAGCCAACATTCACCGACTGGAGTGACTGCAACATTTCGCAACTGCAGAGAACTTGGGTCCAATTCTTTTCATGCTCAAAAGAACACAGCCTAACATGCAAATTTCATCGACATTTATGGCCTGTTTCACACGTGTCGGTTTAAGTATTTTTTTTTCTCACTCTTGCATGGCCAGACAGAAAGAGACCAGAGCATATCAGGCAAAAACCCAATTACAAAATTATGCTGCTCCAACAAAACCATAGTTTTGAGTCAAAAAAGAAAAAAACATAATGTTTCCCAATACTAGTTGCTTAGGTCACAAACAGTGGTGCATAATAATTAATACAAACATGATGTGCCATATCACTTGGTTGCAAGTAATAAAAGTGTCCTAGAGGTGTAAATGCTTTACAAAAGTATTTGGATTCATCTAATTCTAACAAAATTTGTTCTGTTTTTTTATCAATACCTATAAATAACTGGGCAAACCAAAAGAAACAGCAAAAGAAATCAATGCCTATAATATAACTGAGATAACCAAAACCAACCGCAAACAAAAAGATCACATATAGAAACTTGTATAAAATAATTTTATATACCAACCAAAGCTTCTTCCGACCAAATGGGAATGGATTAAATAATGCCGTAATGGGATTCGCTTTTCTGTTTTTATAACAGGTGGAAGTGGCAACATATAGTTACTTAGTTAGCAAGTGGCAGAAAGTATATTAACTAGTGGATTCAAAATTGAACCCAAAGTTAAAAGACAAAATTATTGAAAGCTTATAAAAAAGTGGTTCTCCTTTTATTTTCCTCACTTGCAAAACTTGGATCGCCTTGAAAAAAAGGTGGTAGTATAACACCATTTACTCCTAAAAAAATGGCTTCCATTACAAAAACACAGAAAACTGAAATTTGATGTATCAAATAAAAACAACAAACAATGATTAGCAATATAACTAATAATGACTCGTGACATTGAAGGTTGATTTGAAATTCTAGTAACTCACAGCATATAAAACGGCAAATGTTTCAGACTGTGTCAAACTCCAATCAGTCGATTCATCGGTTACGAAGTATGATGTAGTTACCATCAGTAAAGCTCCAAAGAAGTATGAATACGCTGTGACAGATAGGTTTGCAGGATACTTCTTTAATAATGGAGCCTGAAAATAATTCATGATAATAAATTAAACATAAAAATTTCACATATAACATAAACGTATATCGCCATAGATTTTCAAAAAAGTTAAGGAGAAAGCACAACTACTCTGATCAACAAATAAATATTGAACGATATTCTGCTAATAAATCATTCAATTTGAAAACAAAAAACTACTACTTTTTGAGGTCATCAAATAAGACATCAATATGTGTCAAATATCGCTTTATTTGGACGGAGATAAATGTGACAAGGAGATGTTTCATTGTCATTGGTAAAGAAAGTGAAGAATCAAATTGACTCAGCGTTGTAAGTTTACCTGTCTCTATATTTATACTAAGAAATAAAGCACACTACAGGAGGGATATGCCTAGCCCAATAACACTTAACTAATGGCTACTTCTGAAAATCCCCTCAAGCTGGAACATATATTTCCACTGCCTGGTCATTAGGCACTTACATATAAGTTGGAATATAATCCCCTCAAGGTGTAGCCGTAAGTGGATCTCCAGGAATCAGAGGATTCGTCCAATCAGCATCATAAAAGCCCTCAACTACAGTGGGTTGAGACTTGAGGTTAATACTGATTGGACGAATACTCTGATTAATACTTCAAAAGATTTAGCTCCAAGCAAACCTTTTTTTTCCAGCAAATCAATAACATTCTTTCTCTTTAGGTTAGAAAAACGCCCTATTACGCTCATCACCTAAATAGCCAAAAAGTACTTTAGTGCAAACTAATCCTTGGTCTGAATTCTGAAACTATGTCTGAATAAAATCACTGATTTTGCTGATTCTAATCTCATTTTCAGGATAATAATGATGGCATCTATATATATATATATATATCACATGAAAGATACATCCTTATTGAAAGCATTAGAAAAGACTAAGTGATCGAAATTGGTGCAGTGTTATATTCATTTCAGGTCCAGTGTCAAAAGTCTAAGTCGAGCAGGTGAGATCAGGTTGATGTGAAAATTGGACCGAAGCTCCAAACAGACTGCCTTGGAGGCCAGTTTGCAGGTTTTCCAGCAGAACCATCTGGTCCAGCCCATACAATTATGACTCTTAGAGCCATCAAATGTGTACAATACACGGAATTGGGGCTTAACCACTTAACAAATGAGTGACGGAGATATGTGACAGTGATCACTATTTTTTTTCTTAACTTAATGTGGGTGTAATAAAGAATCATTTAAAGTGTGTAAAAAGATATGTACCTGAATGGATAGAAAAGTAGCCATGCACATGCAGTTTCCTATGAAGCACAGAACCCCAACATGAAAATGGTCTAATCCAAGATTCATTAAACCACTAACTAACCATCCAGATGGCTCTGGTTGACCTCTTGCAGTTATTTCAGTGTGTGATATAAGGTCCATTTCTGAATATCCTACCAGTGCCGGACCACGGTACAAAACCATCACCAAGGCACCCAAAACACATACCAAAATTCCTCCAACCTTGGCCAGACCTTCATATCTTAGCAAGTTCACTCTTTCTGTACTGCATGAATAAGTTTATTAAAGTAAACATTATCATATGTCCTGTCCTGGCGTATCTGAATTTAATTAATGTGCAGATCTCTGTGCATTCCACAGAAAGAAATTGAAAAGAGAGAAACTAACTAACCCCATCATTATAGCCAATAAAAATGTAAAGACAGGAGTAGCTGGCTGAATCGCAGCAGCATAAGTAGGATTAGTATAGCTCAAACCAATAAGAAACAAAAGATGATTTCCAAATATCCTGAGAATAGAATCAATAAGATAGTAGCATATTAATAAAAACAAACTAGTGAGTGAGTATGTGAGTGAGTACATGAAAAAGCTTACCCAGTTAATCCGAGAAAGAAAAATGACGTGACTAAGGTCTTCGTTAAGGGTGGGCGTGTACGTCTTTCACGGAAAAAAGCGATGGGAGCGAGAATAGAGAGAGCAAGAAGATCACGAAAAACACAAAAAACGATTTGATTAACACCAACATTAAGAGCCAATTTGGTGATAACATGATAACCTCCGGTGAATAATTGAACCACTGCCATCGCCGAGTGTGCTTTCCATATATCACCATTCCCTCCTCCGATTCCGACTCCCATTATTCTTCGATTCTTAGATCACAATTCAATTCAAGAATTCACACGATCCTTTGTATCATCACTCGCGAGTGAAGAAGAAGAACAAGACAAGATACTGATTGGGTTTCAGATCAGGGGAGAGTGAGAATGAGGAATAAAATTGGTTTTAGGGTTTTGAAGTTGTGAGAGGGAGACTGAAAGTAAGAAAGCGGGAGTGAAATAATTTGGGCAAAGTGTTTAAGTGAAAGCGCACTTGAAAAAAAGCTGAAAAAGTTGCGACCCTTGGACCAACCAGTCGCAATAACCATCGCAAATATCTATTCTGCGACAGTTCAGAGGCAGGGGTCGCAGAGTAAGTGTCGCAAAATTCTTTTTTTCTTGTAGTGCAGGTATCCCAAAAACTTCAGTTGTTCGACGAGAGCACCTAGTTGTAGGATAAAGAAATTCAACATACCAATAACCTTTAAAAATAACTTTACAGCATACATTACCTCAAAATCAAGCATAGGAGGACCACTTTCGGACAGTAAAGAGGCATAACGAAGGAACTCAGTACAAAGAATGATGAACATAAAAGAGAAAGAACAAAAATGACTAGGTGGCAGAAAACGACCTTAATCTGGCGGAGGATCCAACTGTCATACTAACATTCCAAATCTAAAGCACACAGCCAAAAGACTGCCACGGCTAAACAGAAAAAGCAAACACCACATCTAATACCAAAAAAGTCCCTAAGCCAAAGTTGAGCACAAAAACAACAACAAAAAATAGTGTTAAACGACATCAGAAAAACAACATCAAAATTGGAACTAAATCAACGTTATACAAGAACAAAAAACCAGTGCATACGCGAAAAAACCTGAGCAAAATCAGCAGCAAAAAGCGCTCACACCAGCAATAGAAAACATGCAAAATAAACTGGACTCAAACAACAACTAAACCAAGGAACAAAGAAATGTACTAAAAAACAAGTTTTGTAACAATCTAAATACCTACCAAACTATTTGAGCAAAAATCCCAAATCATTACCTACCAAACTAACTAATTAAGGATATTTAGAATGTCAATACACAAAATTTTAGCATATTCAAAAACAAAGTAACTACTTAAGTTATTCTTACCAATCAACAACCAACTTAACTATACACACAAAATTCAAGAAACCCATATTTAGAGAATCAAAACACACCCATATAGGTTCTAATAACAAATGAACAAACCTGAAGACACCCAAGAGTGTAGATCACTGGACCACCGAGACTAGAAGACAACAAAGTCGCTGATGATTCTTCCTTGCGTCGTTTGCCTTTCTTCACTGCTGGTTCGATTTTGGATTCAAAGAAATCGAAACACAACAAAAACAAGAATAAAAACGTTAAAAGGAACTAGATAAAATACGACCCATATTCAGAGTATAAAAAAACAACCCATTTGTGAGTTGGTAGTGTTTGAATCGAGTGATTTCAAAATCGAGAATATAAAAAAATGAACAGGAACAAACTTGTTGGTAGTACCGGTGAACCAGATGGCCGCGGCGATGGAATCTGGGACGGAGGACTCGTAGTATCTCTCTAGATCTGGTAAAAGCTACAGAAAGACCAATATGAAATCGTGTGATTGAATGAAAATAAACTAACATGACGAGAAGAGGAACAAACCTGATGAGATGAGAACAAGAACAAGTTGGATTCGGTTTCAAACAACAACAACACGGTGAGAACAACAACAACAGCACGGTGAGATGAGAACAACAACAACACGGTGAGATGAGAACAGGAATAGGAATAGGAACAGCTGGAACTTCACTAACGGGGTTCAATTTCACTAATGATGAGTTTTGATTTCAATGAAAAAGCATGAAAGGGGAAAATTTTGTTTTTGTGTTTAGGGTTAATGTTCCTTTGGGTTCAAGTGAAAAGAGGGAAAAAGATGAAAGGGGAAAAATTAGGGTTTAATTTTTGATGAAAAGAAGAAGAGGGAAATTCATTCAAGGGGAAAATTTTTGGGTTTCATTGTTGGTGAAATCATGAAAGGGGGGAATTTTTTTTGCACACCCGCTCAAATGAATAAGGTAACTTAAAGCTTATGTATTGGTATAATAATAATAATAAAATAAAAATTTAGATTCTTTTTTGCAACTGATAATTCGGTGGCTAAAAAATTTTGTGACCGATTTAGTGACCAGCTTCATTTTGGTTAATTGTTTAAAATAATCGGTTGTTATATCGGTCTCTACTGCGACTAATTTATTTTGGTCTCTGAATCGGTCTCTAAACGACAGTTTTCTAGTAGTGATGCGAGATTTAGGGTGTTACATTTTGCTTTTAAGTTTTACACGACTTATCCTCCTAAAGTCTTCAAAACATACATACAAACCCCCTTTTGAAGTATGGATGAATTGTATAATCTTATTTCAAATTTATCGATATAGACCATTTATTACTGGAATTTGCTGCCTCATTCCGACATCCTCCCGGTAGACCAGCAACCAGAACTTCAAGTGTCGCTAGCCGTGTGAGAGGTGTTCTTAGGTAGGTTGACAAACCAAGATTTGTATTTGCATTTTGTCAATCAAATTGTGGTGATGTTAACCCAAATGTACTTGGAGCCTTTTGTATAGAAACTAGACTACCTTGCGCTTTCAATCCTAGTACATGTGGAGGGAAGAATGAGTTATGCTACGTCTGAGGATCTTGGTAGTTATTTATTGCATGCTCGCATTTTCTGTTGTTTCTGCAAATTTACATAAGTTTGTTCAATTGCACATATGTAATTGAAATCCCTTCACTCCACATCCCTTCCCTCATTTGAACCAAACATGTATGTTTTCAAATCAGCTTACAAGTTCACAAAAAACAAAGTTCTACTCATTTTAATTCAGTTTCATTTGATTAATTGATTCATTTTATTTGTTAAATCTATGAAATATCTATGAATTATTTAGGTCTTGCTACAATTATTAATGAAATAATGAAATTGTAACAACCCAAATTATAATTAACGATGGGAAGATAATTAATTAGAATTAGAGATGATTTAACAAAGAATAATTGAGAGAATATAACTTAGTCATTTCAAATGAGAAGGAATGGCATCTCGGTCAATTTCACTATTAGTGGCATTTTGGTAAATAGTAGATTTAATAGTGGTATTTTCGTAATTAAGGTATGCTGAAATTCGAGTTATAACATAGATTGGGTGAGAACAAAAATTAGAATCCTTCTCTCTTTTCTCCTTGCCTCACTTGAACCCCATTTCTTCCACCATCTACCACCATAAAATCTTTATAGAAGCCACCACCAATTTGCATGTTGATTCTCTCTTCACCTTCCATCAATTCAACTCTAGAGAATTATGTAAATTTAGAAATTTCACCTCTTTTCTCCTCTAATGGTTGAACCACAAATACCCCTTTTTCTCCAAAATTTAAGTTTTTTTGCTTTTGATTAAATTGAGATTGTTGCATGTAGAATATGGATTGAAAAGAGTAGTTGAATTTGAATTAAGGTATAAAGTTGGAAGCATGGAGGAGAACAAAGAACATGAAGAAAAGTAGAGAATTTATGCTCTTGAAGCTGTTTGGGAATTAAGCTGTTTGCAAAAGCGGCTACAAGAGATTAATGTAACACTCATACTAATGTTATCTAGAATATTAGCATGTGCATTAAACTGATACTGGATACATTAAACTTTTCAATAATAAAATACAAATAATACAACTGAATGAGTACAATTTTCTCGTTATACAACTGATCAAGTACCATAATATATACTTATACAAAAATCCATTAAGCTCCTGAGCTGATACTTGACGAGCAACTGCACTCCATCCAGCATCTTCATGAAGAACTTCATCACGAACATCATGCTAACCTGCACCAGAAGGATTGGGATGAGACATAAAGTCTCAGTGAGCTCCACCCAACCTACTGTTGGCAACCACGGGGAACCTAGGGTTGCCGTGCCTACTTTTGGCAATCTTGGGGATACCTATGATCGCCAAGCTCTAACCTTTCCCATATAGGGTATTCTTGCCTGTTCCTGCTAAACTGTGTAGTCATAGACTAGACTACATCCTGCTAAACTAGTGATCAAGGGAAACCTAGGATCACTGTCTGAGCCTGATAACTGATATCTGATAGCTGCCTGATAACTATTCTCTGCCTGATAACATAATAAAATATTAACTGATACAAATTATTATGTTAGATGTTAGCGTTGAACAAACATTATTATCTGAGTTCATTTTACGGAATGCCCCCGGGTGGAGTAACCCCGAAGCACATTCCCCTGATAACCGGTGAAAATTCCTATCTAAGGCTACTCACCGGACTCCTCTTGTCTAAGTGTGTGGTTATCCTCGCGGAAGATTCCTGGCCCGTTCCAGCTGTATCCGGAACCCCCTGTGCTCTCTAACTGGTCGAGAGCACAGAAGACACACTATAAACTATGTGTGGTTATCCTCACGGAAAGTTCCTGGCCCGTTTCAGCAATGCTGAAACCCCCTGTCCTCTCTAACTGGTCGAGAGCACAGAAGACACAAAGTTTAACCTGATATTTAATTATTATTCCTGGTATATAAAATATACTTATTCTGAATTATTTGCATATCTGATGCATTATCTGGAACTGTGCATATCTGATGCACTCATTACATAAATAAACATATGATACTTAACCTATAATATAAGGTTTAAGCTTATCGTTCTCATAAGCCACTTAAAACATGTTGGGCATCTAAACCCCTTATGCCTATCTGAGGCCTTGAATATTTAAAATATTCCTAGCACTTGTACGCTTAAAGAGTACCTACTATTCTTACTCGAACCTTGAATGTAATAGCACATTCCTATTATCCTCATATTCTTAACTGAATACATCTTTATTCCTGTTAACCTATTATAGGTTCTAGACATATCGTTCTCATATGTCATGCTTAAGGGCTTGCTATCCCATCGTAATAATTTCCTGCATTCTACCCTTTGTTCTTGCATTTCCCATACATTGCATATTCCTTGCTCCTTATGATTTTTGCCCATTAAAGGCCCTTAGGATGAGTTAAAATGGTGTCCTTTGATTCCTTAAAGTTTCTGGAGAAAACGGTAGCGAAAAACGTCGCTTACACGCGTCAAATCACCCGAAACAGCTTAGCTGAAAAATGCTGTCCTGGTGAGCTCGCCGTAGCGACGGATCCATGGCTATAGCGACCAGGACCAGAACCTGAAAATGGTATGGTCGCTGTAGCGACGGACTGGTCGTTGTAGCGACCATGCAATGCAGAAATTGCTCAATCCAACTTACCCAAGCATCCCAATGATGTTAGGAATGATTTTCTAATACAAATTGATAGTTTAAAGCATGTACAAGCAAGGAATTAGCAAGCAAAGGAAATTAGGGTATAAAACATAAAACTTGCTCAAACCATAAACACACCCAAACTCACTCAAAGTGGGTTCTAAAACCCTAGGGAGCTCACCTGAATCATGATTTGCTTCCTTGCCAAGTTTTCCCTTCAATACCTAGCTTGATTCTTCTCAAACCCTAGCTTCCAATCCTTTTCCTTTTCTTGTTTTCTTGCCCTCCAATGACCCAAGAATCACAACTTGAGCTTGCTTGCATAAGTATTGAGTGATGGAGATTAAGGAAGATGAATTTTGGGAGAGATGGAGGAGAGTGGCGTGAGTCTAGAGAGGGAGAGGGAGGAAATTGTGATTAGAGAGAGAAAGAGAATGAGAAAATGAGGAAATTATGGCTTTTGCCATATAAATAAACCCATTAATTTGGCAATTACCAAATTGCCCTTCGCTAAAGTATCTCTGATACGTCGTCTTACCACTGATAAATACTTGGGTCTGAAGCGGGATATTACAATTAAGTTGTTCCTGCATGGCTTTGTGATGATTACATTAAGAATGGTAAGCTTAAGTTGTTGTATGAGTGGTTTTAGAACTGATTATGCATGTTTTGATTGCTGGAATAGAGATTGGAGTTGAGTTTTAGAGTGGCAAAAGCTGAAGTGAGGCAGTAAGCTGTTTTGGGAATTGGCAGAAGTGCTTAAGCTGTAAATAAGTTGTTTTGGGAGTTGACAGGAGTGGTTAAGCTGCATATAAGTTGTTGTTTGGGATATAAGCTGAAAGCAGAATCATTAAGTTGGTACTTAAGCTATTTCAGAGAGGTCATGAGCACTTAAGTTTATAAAGCAGGAGCTTAAGCTGTAGCAGAAGCTGTTTTAAAGAATCTAGATTAAGTCACGGTTAGTTCCTATAGATAGAACCCACCTCTTGGGTAGATTATGTTATGAATTATGTGAGAAATTATGAAAACTTAGATATGATTGTGTTTGATTAGCTTCCCCATGAATTTCATATGTTATAATATGTTTGTTGTTGATTTGTCAAGCTTATTACATTGCATGCTAAGTTTAATGTGCATGCTAAATATTCTAGATAAATTTAGCATGGGTGTACAAAAAAAAATATTTATTTAATTTTTGTATTTCCCTTCAATTTGATTCAACTAATGGATTCATTTTTTTCTTCTGAATCTATTTAGGCGTTGCTTCAATTATTAAGAAATAATGATTTTTTTAAAAAATATTTTTTTACTGTTAGTGTTCATGATTTTATCAATTTATTCGTTTGAAAGATTTTGCTGATAGAATTTGTGTAAAATTATTTTCAATTTTTTTAAAGTTCATAATTTTGGTTGAGTAATTTCATTTGCGTGTTTTTTTTAATTGACCCATTTTTTTTGCTAAATCTATGAGTTTATTTAGGTGTTGTTTCAATCATTAACCAAATAATGAAATCTTTTTTTTCTTTAATTTTAATGTTGTTACTTTTCACAATTTTATCAATGGATTTTGTTAATCGAATCAAATATGGTTGAAATAATTTTATGTTATTTTTTTAAGTTTGTAATTTGGTAGATTTTTTTTATTTATGACGCTGAACCTTATTGATATTGTTGTTAAAGTGATGAAATAAACTTGGATTTTTTTATGATGCAAAAAGTTTTTTTGGTTTGTTAATTGGAGGGTTTTCATTTCTCAGATATGATTGAATTAGTTTGATTTGTGGATGATTTATATTAAATTTTGTATCCAAATTGATTGTGGACTATTGTTCCTTTAATCTAGGTTCTTGTAGGAGATGATGGAGATTTCGCTTATGACTCTAACAAATGTTGAGGTTAGCAATCATATACCCGATGATATTTCCTTCTTTGTTCTGTCAAAACTTCCTATCAAATCTTTGAGACGATTTGGATGCGCACGTAAGTCATGATCTCTATATTTGACAACCCTCATTTCATGACTATGTACCGCAACAATTTCTTATCAAAGGACCATTCTTACTATCATGATACATCCCTTCTCCTAAATCTTAGAAAAGGTCAAGAATATGTTTTGTATTCTCTTTCCGGTGAAAGGTTTGAGAACAGAGTTAAATTAGATTGGCCGAAAATGGATGAACCACTACCAATACAAGAGGACGATGATGTCCCACCATATGACTTGGATCAGGATGCCTCTGGTTTTGAAATTTTGGGTACAACAAGTATAAATGGCATTCTTTGTCTCCATGTGACCCTCCTAACTCAACTGTTTCATTTTGGGAGATATATAGCCTAAGAAGTAACTGTTGGAGGAAAATTGATATTGATATGTATCCACCATATACTAGAGCTGAAGAAGTGTACATGGATGAAATGTCTCATTGGTTGGATGAAACAAGTACACATACATCTTTGTTTTCATTTGAGTTCAGCAATGAATCTTTCATTACAACAACCATACCCTATGACATAGATGATTGTTTTTATAATTTTTTGGTATGGAGAAACTTGGTAGTATTGAATGGGTCCATTGCTTTCATCTTAAATTATGAAGAGACATCGACATATCATATTTCAATTTTGGGAGAACTCGGTGTATAAGAATCATGGACTAAACTATTCATTGTTGGGCCCTTACCTTGCCTTAAGAATCCTTTCGGAGCAGGTAAGAACGACAATATTCTGATTAGAAAAAAAGACGGTGAACTATCTTGGTTTGACTTAAGCACCGGGATGATTGAGGAGATTGTGGTTACAACAGAGAGATGTGACATAATATTCCATAAAGAAATCATTCTTCCGATTGGATGAACATATAGTCAATTTCTTTTTATTGGTTTGTCCCAAGATATATATGGTCATGGTTATTATGATTCTACTTTGTACTAAAAGTAGCTTGTCAAATTCTCATGTTGCAATTATGAGCAAGTACATGTTGAATTATGAAACCATTTTATCATATCAATTTTGCTTTATTAAGATTTATTTATTTGGATGGTTAACTCTCTTTCTATCTATAAACTGACATGATTCCTATTCGGTTGTAAGAATGATATTTTTCCTTTACTCAATCGCCTCTGATTTTATGTAGAAATCACTTATATTTTGTAAGCCATATAATCTAATAAGGAACATATATGAATTTCATTAGGTTCTACATGAACTATCTACGTCACTATGCTTAATTTTGTGCTTTTGTTTTTGCTTTTCTTCTGCAAATTAGCTAATAAAACCAAACTCTACAAGAACAATATGTAGAATTTGAAATGCACAAAATTGTGTTTAAGTAGTTAAAATCAAATAATACTAGTGTATAAGTGAAGCTTTTATGTTTAGTTGTTAATCAATGACAATGAGCATTTTCTCAACTGAGATATTTTGGTAAATAAGAGTTAGTTGGTTTGCTCTGTATACAAGCAAATTTGCTACCTGATTAAGAAAACAAGGTTCATTGTCCTTGTGAAGTTAGTTGTATAAGGTCGTGGGTTGGCGAGTAGGTGGGTGTGGGATTTGAGATAGAGGCATAGGTTGTTTGTTTGTGAGCATGATTTAGTGTTTAAGTTGTTTGTGGTAATTGAGGAGCATCTCATCACACAGGGTGCATACTCGTGGTCTTGGAAACAAAGCTTGGACGAGATTCTCTCAATTCATTTTGTGTATGGGGCTCTCTCTGAGGTGCTTCTGGGTGAGGGAGGTAGTGTGGTAGAGTTATCTAGTATTTTAGCATTGATCTAGAAGAGTTAGGGTCAGGTATAGGATTTTTAGGTGGTTTGGGTGAGAGTTGGTTCTTCCGAGGCGCATTTTTTAGAAGTTTTTGGCGTTAGCAAGGAGGGTGAAATTTATGAGTTTTTTTTTAATCTGACATTCTGCTATGTGGTCTATATGGTCTGCTCGTCAAGATCTAGTGTTCTCTTGTAGGATATTGGATATTGAGCAATTAGTTGATAAAATCCAGTTCACTTCGTGGTACTAGGGTTTTTAGAGACACCCTGGTCATCCATGTTCCCACTGACTGGATAGCGGAAAATCTTCTATGTTGGGATCAATAGTGTTGCTATGTAGGTATCATGTTTTGGTGCTTTTGAATGGAGGTTTGAAGCATTTTTTTTCCTGATTTTCTACGTCTCTGGTCTTGGGTGTAGTAGGCTTGATATATCACCCCTTAAGGTTGAGCATGTGATGGAGGTTTTTTTTATGGTTCTAGTGTGGATATGGGTGTACTTTTGTGTTGTTCTGTGTGAATTACGGTGTAGTGGGGGGTTTTTCATATCTTTTGATTGTGGGTGTCTTTGAGGTTTTATGTATTTTGTTTTTCTTTTGGTTCCCGACGTTTTGGAGCTATGAAAAGGAAGCATCTGAACATGTTAAAGGAAAGGTGGATTTTCGACATGCATACATAGATTTCTTCAATCTGGAGTTAAATGAGCTTCTATGGTAGCAATGACATGCCCTGCTACAAAAAGATTTGAATCTATTGTTGGAAAAAAAAAATGATGGAGCTAGAGTATTTGATTTTAAGCAAGGTGATGATCAGGTAAGCAAGGTGATTTAAATCTATAATCTTATTAATTTATCAATAGCTTCAAATAAAATATTAAATTGTTAAATTTAAGATTAAATAGTTGAATTATTAAACTAATGATATTTTAAGGTCTTCTCAACAATATGTAATAAAAAAAAGTCGTTTGAAACACTGTAACGTGAAATTTTGTAAAAACGTAGGAACTAAAATTGAAAACAGAATATTTAGAGGGACCAAAAAACAAAGAATTTTTTTAGAGGGAATAAAACTAATATTTGATATATTTAGAAGGACTAAAAACATATTTAACCCTTGTTTTAATTCTAATAGAGTTTGCAACAATGGCTGGGAGGTAGCTTCGTGACGAAGCGAAGACAACATTGAATGGTGACAAAAGCTTAGGTAGCAACTTCATGTTGTTTTAGCCCACCTATCACTATGTACATTTCACTATGATCCCCACTTCAAGCCCGCCCATCATTCACATTAGGCTGCGAAAAAAATATCATCTAATAATGAACAACACATTAACATAACATATGTTCCTCCCAAACAAATAACAATCCCCTCCAACTCCACCCTCCCTTATCAACAACCGCAACCCCTCCTATTGATCTCCAGAATAGTGACACATGCCGATCAACTGATAATCCTACCAACCTATCAAGGCGAACATGATGAGCCCCTTGCCCTCAAGTCAAGGGTTATCCAAAAAAAAATCCATATTACCCACAATTTTAACTAGATGATTATCAAATTGATCCCTCTCTAAATAGAATGAATATTCTTCCACCAAGATGACGCCTTAACCCCACCATCACTAATTACACATCTAATCAACCCATATTTTTGCGCCAACACCCTGAACTACAACCCATTGTCCTTCGACATTAACAACATCATCGTCCTAATAAACCTAAATATTAAACTCATTTACACTTCTCACACCAAGCCCCACACAACAAATTTTATCCCAATGAATCCAATGTACATTACGAGCCTCCATCACACCCCCTCTAACCATAAAACCAACTTAATGATGGATTTAATTAAAGAAATAATATATGTGAGAGTCTTAAATAAGGAAAAAAAATAAACAAGAAGAGATTAAAAGGCCGCTTGAGAAGAACAAGATGATCCCCCGTAGATAGGATACAACATTTCCAACCAGATAAGCCATTTTTTATTCTATCAATCAAAGGACCGCAAAAGGAAAGCCTACAAGGGTTACCACCAATCTAAAAATAGATATATTTAAACTGAACTTTTCTAACATTACAATATAGCACATTAGAAGCCTCTTCTAACAAATATTACTGACACATTAATTCCCACCAACAAACTTTTTATAAAGATTCACTTTCAAACCCGACATCAATTCGATCAACATCAAAATAGCCTTGATAGCTCTAATATTTGCCGAATTCTTTTCTCCAATAAATATGATGTCATTTGCAAACTGTAAATGAGTCACCCTGAAAAGAGGATAATAACCAACATGAAACCTATTAAAAGACCAACATTGATTGAAGCACACATAATAGAATTCAAACCTTCATCCTCTATCAAGAATAAAAAAGTTGATAGATGGTCAGTATGTCTCAATCCCCTTTCCAGCTTGAATTCATTAGCAAGGCTTAACCAAATATGAAGTTGTCAATTCATAACCAACCTCCACCATTTACAAGGGAAATTCATTTTCTCATAATGAAATCTAGGAATTCCCACTACACCGATTCATATTCCTTCTCAAAATCCACCTTAAACATTAATAATTCTTTCTCGCTTATTGAGGAAGCCTTAACCAATTTCCCGTTTGCATGAAACTTAGTGAGGAATCTAATAAACCCTTAATCAATACATGTGTCATACTTTGTCAAATTATCAATATCAAATCCTCATCAGCCACCTGACACGTATATGATCTAAACTATCAGTGCCACAAAGATTATTCATTTTTTTCTTATTTCATCTCTAAGAGCATCTCTAATGGGGAAGTCTTAAACATTTAAAACTCGGTACCTATTAGGTACCTTTATTGGGGAGAATTTTTTAGGACTCATGGTCTCACTTAAGACCCCATTATTAAGTGGGACCCACACTGTTTTAATATTAAAAATTAATATGTAATGATATAAAGTTATTGATAGTTGATTATTGGGTCCTATTTAAGAATTTTGAATGAGATGCTGGGTTGGAGAGATTGAATGCTTATTAAATACTACTATTAAAAAATTATAAATACGTGACGTGTACATGTAGAACCCATTTAAGTGCCCAAAAATAGGTGTCTCTATTGTAGATGCTCTTATGTGACGTTAACAACACCATATAGGCTTCGTAAAAAAAACACCATATAGGTAACGGTTTAATTTAGGAACATACATAAATATATAATCAAACAACAAATCTATCAAATTCATTATGAAATTTTTTCTACAAAAACCAAACCAACGAGATTTGTTTTTCCAAAATTCTTCACCCCTTATACATTTTTCCCAAAAGAGAAAAACCATTAATCAAAAACCATGCTAAAAAAGGGGACTCTATATGCAACCATGCAAAAATGAAACATTAATATAGCAGTTTAGCCTAGCAGACTAACTAAATTAATGATATTCCAATTGAAAGAAACCATATTTTTACTTTATACGTTGATAAGCAGAAAGGCTATTGCTAACATTGAGGTAGAAATCACAATATTCACTTTTTTCAGTGATACGTTCTTGATCAAATGGATGTTGCTATACAGTCTAAATACTTCAACATATTTTCAGAATTTGCCAACCCTTCAAGATATCCTCACAAATCCCCTCCCATAGTGACAAAAAACATTTTTTTGATAAAATTACTTCAAAAGTTCTTTATCTTATTTATTTGTAACACTTGAGCCTTTTATCTTTTGTTTTTTTCCATCCAACAACAATGTGTTTGACTCAAAGTTGTTTCGGAAATGAGAGGTCCTGTCAAAGAATATGTAGAATAAGATTAATCTAGATCAAAGTAACAAAAAATGCTAAAACCAAAATAAAATGCAAACATCAACTCATAAAAAATTAACCTTCACTGTCATGATATGCAGTCCGCCTTTCCGAAGGACTGTAATCTCGTCCGTATGTTGATGATCGGATGGTTATAATTTCAAGTTGTATCCTTGTATTGAAATGCCCTGTCTTAATATAACCATCAACATTCACTGATTGATGTGGCCGCAACATTTTGTCACTGCAATCGATCTGGATTGATAATATAGTATACCAAAGTGTACAAATATATCAGGCCATGTTGATACATTTTGATATTCAATTAGTTTTCAAGCAAAGTAGCTATATACAACTCATCACAACAATTGTGGCCACAATATAACGTATTTTTATGTGTACACATATTTATTAGGATCTAATATGTACTCCAACAATGCCTTGTTTAATATAATTCCGTGCATTATATCATATATGGTTATTGTTCTTTTCTTTGGAAAGTCATGGTCACTGTGTATGTATATAAGTGTTTGTGAGATAATCCGAGTTGGCCAATGCATTTCTCCTTCTTTCTCATCCACCATTCCCCCAATCAAACACACTTTCTCTTTCTCTTCACAACAACAATTACCCTTCTACTCATTATCACCTTCTAACCCTTTTCCTCATTTTCCTTCAAATCGCTTCAGGGTTATCTCAAAATTTACACACCTTTATTCTTAAAAAATGTTT
This sequence comes from Medicago ruthenica, assembly GCA_018208015.1. NCBI lineage: Eukaryota > Viridiplantae > Streptophyta > Magnoliopsida > Fabales > Fabaceae > Medicago > Medicago ruthenica. The sequence goes on from WNNG01000400.1 coordinate 106,915, forward strand.
GTAGTTATGGATTCCATAAAGAAAACTTCTGAAAAGTGTTTACATTCACAACTGTGGCAGGTGCCTTGGTTCAAGACACATACACACTATTTCTCTCTCAGCTGTTCTAGCTTCTACCATAGAACACTAGTTAGTCCCACCATTTTTTCCCAATTCTGCCCTTGATTTCTTCTATGACTCGTGATTAAAAAAAAAAGGAACTGATTTTGGAATGACTAGATTTTCTTTTTTCCATATATTTGCCCTTTCTTATTTTTCTCCTTGTCTTATTTGAATTTTTATTATGTAGGAATTGAACTGTGAAGGTCTACACTCTACTCTATAATTTACTCAAATTTAGCAAGATTTGCTTGCCTTATTTAATTTTATATCAAATGTTCACATTTCCTTCAACTTTCCTGTTTGAATAAACGATGACGCAATAATCGGTGTTGTGTACCTTCAAAAATTTATTTGATTATGTAAAAGAGATAGAAAGAAGAGAATGTGGAAGGAAGGTAGCAAAAAACTGTTATTCACTTGCAAGTATGTGGCCGAATGGTGATATCCGACAACATTTGAAACCTCTTCCTTTTGGTGGAATCATGAAGGTTGCACAGTCGCTTATTGAAACCGAACTGTCTATTTTTTTTTTTTTACTTTTATTTGAAACTCTACTATTTCCGGCTTGCATTGTCATAAAAAGAACAACATGAGTTTGAACTGGTGTTTTTCCTTTTCAATTTTATCCTTCATTTAAAATATTTTATTTACTATTTTATCTTTTTTATAACAATATTTAAAAAAGATTTATTTTCAATTTTACCCTTCATTTAAAGTATTTTATTTACCATTTTATCCTTTTTATAACAATATTTAAATTATGAATTAAAAAATAGATAAACTTTATTATAATACTCCACTATAATATGAACAATATTATCTTAAAAATATATGAAGGAAATAGGAGATTTTGGATTAGATTTTTCATTATTCCAATTATACCCTTAAACAAATTTTCCTATAACAATGTTTTATTGTTGGTGGCATTAAAAAAAGATAAGAGTTTATATTATATTTGCAATATTAATGTGTAATTGAAAAAGATAAGTATGATTTGTTACAATAAGTCACAAACATCTATACATATAATTTTAATCAAAATCTAAATTTCATAAAAAATATTTATAATTTACATACGTTAGCGCAATAAAAATGAGCATATAGACGGAAGGAAGTGCCCATTAACCGCTAGTTGTTATAGATTACATTGTGAAAAGTTAGTCCACGAGGAAAAATATAAAAAAAAAAATTTGAAGAAAAAGATTTAATTATTAGGAAAAAAAAGATAATTAAAAAAAATCGTCTATAAAAAAGAGCAATAGAATACAATTATTTGCCACAAATAACTTTTCCCTTTCCTCCAAAGTCCAAACCCTAACCCCAACAATACGATGGAGTCATCAAACTCGATCTCTCTCAAAACCTCAGACGGCATCGTTTTTGAAGCCTCACCAACTCTCACCAAGAACATGAAAACTGTTCAAATCATCATCGATGAAGCCGACGCCGACATCTCCGTCATTCCTCTCCTCAACGTTTCCTCCAGCCACATCAACAAGATCATCGAATACCAAACTCTCTCCAACGATGGCAAGGAGAAAGAATTCTCCGTTGAGGAACTGAATAACGATGAGTTGAAAGAGTTTCTTCTTGCAGTGCATTACTTGAATATGGAGAGTCTTTTTGAGTTTCTGACTGAGGTTGTTGCTGATCGGATTAAGAATAAGAGCGTTGGGTATGTGAGAAAGTATTTCGGTGTTGAGAATGATTTTACGCCCGAGGAAGAGGCTGATGTTCGTCGAAGGAATAGTTGGGCTTTTAATGGCGATGAAGTCGAACCTGAGGAATGAAATAGAATCTTGAGCTTTAATGTTTACCTTAGAAATTAAACCTATCATTATTGAATTTAAATTTAGGTTTTTGTTTTTTCTGGTGTGAATTGTGGTTGTGATGTTTTGAATTGATCATGAAAGTGTTTCTATCTTCTATTTTATTTTCCTTTGTTGAACTCAATCGTTTTTTTATACGTGAACTTAATCATTATTCGATTTTATGCCTAAATAATTTAAATGCGGTAGCATATTGTTGGATGCCAATTGCTAGAAACCCTAATTTGTTGGCGTTTGTAGAGAATAGGGCTATGAACGGTGGCGGAGCCAAAAAAAATTATTGAGGTGTCATATTTTTAAGATATAAATATATATTGTGACAAAAATAATTACATTTAAAGTTGTAATCAAGTAATTCGTTTATTTTTATGTTGCTCCCCTAACCATGGTTCGATACTTGCATTTTACAATGTTTTTATTGCATTTTTGTTTAAAAAATACAAAAAAAATACGAGTTAAAGCTAAAAATGAACAAAAAAAGAATCGAACACATGACCAATCGTTGGAAGGTGAGACACTTAACCACTTTGCTAGAGTGTAAAGACATGATTTGTAATGCAAACATTAATATATATAACATAATTTAATTAAAAATGTGTATATATACTTATTAAAAATGTATTTTTTTTAAACTTTGGGGGTGCCATGACAGCCCCTGGCTCCGCCAATGGCTATGAAGTATTAAGCTAGTAATGAAATATCTAAGCAGAATTGTGAAATTGATCCAATTATGTAGAAGTTATAAACTAAACTCTAATCAAATTCTCAATGAGCTGGTTGTTCTTGACCTAGGAAGGGAGGGGTGTACCTCCCCTAATGGAACTCTATTATTTTGTGAGATTGAAGGAGAGTCTATAACAAACTTTGTCTTGACTTTTGTCCCTTGTTTCAAGTTAGTCCCTTATTTTATCATATTTCAAATTTGTCTTAGACATTGTGCAACATTAATCAAATTGGTATCTTTGTCTCTTCCAATTAAAAAAAAAGTGTCTCTTTGGAAAACTAAGAAACCATGTTTAGCTAACTGTATTATTTGTTACTTCTGCAAATTCACATTAGTACTGCATAGGGTATCCACATTTGTATTGCATGGGGGGGCGGGGGTGAGAAAAGTATTCCCAACCGCGATCCAAACATAGGATAACATTGTTTTTTTTTAAGAAGCTAAATTAGTTCACTCAAATTGGCACCAGAGGAATCGAACCTGAAACCTTGATGAGGAACACACTCCCAGATTTCAACTCAATATCACCAGACCAACCCAAGTGGGTCATAGGGTAACATTGTTAACATTCCTAAGTCAATCTTCTTCAAAAAAAAATCATTGCTAAGTCAACACATTATCTCACACATAGAATAGTGGGGAACATTATGATACAATTTTAATAATAGAGGTTGTATACTCACTTAAAGGCAACGATATTGAGGACTATTTAGTGACAAATGTGGTTTTTATACAATAAGAGATCTATATTTTTATACAGCCGTGATATCTGCAAAAACACATCTCAATGATATATATTCTCTGGTCACTATTATAACTAAAAGTCTATTTTTTAGGTTCATTCAGTAAATGATGTATGTGGTCTATATAATAGATCACATACATACGTCATTTATTAAATGAACCTAAAAAATAAATTTTTGCTTATAATAGTGACCCGATGTGTATATGACTTCCATATATATGATAATCATTGTTTCTATCGATGAATATAAAAATCGTTAGTTTATAAGAATAGATTAAAAATCGTTTAAGGTTGAGCTTTTACAAAATGGCCAGTTAAAGATCCAAGCTAACTTGTTATATTCTGGAGGATTTGTGTAGGTATATGGGTGAATCCTTGAGGGAAGTGCAATTTTGTGCCCGTAAGGTTGTGTGCTCATGTGTTATTATTGGAAGTGTTCATCATTGTTTGTGGATTAACAAAAGTGAATGCTCTCTTATAATTTGGTGTTATCCCTTCGGAGTTCGATCTCTTTTTTTTTGTTTCCCTCCCGTTCTCAGAAAAAGGTGTGTTGATAATTCGAAGTTTCGTAGAAAGATAAGTAAAGTCTAATAAAAAAATCGTCTTCAACCTTCCGCCTCCACCTCTCCCTTCTCCCAAATCCAAACACTCTCTTCACAAGATGTAAACATGGTCAGCAGTGATGCGAAGAGGTGCAACCTCCGCATCACTCACAGCAGCCTTCATGCGTTCCTCTACCGTCAGCACCGTTGTGTTCCTTTTCTGAGTTCAGGTCGGAGTTCTCTGCTTCGATCTTGTTTGTTTCGAGATCGAGAGTTCGTTCCAGAAATGGTTTTCGTTCTTATCGATGGTTTCTTCAACCTCTCGCTGTTGTGTGCTTTGCTGCAACGACGGTGGTCATCGTGGTTTTCTTCGGCTATGGACCTGGATTATGTACTTGATGGTTGTAGTTCACATCAGTCACTTGTTATAGATCCATGTTTCGAGAAGGTTCCAAAATCCAGATTTTTCTTTTAAAATTTGGATCGATCTGTGTTTTATGTGGTTTTGATACATCATGATGCCTCCATCTATGGCAGGTTTGTCAAGATCCGGGTGCGTTTGTATCCGGTTTGGTCTCAAAAAAACATGTAAGGGTCAAATTCAAACTGTTGGGTGGTGGGTGTGTGTCTTTCCTGAACTCTGGTTCTTTTTCAGATATGTTGAGATATGCAGCTTTCACGGCATTTGGGTGCTGCCAATACATGACCAATGGTATTGTATTCTTGAAGACTTATTCGCCTCCGAGGATGTCGTTCCGATGTTGTGTTATGTTCTTAAATATGGTTCGTGGTGCATAGGGTAGTTGTGCTCGAAAGGGCCGATAAAGCTGCTGCATTTTGTTGCAGGTGCTATTGGTTCTTGAATCTTTCTGTGTTGACAAATGATTCATACACCACTCTAAAAAAAGATGAGTTTCGTTATAATCAGGCTTGTCTTTGGTTACTTGGTTCGTCAATGATTGCGACTTTTTACACATCATTTTATTTTGCAATCTGGTTTCGGGTCCCGCGTTGGGCTTACCGGGTTGCGTTGATGCGTAATTTTTTTGCAATGCATCTGGACTCATCACTAGATTTTCGTCTAGTTAGCTATTATATACCACTTTTTGTTAATCTTGTTGTATTACCCTTTTAAGGCTGATGTGTGGTTGCTGGGTGAGGTTGATGTTCCCCCCCAGCTTTTGTACTTCCTTTTTTTATTTAATATATACTTTCGTTGCTTAAGAAAATGATACCTACTAACTTTGAACCACCATTTAAGAAAAAGAAATTCATTTCTATATAATTTCATTAATAATTGAATTTGAATATTTTGCTATTAATTTTATAATTTAGAACATAAAACTCACTTTTAAATAACCATATTTTACCGGCTTTAATAATTTTTCACATATTTTAATTTTATTTTGTGTTGTTTTATATTTTATAATATGGTTTAAAACTATATTTTTTTAAAGGAGAGTTTAAAACTAGATGTTAATGAAATTATGATTTAAAAATAGAGAAAAATATGCGTTTTTATTTTGATTATATTAGAATGGACCTGCAGTGTTATTTTTCTTCGGAGTGTTGGATTTTTCGCTAGATTATTAGAAATAAAATTAAAATTATCAAGGGAGGAAAGTGTAGATTTTAACACAAACGATGGAATGTAATTCAAGCTTCTCTCATAGGAGGGGAGTGAACTTTTTTTATTGCGCTAACGCGTGTAGATTATCAACGATATTTTATAAAAATTTGCGTGTAAATTACAAACGTTATTTTATATAAATTTATATATATATATATATATATATATATTAAAATTATAAGTATAGATATAGATATTTGTGAGTTTCAAATGTAACAAACTCAAACCATATTTTTTAATGACAACAATAATATAACAAATAAAATAAAAATTCTTATCTTTTTTAATAACACCAACAATATAACATTATTATAAAAAAAATTATTTAAGGGTATAATTGAAATAACAAAAAAGTCAGTCCAACATCCTCCTAAAAGAGGCTATTTTCTTTATATATAGTATAAATTTTGCATAAATGGGACGAGGAGTCTATATTTTAACAAAAGAGATGAGAGGCGTGTAATTATATTTTGACGTCTATAAGTCTTAGCTTAACTGGTAAAAACACTGAAATTGTTAGGCTGAACGTCGAGACTGAGTTTCGAACCCCGTGTTTTCAATGACTCTTATCATTTTGTCTGTCAACCAAAAAATAATTATATTTTAACAACGTTATGGTGATATCTTAGAAAACTCTATTAATTCATAAGGTTCGGGTCGACTTTTTTTTTTTACAGGACGTTCCTAATTTTTTTCCCTTTAAAAACCAAATAAAACAATTCTTTTAGCATCAGTCAAAATTTTATTTATATAGAAATTTAAGAATAAGTAGAAAAATATTAATCAATTTTTTGTGGTTCTTAAAATAAAAAATAATAATTTGTTGTGAAATACTCCCTCCGTCTCAAAATATAAGCAAAAATTGGTCAACAAAAGTTAATGTATTTGGTTCAAAATTTGTACCATATACATCAACTTATGTTGACTCATTTTTGCTTATATTTTGGGACGGAGTTGTAGTGTATCAAAATGCATAGAAATTATGCATAAATTATAATTATTAAAAATATTTGTTAAAACCCCTATGAATTGACGTTATGGTGGTGATTTTTCCTTTTAATGTACTTTTTCTAATTTCGAAAACAACCGCATGTGAATTGAGTTTGCTTATTGAATCGTTCTCATTCGAAATTTGTGTGTGATTGCATAAACTAAGTTTGTATGGATATTAAAAAAATATCTTTCCACTTAAGTAATCGAAATTTGTCTGATTGCATAAATTAAGTTTGTATGGATATTAAAAAAATATCTTTTCACTTAAGTAATCGAAATTTGTGTGATTGCATAAATAATTAAGTTTGTATGGATATTAAAAAAAATATTTTCACTTAAGTAAATTTAGTTTTCCGTAACTTCATGTGGTCAAGATGTTGGGTCTTGTTAACAAGTATTTTAAGGGCATTGTTTAAGGAACTTACAAAAAGAAATTTTGTCATAAAAATACAAGTCAAACACATCTAAAACTCATAACTACACAATTTCCAATGTAAAATAATTACTTTTAGATACTTAAACAATGTCTTAATGACACTTGTTAGCATTTTCCTAAGATATTTTAGACTCCCTAAAAAGGATATTTAGATATTATGGTTAATTTTAAATGGATTTGGGTGTAACTAGATGGGTGTTGCTAGAAAAAATCGTGGTAGAATTATATTTATGCGGTGATAAATTGTTAACATACAATATACTTATTCTATTATTTTTTTTAATGCTTATATGTTATAATTAACCATTTATTTCTAACAAGTGTCCTAATGACGTTATTTAAGGAACATATAAAAAGAAATTTTGTCTTAAAAATAAAAGTCAAGCACATGTAAAAGTCATTACTACACAATTTCTAATGTAAAAATTACTACTACTGCTGATACTTTTGGATGCTTAAACAATACCCTAAGGACACTTACCGCCAAGTTTTGGTTTAGTTGTTCCTTCTAATTTTAACATTTTTTGTCTATTTAATTTACAAATTTAAGACTAGGGTCAAATTAGACCAGACAAATCTATTTTCAAAGATTGAGGGTGACTTACGTACTACCATTTCCACATGGTGACTCTGGTTTTAAAATGTTAGGTTATGCTGGTATTGAGTAAAGGCAAAAAATCATTCTTAAAATTGAAATAGAAACCATATCACTTTGCAAATAGAAAGAGAGTAATCGTCAAAAATAAATTGATAAATCAAAATTCATGTTTCATACATGTTCTTAATTCAACATATCCTTGCTCATAATTGCAAAATGGAGCATTCGACAAGCCAATTTTTGTACAAAGTAGAATCCTAATAGCCATGATCATATATCTCTTGGGAGAAACCAATGAAAAAAATTAACAATATGTTCATCCAATTGGAAGAATTTCGTTATGGAATGTGTCACATCTCTCAATTGCAGCACCAATCTCATCAATGGTACTAAGTTAAGCCAAGCTAGTTCTTCGTCTTTTTTTTTTCTGAACAATATATTGCCCTTAATTCTTCCGCACTTTGAGTCTGTTTGACAAGGCACAAAAACAAGCTTATATCTTATAGCTTATAACTTATAAGTTTGTCTGGCAAAAAAGACCTGTTTGGTAACAGTCTTTTCGTCAGGAGCTTATAACTTATTTTTCAGACGCTATTTCAAGTAGCGTTTGAGTTTATAGTTTATAGCTTATTGTTTTTTCTTCCTCTTTTACCCTTACTATTTTATTTAAATACCAGTTTTACCCCTTATGTTTTATTATAATTTAAAATAAAAAATAAATGTATTAAATACAGGGAATACCAACGATCATGCAAAGAGCGATAAAAATGGGTTCTACTGCTTCTTCATTCTCTATATATCGTCATTCTCCTTCTCCACCATTCCTCCATTGTTTCTTCTCCTTTCTTCATCCAGGTTTGCGTTTTTTCCTCATAATGAACTTCCGGATATTGTTGATGGTAATCAATGTAGTGAAAGACCAGAGGAGAGATCAACAAAGACAAAGGAAATTCGTAACAATATTGTTACTTTATTAGGGAATAGACTTATTTTTATCATTATTTTGGATTAATATAATTGTAGTTAAGATTATCTTAATTCGTACTTAAATGACAATGATATTGTTGTTGTTGTTGTTTATTATTATTATTATTAATGTATGCTGTTTTTGTCTTCATAAAAAATTGAATGATATAAAAATGTCCTTTTATGTCATTGTACATCTATCAGCTAATTGAACCGCTAATTTTACCAAACACTTCAATTAGTTTATCAGCCATAAGTCATCAGTCATCAGCTATAAGCTATCAGCTATCAGCCATCAGCCATCAGCCATAAGCTATAAGCGCCTATCAGCTAGCTTATCAGTTATCCGTTATTTTTGCCAAACAGACCCTTTGATAGGATATTCAAGACAAGGTAAGGGCCCAACAATGAAGAGTTTATTTCATGATTCCTCGAGTTCACACAAAATTGAAATGTAAAATATAGATGTCTCTTTATAATTTAAGATGAAAGCAATAGAGCTATTCAATACCACCAAGTGTCTCCGGACCTTAAAACTATCATCTATGTAAGAGAGGTATGAGTGTTGTAATGAAAGATTCACTGCTAAAGTCAAATGACACTAAGTATGTAGGTGTACATACTTATACCAAACCAATGAGAGACTCCATCCATGTACATTTGTTCATTGTTCCTAAAAGGTTGAGGAATATCAATGCAATTTCCTCCAAGAGTTACTACTTATGTTATTTATCTCCTAGAAGAATATAGGCGGGGTTTTAACGTCATGTGGTATCCCAAGTGTGAACTGAATCACCTTAATGTCGTTTCTAACACTATCATAACCAACTAGATGACTGAACGGTATATGCTGGAAAAATGTCCTTATTCAAAAAAGCTTAAAGGAATGACCTTAAATTCATTAGTAGAAAGAACATATACAAAGAGTGTCATAATACTAGCATAACCTAACATTTTAAAACCAGAGTCACCGTGTGGAAATGGTAGTAATAAGTCACCCTCAGTCTTTGAAAATAGATTTGTCAGGTCTAATTTGACTCTATTCTTAAATTTGTAAATTAAATAGACAAAAAATGTTAAAATTAGAAGGAACAACTAAACCAAAACTTGGTAGTAAGTACCCTTAGGGCATTGTTTAAGCATCCAAAAGTAGTAATTTTTAGATTGAAAATTGTGTAGTTATGACTTTTACATGTGTTTGACTTGTATTTTCAGACAAAATTTCTTTTTGTATGTTCCTTAAGTAATGCATTTAGAGCAATTGTTAGCATCATAAATAAAGATCCATCATTAAAATCATTTCACATACATTTGATTTAATCAACATACATTGATTTTTCACCCTCACTTTCAACATTTTCTAATCCATTATGAATTCACCCTCACATAACATTTCAGATATTTATTTCCAGGAAAACCACTTAAAACATTTTTGACACGTACTCCCTCCGTCCCTATTTATAAGAGTAGTTTACAAAAAAGTTTTGTCCATAAATATAATATTTTATACAAATTCCTACATGCATTTGATTACTTTTTTTTTCTTTCCAAATATACCATTTATTAATACTATCAATTTGTCTTGGTATATGAAAAGTTAACATTAAATATATATATTTAATTAAGGGTAATCTATTAATAGTTACACACATTTAAGACAACTTTATTACTCCAACAATTTTTCTTAATACACGTGATTTTTGTAAACTACTCCTATAAAAAGGGACGGAGGGAGTATATTTTTCCCTTGGAAAGGTCTATAAAATGTTTCTCGATTGGAATAAATTTTTGAAATACTCGTATTTATATTTCTGGAAGCCTCGTATAAAACGTTTCAGGATTTTTTACAAATTTCAAAAAACACCTTGAAATCCTTTCTGGTGTTTGTAGCTTTTCGGAAAACCAATTAGCATAATTCTAACATTTGTAAACAGGGGCCAATAACACTAGTGGAAAACACATCAGCACCCATTTCTCAAATATCATGACTAACAATGTGTAAATAAGTTTTGAAAAATGTTGGTTGAAAACCAAGCATTCTATGGAAGGAGTATAACACTTTTTACCCCTTCCATAGAAACGAACATGAGAAGCTTGTTTTGCATAATAGTCCCAATAGAAGGAATAATGTGCAGTTGTAAACTCTTATGATTACAAGGATCATTAGATTGAAAGAGACGCATGGAGAAAAAATTTCCCTTTTCATGATAGACTAGCTTCTGTACACCAAGTGTTGTTCCCCATAATGCCATAAATTTTATTCTGTCTCCTTCGAATTACAGCTTGAGTGTGGAAGAACTTGGCATTCATGTTGCTCATAGTCGACACAATTTTTTTTGTTGTTAAGATTTTTGGTACTAAAACATCTTTTCTTGATATAATATCTTGATATACTATTGATGTAAGCTTCTATAAAAAATAAAAAAAACACGAGTTTGATGATTGTCCAATTGCTTATGAACTCCTTTAATCATAGGTTCCGAAATCCTCTTATTCTTGAAAATGTTGCTAAAAGTCTCTTTGTTGAAAGAAATAGAATGAGCCTGCAACTTTGTTAGTTTATAAGCAGTTGAACCTATAGAGAGTTTCCATGTATTACCAACCAAACTGTTCATAATCCGAGTGAGAAATCTAAGCAGTCTGAAAATGAAAGATATTAGATTTCATGCTCCTAGATTTATAGTAACTCAGAAGAAGAAGGTTGTGAACCAAGTTATGTAATGAAATGATTTCAACAAGCGCAGATTTTATATGCAGGCATCCCTTTGGTTTTGCAGACTTTATCCCATTGCTATGGATCATAAGATTTTATGTGTGAGGGCAACTAATTTATTAGTAGTTTAAGAGTGGAAACATGCAAATGCGTTAAAAGTGGATTGACACAATAAATTAAAGATAAAATCAATTTAAGAAGTCAAAAAGTACAAATTATAGCATTATGTAGAATCAGTTCTACAAGAAAAAACAATTATATTGAAAAACATGACAAAATTAATTCTACATGTCTAGAATCAATTTTGACCCCTTTAAAAAATAAAAACTAAACATACACTAAGCATAAGTTTATCAAGTCAACAAGTTCCCGTTTTTAATACATGTTTGAAATCACCTACTTTGGTTGGTCTGATGGTATTGACTTGAAACATGAGAGTGTGTTTCTCTTCAAAGTCTCAGGTTCGATTCTGTCCGTGTCAATTTGGGTGGACTAATTTATTTTTTTAAAAAAAAATATACATGTTTGAAATCACGGTTGGATGAGATTTTACTAAAACTCAAAAGTTTAGCTTTTACAAAATCCATGATGTATCAATGTAATTTTGTTAAACACACTTCCAATCCAAATATGCAATTAATTAAATATAGAATTTGTTTTTTCTTGAGAAAGTAAACTCTATCATCATTTTTTTAGGGAACCATTCATAGTTATTTATTAAAATGATAAAGGTTTTGCAAAAAAAAAAATTGATAATATTATTTTATACCAATAATTGATAAAAGTTTTTTGAGGTTAATAATATACACGGTCGATATAAAAAAGTATCAAATGAAAGTGGTGAGTTAAAAACACACGATTTATCATGAGTTTAATTAATATATTTTGTTAGTATCCAATTATTTAACACATGATCCAATTATGCATTGAAGTGTCAATTAGTAATATTAAAACACATGATTGTCATATTAATTAATTAATTAATTAACGTAACAACGTATCATTAAATGCATGTATAACATCATACACTAACAAAATATACTAATTAAACTTTACGTGTCATACTTATTAATTGATGTGAGAACATATAATTGAATGTATGTATAAAAATTCGTACAAGATATTGTATACTCCCTACAATTATATCTACAAGATAACATTTAGGTCAACAAAAATATATGTATTTGGTCCAAATTTTTAACCAAATATATCACCTTTTGTTGACTAAATGTTTCTTGTAAATAGAACTGGAGGGAGAATAAATTAAACTCATATTTTTTTACTAAAAAAACTAATAAAGGTTTTTTTTTACAAGAAAAAAATTAATAAAGGTTGATCATGCCAAACATCAAAATCAAAGCAACTTTCCTAAAATAAGTAATAGTAATTAATTAATTAATTAAGCAACAGATAGAATACGACGACGTTTAACAAGGTAGGAACCATTCTGATTCTGTGAAGGCTTTCACGACTGAACTGAATCTCAGTTTCTCAGTCTTAGAGAAGAAGAAGCAGTAGCAACAACTAACAAGCAACAAACCTTGACCTCATTCATTTCATCACCACTCTCATCTCCGAGCGCGTGAAGAAGACGAATACGCCGAAGAATCGATTGTAGAAATGTCCGTTCAAGAATATCTTGATAAATACATGCTTTCCCGTAAACTCGAAGACGCCGTCAATGCCGCCGTTAGAGCCAAAACCTTCGATCCCGTTCTCTTCATCGTAATCTCTCTCTCACTCTCTCTTGAAGAATCATCTCGTTTTGATTTCGTTTTTTGAATTTCAATTTGTAACTGAATTTCGCAGTCGAATCATATGAAAAAAGGAGTACAATCGGTGATTACGAAAGTGAAAGCGAGGCAAATTCTTGATAGTAGAGGAATTCCAACTGTTGAAGTTGATTTGTATACTAATAAAGCTATGTTTCGTGCTTCTGTTCCATCTGGAAATTCCACCGGCATGTAAGATGTTGATTATGTTTTTTTGAATTCTTTATTATATGTTTTGATGCATTTCAATCAAGTTTGCGTTGAGTCCGTAGTAATTGAATGTGTGAGGCGATGTTATTATAAGTAAGATGTTGATTATGTGCATATTTGATTCTGCCTTGATAAAAATTGATTTTGTGAAATTGATCTTACTTAGAAGTGAGTTGAATGTGGAGTGATTTATGTTTTGATATGTTTATATAGAATGAGTTGAACGATAAATTTGAGTTTAGAAATCAATTCTACAATAAGAAAACGACAAACTATAGTTTCAAGTGAGAATCAATTATACTGGAGATCAATCAAACATGTCAAAATCAATTTACACCTCCAGAATCAATTAAGCCATAATAATTAGGGGGAAAAAAGTTTTGATAGGTGAAAGTGCGAGGCGCTGTTGTTATAGTCGCTGTATGTGTGTAAGTTTGGTTCTGTAGTGACACAAATTGTTTTTGAATGAATTGATTTTTTAGTTAAAAGTGAGTTGAATGTAAAATGGTTTATGTTTGGATACATTTATGTAAAAGTGAGTTGAACGATAAATTTTAGTGTAAAAATCACGTTTAGACTCAAAGGCTACAGATTCTAGTTTCAAGTTAGAATCAATTCTGGAGGAAAAATCAATTCTAGTCACAAGCAACCAAATGTGTCAAAATCAATTTTACACCTCTAGAATTGAATTCTGGCTGCTCTGCTCCAGACGTGGAACAAAACATTGAAAACATATCCATAAGTGTCCATTATATTAGTCATTTTGGTCATTGAATTTATTTTTAGGTAGTTAATTTAGTTTTCAAATGTGTTTTTCGTTGGTCAATTTAGTTTTGAAAGGGACTGGGGATATGTTTGTGATTTCAATACATTTAGGGACCATAGTGACAGTGCCTTCAGGGACAAAAATAGTTGTTTGTGTAATTGTGTATATTGGTATAAGTTTTAATAATCATTTGTTAATGTTATTAACACCAGTGTTGTTAAATAGTGGCACTATAGCTTAATAGAATTTGAACAAAAAGCTATTGTTCCGTGAAAACTAATTTGGTGCAAAGTTTTGTCAAATAGAGGCTATAGCAGTGCTATAACACTGTAGCATAGCGGAATTTGAACAAACCACTGTTTTCTGCGATCCGAGGTCGATAACACTGACAATCATGATTCATTGCCTAAACTTTCTATGCGGAACTTAAAAGAAAACCAAAGTGGAGTGAAGATGCTATAGAAAACCGAGAGAGAGAGAGAGATTTCATATTGAATATTCTGATTCAATTTCACTTGAATTGAATCTTAGTTACAAATGAACTACGAGATATTTATATCTCTGCTGAACTGTGCTGACTCTGCACAGTTAGTTACAAGGCAGTTACAAAGCCACTATACACTCTATTAGAACGGCCTGACCAATGTGGCTAGGCTGATTGAGACTGTAAACTCCACTGCGCTGTTTAGGTGATTCTCTGATTGGGCTCAGCATTCTGCTCATGTTGATCTTTTTTTTGTTGTTGCTAGCTAGTTTCATTTTTATTGATCAATTATAGAATTGGATTAACATAGACTGTTCGGCTTGATGATTCATTTCAGGTATGAGGCTGTTGAGTTACGGGATGGGGACAAAGGTGTATATCTAGGAAACGGTGTCGCTAAAGCTGTTAAAAATATAAATGAGAAAATATCTGAGGCGCTGATTGGTATGGATCCAACACTGCAGTCCCAGATTGATCATGCTATGATAGACCTCGACAAAACAGAAAAAAAGGTATTTCAACATCTTTCTGCTGGGAGAACACAAGTTTATTTGGGAGTTAAATCCATATTGTGTATTTTTATGTCAATGCTTCTGCTATGTCAAATTTTAAGACAAAATTGGAAACCGGGTAGGGAAAAAAAGCTTGACTCTCCTAGTGAGGTAAAGCTTGGTTGTTATTACTTTCTCTCTTGCTCTTATTCAGGATAGGAGTTT
Source organism: Medicago ruthenica (assembly GCA_018208015.1). Classification (NCBI taxonomy): domain Eukaryota; kingdom Viridiplantae; phylum Streptophyta; class Magnoliopsida; order Fabales; family Fabaceae; genus Medicago; species Medicago ruthenica. The sequence continues at coordinate 122,141 of WNNG01000400.1, forward strand.
TAGCATTCTTTAGTTATAGTGATGGATTCAACAGAGATCATCAAAATCAACATTTTGTTTCTGTTGCAGGAAAGGAAAAGAAGTCTATCTTAGACATTTATTTATGACATGTTGTAGTTAGCTTAAGATACACTTTTGTTTCGTAGCGGGTAGCTAATGTAAAACTTTGCCAATTTTACTATAACATTTATCAATAATACAGTTGGGACAATGCTTGGTTCTTACTCATAAGTAAGTAACTCAGTTAGGGAAATATTAGTTTCATTCTCTATATATTTTAACTGTTCTATTCTCTTTCCTTTTGCTTTTCGTCTCTTTAACAAGGTGCATACTTAGGTTAGTATGATAAAATTATGGCTGTTAGAAAAGTGTTGTGTTCAACACGGATATTATAAAGGATTTGAATTTCAGTGAGGTGGGAATTCATAATATATCTTTTATATTAGCTGAGAGTAAAAATTCAGCAGTTTGGTCAATTTGAATAGTCGAAATCCAAAATATCAAGTGATTGCTTGTCTTTCTTCCGTTTTCATCCAGAGAGCTTGATGAAAGTAGTCCGAGTCAATAATTCTTATGACCTACATGCGTTATGAACAGATACCTACAATGACTTGCATGTTTGAATAATTCTTCTTAAATGACAGCTCTATCTAATCTAATTCTAACACGTTTAATCATTTTTAATCTGTTTTGTTTTCTGATTGTTTGCAGGGGGAACTTGGGGCAAATGCTATATTAGCTGTGTCCATTGCTGCATGCAAAGCTGGGGCTGCTGAAAAGGAAGTATGGCTTCTCATTTGATATTTTTATTTTCATTTAAAGTTTAATCTGGATATCAGTATTTGTTCTGTCAAGCTTTCATGAATCTAAAAACAATAAATTATCAGGTTCCACTGTACAAGCACATCGCTGACCTGTCTGGAAAAACCAACCCAGTGCTTCCTGTTCCTGCTTTTACTGTTATAAGCGGTGGAAAACATGCTGGAAATAATCTGGCAATTGAGGTATAGTTTTTCATTTTTCTTACAAATTTCTCAGAAATTCTCATTAGTGTTTCTGTTATCTTACATCTATTATTTCCTATAGACATTTATGAATTATGAGCAATTTTTCGATCTTGAGCAGCAAAGTTAAATGGCCAATGAATGCGGAAACATTTATTTTATATTAAACTAATTATAAAACAACTCGGGGCTTACACACCTATGTTGTAACCTACATCTGGCCAGTTCTTTGTCGTTTAACTTTGGAAGTGTGATTGTTGAAATTTATTATGTTCTTAATCTGACCTTTAACCATCAATAAGTATAGTTACTGTTAAATCTGTGTGTTTTCTCTGCTGCTTCATATTGATATGAATTCTTTCAAATGTGAAAGCTTTCTTACTTATTGTTATAGGAAATCATGATTCTTCCAATCGGAGCATGCAGATTTGACGAAGCACTGCGAATGGGCTCTGAGACCTATCATCATTTAAAGGTGATTGTCTTCTTTTTTTCCCACTATCCTATTTTTTCAGTTTTTGTTTTCTATGTTTAGATATCTTTTCTCATAATCTCGTGCTTTGTAATGTTCCCATGCTCGAATATTATCAAGTTTAATTGTGTCATGTTGTTCAGCTCTATTACAATGATTAAGGTCCCTGAGATATGTTGTTTAAGCTGATACATTTATTTGTTGTTCATGACAAAAGGGCAGGCTGTTATTACAGAAAAATGTGGGCCACATAACTGTAATGTCGGTGAAGATGGTGGCTTTGCTCCTAATGTCTCCAGGTAAGCTTTTTATCTTAAACTCTCTGGATTTGTACAGTTTTTAAAATTCTTTACTTTTAAATGAATATATGAAATGGATATAAATCTGTTTTAGATGAAAGGAAAGAAAAAATATCTCCAAAACTGGTTTATACAGTATTATATAATATGATGACTGATTAGAGTCAACAATTAAGTTGGTTGGTAGCTTATTTGTTATTGTTATTTCTTTTACTCTCTGATTTGTTGGATATATAAGATCTCTGGTCGTCAGAAATATATGATAATATGCTATTGTAAGAATCCCGTTTGTATTTTGCTTCTTAATCTAACTTGCTCTGAGGCAACTATTGAACTGCTTCATATTATAATTACAGAGTATCATTCTACTTGATGAATGCAGTTTTTTAGAACTAATTCCTATGCATTTGTAGGGTATTTTTTAAATTAAGGTAAAATATAAATTAAGAGTGAAATTTGTTTAAGAGAAAAGTGTTCAAAATTATACGGGAGATGTGCACAGTTAATCCAGGCAGATTCTAAAAAGTTTAGATTAGAAAACTGTTTAAAAATTTAAATTACAAAAAAAGGCATGGTTAATTAGTTCATAATATTGCTTCAAAGAAAATTAATTGGTTCATAATAATTGGTTTTAAAGTTTAGAAGTTAAGAATGATGTGTCATTATTGAGGTAAAGTACACCAAGACTTAATTACTCTTAAGAAAGTATTCTCTAATTTAATATTTTTGAGTGGATTGTACAAAGTTTCTCTAATTTAATAGTTTTTATATCAAGTATTTTTATTGTTTTGTATAAATCACTTGTTTTTATGCTTAGGTAATGTATTACTAAGTATGTCCATTCTAAAATAATTACTTTTAGAGATTTTGTGATGTTATAATCTTATTTCTTCTTTTGAGCTGACTTTTTAAAATATCATCAGCTTTAGAGAAGCCCTGGATCTTGTAAAGGAGGCCATTAGTAGAACTGGTTATGGTGAGAAAATAAAGATAGCTCTTGATGTCGCTGGTACAAATTTTTGTATTGGTAAGTAATTATACTTTTCTGTTTCTTATTTGGTTCTAGATTCTTGAGAAGGTAAAAGTTGTCGATTCTTGCATACTTTATCATTGCTTATTGCTCTTATAATGAGAAACTGTTAGGAGCTCACAAACCCTCTATTAGGGAGGATTTGGATCCTCTAACTTTCTCTCTATCTCTCTCTTGATTTGATTTCCCTCACTTCTTTTCCCTCCATTATAAACATCATTATCTCTTTTTTTCTCCATTTTTCGTCTAAAGTCACTCTACCTTTCCCTCCCAAAAGGTAGAGGGTGCTTGCCCCTACTACTGATAGGATTACTAGAGTTTATTATAGAAAAAGAGGAAACATTGCGAACTCTTAATTACTTAGGTTAGTTGGTTCTTTGTTTTGTTTGTTAAGTTACTTATTTTTTGTTGTGAAGTTGATCCTATGGCCTACGTATTATAATAGGGATAACCTCACTTTGGGGAGTTGGCAATTCTTTTAATTGAAAATTTGTAAACTAGAGAGCTCTAGTGAGAGGGGATTAGAATCCTCTGTAACTTTTCCCTTTGCTATCAATAAACTATACCGGCAAACAGACCCCTTTTCTCTAATCTTGAAGGTTAGGAATTGCAAATTCCTTGGAGAAACTGTGTTACGGCAGTGTTATGAACTGGTTTACAGCATCATTTACAAACAAATAAAAGTAGTTCATTTCACTTTGTCGTCGTTGCAAAACAATATTAGTCTAGCTTAGAGTTGTAGAATTAGCTATCTTATGCGTTAATAATAGTGGTATGCATTGCGAAGTCTACCACTAATGGTTATATGTCATTTGTCCATATATCTTTACATCTGAATCTGGTAATGTTTTTGTTGCCACCTGATCATAATCATTTTCTTTTTCGGGGGGGGGGGGGGGGGATTGATTTTGTTATTTTTGGTTTACATAACACACTGTTCAAAATTTAGAGAGACAAAGAATTAAGGCTTGAAAAGGTAAGAAATAAATTGAATGTAAAAAGGTTGTAGGTTGAAGCACAATGCGTAATGGTTATGAACTTCAATCTTTAGAGCTTGTCATTGGCTTATTTTAACATTTCATTTTAATCAATAATTTTATGCTTGAGTCATTAATTAATTTAATGAAATGTAGTAAAATATTTCACTGTTGTCTTCTTATAATGCTGACACCTTTATTCTGTGAAGCATCTCACCTCAAGGCATTTATAAACCTCTAGTGCTTTTTGACACCTTTTACCTTTCACTGTTAACCAGTTTATGTTGTTCTATGCATGCTTTTCCCTAAAACAGGTAAAAGATATGATCTGGACTTTAAATCTCCTCAAAAGTCGGGACAGAATTTTAAGTCAGCAGAGGATATGATAGAATTGTACAGGGAACTATGTAACGGTAAATCAGGCTATTTACCCCTTTGCAACTGAGGTTGTTATAAATTATTTAGGCTTTACTGCATATTTATTTTTTTATCTTTCTTTATGAATTTGTAGAATACCCAATTGTATCAATAGAAGATCCATTTGACAAGGAAGATTGGGAACATATCAAGTATATCTCAAGTCTTGGAATTTGCCAGGTATTATTTATTGAAAAGTTAATATTTTATTGGAATTAGTCAAGTTTCATTTCTTTCCTTTTTAAGAGTCTTTCAAGGTTTTTGTATTCTAACCACTGAAATCTTGTGTTTTTTCTTTTATGCTATTATTGGTCTTTTTTTTTTGTTATACCCTTGACAGTTCATTCCCTATTAAAGGGTACAATTGACAAAATAATAATTCGTGTAAGATTAAACTTTGAATTTGACACAAATAATAATATTTTTTCCTAAAAAACCGATACTTAAAAAAGAAAGATAGGGAGTTTCTGTTAAGCAGCTATAATTTGTTGGCTGGGCATCCAAAGATTGATGCTTTTTATTCTGTAGTAAGCATTACCGTTTTGGAGGTTATGGGATATTTTAATGAATACTAATAACAAACAGGTTATTAGTGTAGCAATGGCACGATGACACATTAACATGTTAGGTAAGAAAGGGGTGAAAAAAAGTAATAAATAATCTTTTTTTCAGCTTACAGTGGGTTGAGTATTAGTAAGGTTGCTTATTGGATACTGATTAGAACTTCTGTCGATATAATTTCCCTTAATTTGAATGATTCTGCAGGTAGTAGGGGATGATCTCTTGATGTCTAATGCAAAGCGCATTGAGAGAGCAGTAACTGAGTCTGCTTGTAATGCTCTTCTTCTTAAGGTAACTGAATATTGTTTCAATGAACTTTCAAGGGGTTGCTTTGTCTAATAATAAATTTAATCTTATCTCTCAGTTTGTTTAAACTAGAGGTTTTCCATTTTTTATGATATAAATGCTAAATTTTTTGTTGATGGAATGACAACTAATTCTGTTTCATAATTAAGTTGAGGCATTGGGTATCTACAAACTCTGGAAAAGGTTGATTTTTTGTGCAAATACGAGATCACTAGTTACAAAGCTAGTTTGTATGAAAGAGAAAAATATAAGATCACAATTTACAAATCTAGTTTAGTTTATATGAAAGAGAAAAATATTAAGAGATTGCTGGTACTTTAGTTTTGCCACTGTGTTTGCACTTTTTTTTTTCTCTCTATTTCATCTAGAGGGCATTTTAATTTTAATCCTCGTCTTATGTACTTCCCTTCTATTTTGTTGAAGAAAAGAAACATGAAAATGTGATTATTTCCCATTGTGATCCAGGTCAACCAAGTTGGAACTGTTACAGAGGTCATTGAAGTGGTGAAGCAGGCAAAGGAAGCGCATTGGGGGGTGGTGACATCTCACAGAAGTGGAGAAACGGTAGACTCTTTCATAGCTGATTTATCTGTTGGCCTTGCTGTTGGTCAGATTAAAGCAGGAGCTCCTTGCAGAGGAGAGCGATTAGAAAAATACAACCAGGTCTCTTTCGCATTCTTATGCTGATGGTTTTACAGTTATAGATTATGGCTAATAAAAAAAATATTACAACCCTACTTTTTTAAAAATTAAACTCATGAAAAAATGATATCAGTTTTCTGCGATTATTATACATTCACAATGTCGGTGGGTTTTAAGTGGTGATTTTAGGGGACTTCGTGTGTTGTGAGTACGTTTTCTGTCCGTTGCTTTTAGGATATCTTGGCCCGATGAACTGTCTCTATTCCTCAAGTATAATTTTTCTTTCTTCAATAAACAAAAACCGGAGATTGCATTGTGCACTTACATAACTTAGCCCTCGTTGAAGTATTTTACATGAAGCTTATTACTAGCTGCGAGTCTTATTAAGGGATACATTGATGTTTTCATGTACATATTCTTTTTTTTTCTTGTTTGTCCTGGTAAAGTGAAACAACAGAAAAAATATCATAAATAAAAAATGAACATGCTACTAGAAAACTCCTGTTATGATAGGATCCGGAAAAGTGTTGAACTCCTCAGACTTTACATTTGCAATGCAACGAATGCATGTTTCTTTGTTTTTTTTTCTCCAAGTGAAGGTAAAATATGACAACTATCTGAAATTTGATACAGTTACTTCGGATTGAGGAAGAGCTTGGAGATCAAGCAGTTTATGCTGGTGAAGATTGGAGGCAGTAAGAGATAATTTCTTCAGGTTGATTTTTTGAGATATGCTTTTCATGTGAGTTTGATAGTTTAAATTTGCTGTCAAAAAAGCCCAAAAAGATAGGTTGAAGTTCACTGTAGTACAGTATATACTTTTTACAATGTATTTTTTTGTACCAAAATTTTACAGTGTTGTCTCAATTGCGCTATTAGATTTTAGCAACTGTATGACCGAGTATTTAGTAATATATGCACGAGAAAATGCAGCTTAAAAATTGTGGAATATTTAAACGAATCAAAAAATTTGTGGGCAAGTGATATTGGTTTGGTTATAGTTATATCTAGTTTTGACAATGGTTATATACTACTATTACATCCATCGTTGCTGGAAGAATTCACATGAATATTCTTGAGTTGAGATGGTAATTAGGGTGAAGTGATCCAGAAGGACCAGGACTGAAATCTTTGACAATACTACATGCAAAATGAATACAACAACAATTGTCGAAGAATATAAATATTAAGAGTATATGTTATGCATAAATTCATGCATTCTTTTAGTTTGTCTTTGATATGGCTATTATTAAATTCTCCTAGTGCTTCATAAAATTATGGCCATAAAAACTTGCTGTACAAGGGTACTTTACCGAATAAACAATTGGTCCATAAACTATCGTTATTTAGAATTAGCTAATTATTTAGAATTACCTTGTTTTAATTAGAATTTTTAGATTTTACTTGAATTGGATGTTTGAAGAATGTTTATGCAATAATAAATTTGGAGATTTTGTCACAATAAATTTCCATTTAATTTTGTTTTTTTTATAAACTAATTTAGTATAATTATTACTATTGATTCATTTGAATCAAAATGTTAATAAAATAAACAAAAAGAAAATGCGAAAATGTGGATGGATATGAGAGGGCTACTTGAAAATTACCTTATTTAGAATTGCAATGCTTTATATATCGAAATAGAATATTTGAATCATTTTTATTTATATTTAATATCAATATCAATTTGATCTCTGTTTTCTTTTTTAACTGGAATTTTTTGATTATTTTAAAAGTTGTATATTGATGGTTTTAAAAAACATTTCATTTTATATTCTGTCAAAAAGAAATCCGTTTTAGTCAAGAATTAGGAGGTTGTTTTTGGAAACGATTGAATTTTGATACTAATTGGATTTTCTTTAATTTTTTATTTGAAGGGAATTTTCTTTAATTTTTTGTATTATAGTGTAATTAAGAAAAAAATTTAAGGGAAAATTTTAAGAAAATAATTAACATTCACAATCTTTTCTTTTTAATAATCAAAATTAAACTAGGCCAAAAAATCAAAATCAAAATAAAATGTTAAATTTAACACAAATTGTGTCTACCAAACCCACAAACATTTGAATGAAGTCGTATCAGATTTCGTGTTAATTATTTTAAGGAGAGATGTGGTTTTAACCAACTTAAGGAATTAGTGGCGCGCATATAATACTTGGTTTATATAAAAAAGATAGTGTCCGCCAAATATTTCATTAAAAATAATATCTACCAAATAACACAAATTACGGTTTGATTGAGATTCTTTCTCTGAAATAAAATCACTTAATTTTAGTAAGAAATCATGTTAATTAAGGATCTCTTAAATATTTGATCATTTATTTTTAACGAGAATCTCACCAATGATTTTGTATACTTTTATGTTTGCAAAAACATATATAAACAAAAAAAACCCAAGTTTAGAAACTTCTCCCTTAAACACAAGTCTGAAACAAAGGCTATAGTGCTGCAAGTAAGTGTCCCTTCATTCTCACCTTCTGTTATTGTCTACTATTTTTCTTTTCTATTATTATTAGATGAACTGTTTGTAAGAAAATGTTTAGAATGAAAGAAGTTCACGTGCATGGATGCTTCACAAATAGTATTTCGTAGATGTGACATATGGTACCCTTGTATGAAGGCTTCATAGCTTTTGTGAGCAATAAAATATTCATGTATAAGTTTACCACTAGGTCTAGCGCAGGTAGTTGATGTGTAGTATGTGTGAAAGTTGTAAACCCTATGATATCTGGTTCAATTAGGTCGGTTACGCGGTAATGTTTCATCATAAATAATATTTTGTTCCAACTCATTAATCTTTAAACTTTCTCATATAGTTTTTCTAGGTTTCTCTGTCTCTAGTGATCTGACTATCCTTCTCATATACGCATAATCTTCGTGTCTTCTACCCTACATGCCCAAACCACCTACGCGTACAAAATCCGATTCGATTCATACTCATAAATAACCATCATACATTTTTTTTATCAATGGGAATACAAAACATCATTACATTTGTCCCTAAATATATAAGCCATTAGAAAGAAAAAAATTGTTTTCCCAGATATATCCTTGGATTAATTCCACCAAGTATCTTGATAAAAAAAAAAAAGGAAAATGCTGAAATACACGACAATGTTTGTCGTCAGATTTGTACGATAAGTTTATAATTACCATTTACTATTTTTTCCCTAATTTTGATTTGACACACAATGACAAATTTTGCCTCCACGTATTTTTCTTATGAGAAAACACCTCATTCGGTGGTCCAAATCAACTTCTGTACGTGTCTTACCTCACCATTGCTTTGGTAGCATTGTTTTTCAATATATACTATTGCTTTTGTATATAGTTTAATATTGGAACGTGGGTTCCGTATGTTATTGCTTTGGTAACATTGTTTTTTAATATATACTATATACAAAAGCACCAATAAACCGAAAGAAATCTATTAATAAAGTAAATTGGGGTTCGTGCCGCTTTCGTGTGTTGACTTTCTCGTGCTGTATAGCAGCACTCAAAAAAAAAATCCACCAAGTATCTTGATTTGTGGACTTAAAAAAAAATACTGATTTGGGGGTTTTTCTACAGTTTTTAAAATAGGGGTTGTTGTTCTTAATTATTTGTTGATTTGGTCATTGTTGTTGTTGATTTGATTACTTATTGATTTGCTCAAAATTGAGGATTGTTGTTGTTGTTGTTCATTTGCTCAAAATTACTCATTGTTGTTTAAATATTTGTTGATTTGCTCAAAATTGGTCATTGTTGTTGCTTGATTTGTTGTTGCATAAAAGTACAAAGCTTGATTTGCTCAACATTCATACACAATGGATACAATAAGTACAATGCTGATTTTTATTAATATATGTGAAAATTGCAAAAGTAGCGTATAATAAGGGACATAGCTAGTATACTTTGTGATGATCCAAGGTTTTGGGATGGCCACTCCACTAATTTAGTTTTAATACTTCCTTTTGCTATATTTGCAGCTTTTACTACCGATCATGGCAGTTGCAAAAGTGGATTTCAGTTTGAAGGCCATTTCTCCCATTACAGGCAATTTGGGAATCACATCTCAGACTGACCTTGTTGAAATCAACCTCTTCTTATTTGTAAAGATTGTCAGAGCCAGAAATTTGTTTGCACATAATAGCCATAACAATTTGGATCCTTATGTGGAGGTGAGAGCTGGGAGTTTTCAAGGGAGAACCTTTTGCTTAAGGGGAAACTCAAATCCAGAGTGGGACCAGGTCTTTGCACTTGAGAATGATCAGATTGAAAAGGAAGAGATAGAAATTGTTGAGATTTCTGTGAAGGATAATGTTGCTAGGTATGATCAATGTTTGGGTAAGATTTCATTGGAAATTTTTCATATTCCTAAAAGGTTTCCAACTGATGGTGCATTAGCACCAAAATGGTTTGTACTAGAGGATCAATGGAAGAGACGATGTAGGGGAGAGCTTATGATGTGTTGTTGGATAGGAAATCAAGCTGATGAAGCATTTCATGAAGCTTTGCATTTACAATTAGGTAATGTGCTAATTGGTGCTCATCATACTCTTAATACTTGCTCAAGGATATATATTATGCCTAGGGTTTGGTGTCTTAGACTTAATTTGGTTCAAGTTGAGGGACTTATACTTGAAATTGATGACCCATCTGAAAGCTCTGACATTTTCATCACTGCTACTTTTGGGACTGGAACTGGGACTTTCGCTAGCAAGTTGGCAAAAAGCAACAATGGAAATCCAATATGGAATGAAAAAGATATTTTCTTTGCTGTGGCGGAGCCACTTGATCAAATATTGGTTTTAAGTGTGGAGCAAGGAACATTGACAAGGCACAAGAGGTTAGGGACATGTGTATTTCCTGTGAAGAATGCACAAACACCATTACAAGGCGCTCCGCGTCTTGAAACCATTGATGTAATACAGAATGGAAGATTTTTTGTCGGTAAGCTTAGTATGAGGGTCACTTTGGACGGCAGGTATCATATGTTTGATGACGATCCACGGTACAGCACTGATGTGAATCCGACATACAATGGGTTCTGGAGACGAAACATTGGAGTTTTTGAGATGGGGATATTGAATGCTACAGGTCTTCCAGCGATGAAACCTCACGGTCGCACCGATGCCTATTGTGTAGCTAAATATGGCTCGAAATGGGTTCGGTCAAGAACCGTTGTTAATAGTCTTTCTCCAAAGTGGAATGAGCAATACTCTTGGAATGTCTATGATCCATCTACATTTTTCATTATTTCTGTGTTTGATAATAGTCAATTACATGAAGAAAATATAGTTGCAGGAGCAAACGATACAAGGATAGGGAAGGTGAGAATCAGTCTATCAGAAATGGAAATCAATACTATTTACAATTATTCTTATCCTCTTGTTGAACTTCAACCTTCTGGGCTGAAGAAGATGGGGGAAATTCAATTGGCTTTCAAGTTAACTTGCCCTTCTAGAGCTAATTTGTATAAAAAGTACACAATGCCAATGCTTTTTCCACAACATTTCAACGATCCGCTGTCTCCAGCTCAGTTATATGGATTAAGGAAACAAACTATAGAGCTTGTGCGGTCAAATATGAGCAAAGCTGAACCGCCATTGAGAAGAGAGGTTGTTGATTATATGCTAGATTCACGTGAAATCGTATGGAGTATGAGAAGATGTAAAGCTGATTTTGAAAGGATTAATGTTTTTATAAATTGCTTGATTGGTATTTACACTTATTTTGACGACCTACGCAAGTGGAAAGATCTTGTTTCACCAATAATAGCTCACTTGTTGCTCTTCATCTTTTTGTTTTTCCCTCAATCGTTGTTGCCAGCAATACTTCTTGCTCTTATAGTCTATATGCTGCAGCAATTTCAAATAAAGCCAAAAACACTATCCCATGTAGATTTGCATTTGTCTCATGTGCATACATCAAGTATAGATGAATTGGAAGAAGAGTTTGATCCAATGCCATCCAAATTCGAAGACGTCATTTTGAGGAATAGATATGATCGATTAAGAGTTTCTGCTGGGAGAGTTGTAACACAGATGGGTGAGTTTGCCGCTACAATGGAGAGACTGCAGTCTCTTTTGAGTTACCAAGATTCAACAGCTACAATGTTAGTTATGATTTCGTGTCTGATAATAGGGATTGTGGCTTCGGCTGTTCCTTTCCGATTTCTTGTCTTTGTTTGGTTTCTTTATTTTCTAAGGCATCCAATGTTCCGCTCACCTTTTCCTCCATTTTATGAAAATTGGATTCGAAGGATGCCTTCAAAATTAGATAGCATGATATGAAAGTGCAACTTTGTGATTCTTTTTTATTAGGAAATTAGGAATGAATGAGCCAACGTTGATGTATATGCAATTTGCCTAGTTATTTGTTTTTAATGATGAATATTTTATTTAATTTTATCATCTCACTTATTAATTCATATTTTGGACTTCATTTATTGATGTTTACTCTCTGCTGATTGGGTTTTTGGAACCTGTGATGCTGCCAAATGATATCATTATCTGCTACTCTTGTATGCGTTGAATCCAAATCATATAATGTTTCTGTTGCACTATGCTAAGAGTTATACATTAGATGAGATATAGTCCGAAAACATGTTTATGATGAGATATAGTCCGAAAACCTGTTTATTAGTGATGAGGTAGTCCTTATCTTACAAACCGGTTTTGTAACAGTTGAGTTAGAGCCAACCCAAATTCTAAGAACTTATTTGAATATAGATGGCAAAACGAGGATTTTGAGGAACCACCATCCAACAATAACGTTCGCTTGGAACCAATTTATTTGGCACTGATCATGTCTTAACCAATTTCACTAGATCTATCTATTCTGATGTGATCATTCTAAAGGACCATACTTTGTAGTGAACAGATTTCCAAGATTTAGATATGTTATCTTCTTAGTGCCTAGTGGTTAAGTTATAGATTAAATTCCTGAGTACCCTGTGTGCTATTGTTTGATGATTGGTAAATTCACCTTTTTCATTTGAACTTGCCTTGTTAAACCCAATGAAGGATAAATCTTCAATGATGTGCTTTGACAATGCTCAACATGCAATAGTGAAACAGAGGCTAAGAGGTTTTTTGTTTTGTTTGAAGCAGCAGAGGCCAAGTGTTTTAATTTATTAGAACTAAAGAAATGTTTTATAACTAGTTGGTCTCTATCAAGCAGCTGATTCTGAGAAGGTTAGATCCATTTGGGAGTACCTATGTCCATATATAAGGTGCATACCTTATCCATATTCTAAGTATTATATCTGTAATATAAGCATCAATTCACTAAACATGTGCAAGTTTCATTTGACTCTTATCCACATCTTGCTATTTCCTCATTTTATTTATGGTTTTATTATTGCTTTTTGATGTAAGCATTGGATTTGGTGTTCTGAATCAAGAGGGAACTCTATTCTTTCTAAGCAAAAAAAGAATCAATGAGGCAAAATTAATCACCACAAGCATGATGATTTCATTACCCTACACTTTCCAGGCACAAAGCTTTCTTTCCTTTCTCCCTTTGTTTGTTTGTTTTCATTAGAGGTTCTCCTGTGCCTGCATAGTATCCAGACTAGACATCAATATTCAATATGCCATATATCATGAATAATAAAAAATAGACAATAAAGTATGTGTGGAATTTCATAAGGTTACAAAGAGTTATTTTCTATAAAATAATAAATTAGATAGATAATAACTCCTCAGAATTCATTCTCATATTTCATTGTTTATAACTTAGTTGCAAGTTCATATTATAGAGTAGTATATAAAGATTAAAAGCTCGCAAAACTATCCTATGTGGGACTTGTAACTTTTGCAAAATAAGAAAAACACAACATAATTTTCCTTTTCACAATAAAAAAGAGTTATTTAAAATATAAAGATTACCAACCAAGCAATTGAACTCAAGTTGTTAATGAGTTCCTCCAAAGATTACTAATGTAAAGATTACCTTGAATGAATAATGTAGCAATGCACTTATGACTTATAAGCTGAAGTTGTTACAGCTTCATGTGACCGTGTTTATTTCATGATCAAAGATAAAAAAAATTAAATTATAAAATTGACAGAAGTTCAAAAGAGAAATATGAATTAGATTTTCGTATTTGGCTAGTAATCACTAATCTTTATCATTTTAGGTACTATATGGTACTTGAAAGCGAACGACTAATATTTATTTTATGGTACTGTCTATATCTGATTATGCAAATTATGCAATTAAAATGTGATGCTAGTAAAGAATTACAATCGAACCCCAAGTTAGTCAATTATTTTTGCAACATATAGAAAAGAGTCAAAATTTTCGTAAGGAAAAAGAAGAAGAAGAGAATACTCAAATTTGCACAAGGGGGCTCATGTTACAAAACCAATACATGGTTATAAATAGGTTACTTTACTGGTTCAACAAAAAACTATTCAAATTAGTGACTACACGTTCTTCCTGGTCATTTCCTTATTTTTCAATGAGAAATTAATGATTACAAGAGAAATGTTTAATGCAGTCGTTCGTGCTCTGCTCTGAGACCATATCTCCACTGCCATAGCTAGCGTTGTTTTGAGTTGGAGCTTTGCAAACTTTGGCATTGTTGTTTAGGCCAAATTTGTATAACAAGGAGATATATCTCAATGTTTCAATCAAAATGAGATACGACATTAAAATGTGTTTGTAAATAGGTAGCATTCTTCATTATATCTCCTTTACACCTTTCTTATATATACCAGAATAAATAATAACTACAACAAAACATTGCAAAAGTTGAGGCTACTTTTAGCTTGTTTTATGTCATTTATTTTGTTAGTCAGTTTTAATATAAATGTCGTTTAAGATTTTTCATACTGATTATGAAATACAATAAAGTTCCGAAAAGAATAACATTTTTACTAAAATAACACTATTAACTATTGGTGTGTTTCTTATCATCATAAACGCAAAGTGAAATACATCAACTTCTTAAGGTTTTAAGATTGTTTTTTATGTAAGGATTCTCTATTTTTCCAACCAAAAAAAGAAAAGAAAAAAAACTCAATGAGACAAAATTATTCATAACAATTAACAAGCATGTTGATTTCATTATTTATTATGGCCTGAACTTTCCAGGCACAAAGTTTTCTTTCTGTTGGACCTTCCTCAGAGGTTTTCTTCCTTTGTCTTCGTTAGAGGTTTTTCTTATGCAATTGAAGATTTTAGGTAAAAGCTTTCATTGGAGTTGTCCTATAATCCTACTTCCCTACCTGTCAAAAAATTACATCTATTTTTTTTCTTCACATTTGCTGAAACTTTCAGAAAAAGAAAGAATTTCATATTAATTCTTCATTATTTTTTAACATGTCAAGGTAGTACATAATTGAATGCTACAAATATCCAAAAAACTTACATTATCTGTGATTATAATTTTTTGGAAAACAAAAACAATGCTGAAATTCTAACGCCTTTGCTTAAATAATTATGCCAAGTTTCAAAGCCAACCACAGCTAGTTATCAATATGCCATATATATATCATGAAAATGGGAATAGCCTCACTAGACATAAAAGTACCTTATATGATGCCATAATGTCTTGTACTCCTATTTTGCGAGATTAAGTTCTAACCAATCACAGTAATCCAAAAACAAGCCTCCATTACATGAACCTTACCACACAACAAGCCTCTATAGCATGGACTGCTACACCTTGGAATTAGTCTTCTTTGGCACTTTCATTTCACCTTAAGATACATTCAGACATTAAACCGCAGGCCGGTTTAAAGGGTTTGTCACTAAAGCAAGCGTGTAGACCCCTGAATCTTTATTGCTTTAAATATATTTCATTAGTCAAAATATTTAAACGTTTTTACACCTAGTTTGGTTGGTAGTTAAATGGAGAGTTATAGACTTGTAGTTTATGTTGTAGTTTGATCCCAAAGGTATCTATTTTATTGGTTATACGTATTTTAAGTCTTTTTATCTTTAGATTTATATTTATATGATGTTAGTTGTAGGAAATATACTAAAACGGTTATGTGCAATCAAAATATGCAAAATTAATTTATATTTTTTGTTAGAATTCAATATTACTTTGTTATTTCAAGGTTTATCAATTGGTAAGTAATGTCTATATTAAATACAATTTTCAACATATATTATTAATTAAACTAAATTTTTATTTAAAAAAGTTATTGCACTAATGGGGTTGAGTCTAACAAAAGAAGTTAGACTCTCACAATCTTACGAATCAATGTTCGAATTATGACTGCGAGCGATATTCATATTAAGTGTGTGACATGACTCCAATAAAATCACACATTTAGTGTTTTTAATTTTTATGTTTCTCTATCAATACACTTAAAAGGCTTCAATTTAAAATTCGTTTTAGGCCTACAAATGCATTGGGTCCGCCCTGTTAAACCCTACGTGGTTCTATGCTCATAGTCATGGAGGTATACAATTGTTTGGTTTTGTTCTTGGAACTGTTGGGTTTGTCTCCATAGGAAGCTTGGAATAGCGGTGTTTTGCTTCGGAGATTTGCAGACTTTGGCATTGTTGTGTAGGTCAAGTTAGTGTAATGAGACATCTCAGTCATTGAAACTAAATCAAACAACTATCTGAAATTTGATACAGTTACTTCGGATTGAGGAAGAGCTTGGAGATCAAGCAGTTTATGCTGGTGAAGATTGGAGGCAGTAAGAGATAATTTCTTCAGGTTGATTTTTTGAGATATGCTTTTCATGTGAGTTTGATAGTTTAAATTTGCTGTCAAAAAAGCCCAAAAAGATAGGTTGAAGTTCACTGTAGTACAGTATATACTTTTTACAATGTATTTTTTTGTACCAAAATTTTACAGTGTTGTCTCAATTGCGCTATTAGATTTTAGCAACTGTATGACCGAGTATTTAGTAATATATGCACGAGAAAATGCAGCTTAAAAATTGTGGAATATTTCAACGAATCAAAAAATTTGTGGGCAAGTGATATTGGTTTGGTTATAGTTATATCTAGTTTTGACAATGGTTATATACTACTATTACATCCATCGTTGCTGGAAGAATTCACATGAATATTCTTGAGTTGAGATGGTAATTAGGGTGAAGTGATCCAGAAGGACCAGGACTGAAATCTTTGACAATACTACATGCAAAATGAATACAACAACAATTGTCGAAGAATATAAATATTAAGAGTATATGTTATGCATAAATTCATGCATTCTTTTAGTTTGTCTTTGATATGGCTATTATTAAATTCTCCTAGTGCTTCATAAAATTATGGCCATAAAAACTTGCTGTACAAGGGTACTTTACCGAATAAACAATTGGTCCATAAACTATCGTTATTTAGAATTAGCTAATTATTTAGAATTACCTTGTTTTAATTAGAATTTTTAGATTTTACTTGAATTGGATGTTTGAAGAATGTTTATGCAATAATAAATTTGGAGATTTTGTCACAATAAATTTCCATTTAATTTTGTTTTTTTTATAAACTAATTTAGTATAATTATTACTATTGATTCATTTGAATCAAAATGTTAATAAAATAAACAAAAAGAAAATGCGAAAATGTGGATGGATATGAGAGGGCTACTTGAAAATTACCTTATTTAGAATTGCAATGCTTTATATATCGAAATAGAATATTTGAATCATTTTTATTTATATTTAATATCAATATCAATTTGATCTCTGTTTTCTTTTTTAACTGGAATTTTTTGATTATTTTAAAAGTTGTATATTGATGGTTTTAAAAAACATTTCATTTTATATTCTGTCAAAAAGAAATCCGTTTTAGTCAAGAATTAGGAGGTTGTTTTTGGAAACGATTGAATTTTGATACTAATTGGATTTTCTTTAATTTTTTATTTGAAGGGAATTTTCTTTAATTTTTTGTATTATAGTGTAATTAAGAAAAAAATTTAAGGGAAAATTTTAAGAAAATAATTAACATTCACAATCTTTTCTTTTTAATAATCAAAATTAAACTAGGCCAAAAAATCAAAATCAAAATAAAATGTTAAATTTAACACAAATTGTGTCTACCAAACCCACAAACATTTGAATGAAGTCGTATCAGATTTCGTGTTAATTATTTTAAGGAGAGATGTGGTTTTAACCAACTTAAGGAATTAGTGGCGCGCATATAATACTTGGTTTATATAAAAAAGATAGTGTCCGCCAAATATTTCATTAAAAATAATATCTACCAAATAACACAAATTACGGTTTGATTGAGATTCTTTCTCTGAAATAAAATCACTTAATTTTAGTAAGAAATCATGTTAATTAAGGATCTCTTAAATATTTGATCATTTATTTTTAACGAGAATCTCACCAATGATTTTGTATACTTTTATGTTTGCAAAAACATATATAAACAAAAAAAACCCAAGTTTAGAAACTTCTCCCTTAAACACAAGTCTGAAACAAAGGCTATAGTGCTGCAAGTAAGTGTCCCTTCATTCTCACCTTCTGTTATTGTCTACTATTTTTCTTTTCTATTATTATTAGATGAACTGTTTGTAAGAAAATGTTTAGAATGAAAGAAGTTCACGTGCATGGATGCTTCACAAATAGTATTTCGTAGATGTGACATATGGTACCCTTGTATGAAGGCTTCATAGCTTTTGTGAGCAATAAAATATTCATGTATAAGTTTACCACTAGGTCTAGCGCAGGTAGTTGATGTGTAGTATGTGTGAAAGTTGTAAACCCTATGATATCTGGTTCAATTAGGTCGGTTACGCGGTAATGTTTCATCATAAATAATATTTTGTTCCAACTCATTAATCTTTAAACTTTCTCATATAGTTTTTCTAGGTTTCTCTGTCTCTAGTGATCTGACTATCCTTCTCATATACGCATAATCTTCGTGTCTTCTACCCTACATGCCCAAACCACCTACGCGTACAAAATCCGATTCGATTCATACTCATAAATAACCATCATACATTTTTTTTATCAATGGGAATACAAAACATCATTACATTTGTCCCTAAATATATAAGCCATTAGAAAGAAAAAAATTGTTTTCCCAGATATATCCTTGGATTAATTCCACCAAGTATCTTGATAAAAAAAAAAAAGGAAAATGCTGAAATACACGACAATGTTTGTCGTCAGATTTGTACGATAAGTTTATAATTACCATTTACTATTTTTTCCCTAATTTTGATTTGACACACAATGACAAATTTTGCCTCCACGTATTTTTCTTATGAGAAAACACCTCATTCGGTGGTCCAAATCAACTTCTGTACGTGTCTTACCTCACCATTGCTTTGGTAGCATTGTTTTTTAATACATACTATTGCTTTTGTATATAGTTTAATATTGGAACGTGGGTTCCGTATGTTATTGCTTTGGTAACATTGTTTTTTAATATATACTATATACAAAAGCACCAATAAACCGAAAGAAATCTATTAATAAAGTAAATTGGGGTTCGTGCCGCTTTCGTGTGTTGACTTTCTCGTGCTGTATAGCAGCACTCAAAAAAAAAATCCACCAAGTATCTTGATTTGTGGACTTAAAAAAAAATACTGATTTGGGGGTTTTTCTACAGTTTTTAAAATAGGGGTTGTTGTTCTTAATTATTTGTTGATTTGGTCATTGTTGTTGTTGATTTGATTACTTATTGATTTGCTCAAAATTGAGGATTGTTGTTGTTGTTGTTCATTTGCTCAAAATTACTCATTGTTGTTTAAATATTTGTTGATTTGCTCAAAATTGGTCATTGTTGTTGCTTGATTTGTTGTTGCATAAAAGTACAAAGCTTGATTTGCTCAACATTCATACACAATGGATACAATAAGTACAATGCTGATTTTTATTAATATATGTGAAAATTGCAAAAGTAGCGTATAATAAGGGACATAGCTAGTATACTTTGTGATGATCCAAGGTTTTGGGATGGCCACTCCACTAATTTAGTTTTAATACTTCCTTTTGCTATATTTGCAGCTTTTACTACCGATCATGGCAGTTGCAAAAGTGGATTTCAGTTTGAAGGCCATTTCTCCCATTACAGGCAATTTGGGAATCACATCTCAGACTGACCTTGTTGAAATCAACCTCTTCTTATTTGTAAAGATTGTCAGAGCCAGAAATTTGTTTGCACATAATAGCCATAACAATTTGGATCCTTATGTGGAGGTGAGAGCTGGGAGTTTTCAAGGGAGAACCTTTTGCTTAAGGGGAAACTCAAATCCAGAGTGGGACCAGGTCTTTGCACTTGAGAATGATCAGATTGAAAAGGAAGAGATAGAAATTGTTGAGATTTCTGTGAAGGATAATGTTGCTAGGTATGATCAATGTTTGGGTAAGATTTCATTGGAAATTTTTCATATTCCTAAAAGGTTTCCAACTGATGGTGCATTAGCACCAAAATGGTTTGTACTAGAGGATCAATGGAAGAGACGATGTAGGGGAGAGCTTATGATGTGTTGTTGGATAGGAAATCAAGCTGATGAAGCATTTCATGAAGCTTTGCATTTACAATTAGGTAATGTGCTAATTGGTGCTCATCATACTCTTAATACTTGCTCAAGGATATATATTATGCCTAGGGTTTGGTGTCTTAGACTTAATTTGGTTCAAGTTGAGGGACTTATACTTGAAATTGATGACCCATCTGAAAGCTCTGACATTTTCATCACTGCTACTTTTGGGACTGGAACTGGGACTTTCGCTAGCAAGTTGGCAAAAAGCAACAATGGAAATCCAATATGGAATGAAAAAGATATTTTCTTTGCTGTGGCGGAGCCACTTGATCAAATATTGGTTTTAAGTGTGGAGCAAGGAACATTGACAAGGCACAAGAGGTTAGGGACATGTGTATTTCCTGTGAAGAATGCACAAACACCATTACAAGGCGCTCCGCGTCTTGAAACCATTGATGTAATACAGAATGGAAGATTTTTTGTCGGTAAGCTTAGTATGAGGGTCACTTTGGACGGCAGGTATCATATGTTTGATGACGATCCACGGTACAGCACTGATGTGAATCCGACATACAATGGGTTCTGGAGACGAAACATTGGAGTTTTTGAGATGGGGATATTGAATGCTACAGGTCTTCCAGCGATGAAACCTCACGGTCGCACCGATGCCTATTGTGTAGCTAAATATGGCTCGAAATGGGTTCGGTCAAGAACCGTTGTTAATAGTCTTTCTCCAAAGTGGAATGAGCAATACTCTTGGAATGTCTATGATCCATCTACATTTTTCATTATTTCTGTGTTTGATAATAGTCAATTACATGAAGAAAATATAGTTGCAGGAGCAAACGATACAAGGATAGGGAAGGTGAGAATCAGTCTATCAGAAATGGAAATCAATACTATTTACAATTATTCTTATCCTCTTGTTGAACTTCAACCTTCTGGGCTGAAGAAGATGGGGGAAATTCAATTGGCTTTTGTAACACCCATACTAACATTAACTAGTATATTAGCATGTGCGTTAAACTGATACTGGATACATTTAAAAATTTCAATAATAATAATATTACATTACAAGAGATTGAATACAAGTTTACTCGTCTGTACAAAAATCCAATACTTTTACATTACTCATACTATACCCTTCAAGCTCCTGAGCTGGTACACAACGAGCAACCGTACTCCATCCAGCATCTCTGTGAAGATCTTCATCATGAACCTCTGACTTACCTGTAAACCTGCACCAGAAGGAATGGGATGAGACATAATGTCTCAGTGAGCTCTACCCAACCTACTGTTGGCAACCACAGGGAACCTAGGGTCGCCATGCCTACCTTGGCAATCTTGGGGATATCCTATGATCGCCAAGTCTTTACTTTAACCACAGGGGTGAATCTCTTCCTATGACTATGAAACTGTCTGTAATTGTATCTCTAACTATGACTTTAACTGTAATCCACCTATAACTGTAACTATAACTCGGTGATCAAGGGGAAACCTAGGACCACCTCCTGTTAACTGTCTATAACTATATCTATAACTGTGACTTTGACTTTAACTGTGAAACATAAAACATATAACAGTTCTATAGCAGTTTTATGTTAGCTGTTAGCGTTGAACAAACAATTAATCTGAGTTCATTTTACGGAGGGCACCCCGGGTGGAGCAACCCCGAGATACGTCTCCCTATGAACCGGTGAAACTCCTATCATATCAGGCTATCACCGGACTCCCTATGAAATTGCATGTGGATAACCCTCTCGGAGAAATCCCATCCGGCGTATCCCGGAGTCTGCTGAACATGCCTATGACTTTGAGTTGTTATTATTCTTTGACTTTGATAAATGAATGTATAAATACATATACATGTCTATTACTTTGATCATATAAACAATTCCTGTAATTCTTAATCTATGACATATGGTACTTGGCTTATCGTTCTCATAAGCCTACTATAACTGTTAAACCTTTCCTATTACCTTGTATCCTAAAGTGGATAAAACTATGAACTTGATCTTCAACCTATAACTCTTATTCTCCTATCAAGGAAATCGGCATATCGTTGTCATATGCCGTCTTAGGCCTATCTATCCAAAATCCCTTAAGCATCCATTGCGTCGCTAAACCCTTGTTCGTTCATTCCGTATACGTCATATGCCCTTGGATATGCTCTCAATGGTGTTTTTCTCATAAAATAAGGTTTTCATTTAAAAAGGTCATTTAAAAGCCTTGCCTAACGCGTAAACAGTGCACAGAACGAAGCAGAACAGCCATGAAATGTCTGTTCAACTTCGCTCTGCGAAGTCTACTTCGCTTTGCGAAGGGTAGGCAGTGAGGCCTCGCCAAACAGTAACTCTGAGTTCGCACTGCGAACTTGTCAGCACAGGAATGGCTCAAAACTTGCTTTTTTCACCATTTTTGACATATTAAGGCATACCCAATCATCATAACAGTATGAGGAATGAATTACAACTATAAATTGAATGATTAACATGTGATTGAACAAGGAATTAGCAAACACAAGAAATTAGGGGAAAAACCTATTATTTTCTTTAACTTAGAAATTAAGCCATAAAACTCACACAACACTACCCACAAGGGATAACTATTATTCTAGTGAACTCACTTTGAGACTTCTGAAATAGCTTAAGCTTATCCCACATCAGCTTGTCCAAAGTAGCTTGTTTCCGGAAAATCCTCGTCAAATTCGTAAGGGATTCTCCAGCATGAACGTCCAACTTCAAACGTATTTTCCGACTTCGTTCCTAATCCGAATAACGCAAAATCTATATCCAAACTGAAGGGAATTGCGTGTAGAATCCAAAAATCTACTTTTCTTTTCTGTTCAGATTCGCTCTGCGATGCTCACGCTCGCTCTGCGAGCCTTCGTAGAAAACCCAGATTTGCAGAAACTCAGTTTCTGTCTCCTTACTTCAAATTCGTACCCAGACCTCAATACTTAGCCAAAATTCACGAAACTGGTATCAAAACGTAGACAATTTTGTTAGCTTTCCATAGCATCAAAGATCACTTGATTCGGAGTTATAGAGAGAGAGTTCTTACCATTTAAATGGAGCCCTGTCCCCAAATACGGGTTTCTCCAACTTCCTCCAATTCAACTCCAAATCTCTACCCATAACTTCTTCTTCTTCAGAAATCATCATGCAAGATAAAATGGAGGTTTAGGCTCAAACATTAGGCACGAAAATTGAAGTGAGAAAGGAAGATTTGAAGTGATTCTTACCTCTTCTTAACCCCTTCTTGTTCAACTCTTCCAACTTAAGCTTACTAGCCAAAAATCCACAAGATTGGATGATGATTAAGAGGATGGTGGTGATGATTGTTGAGGGGCGAAAATCTAGAGGGAGAGGAGAGGAAAAATCTGATTTTTGCTTGCAAGAGAGAGTGAAGATAAACATGATAATTTCATATTTATCCAATTAATCTTTTCCCTCAAATTACAACTTTGCCATTGACACTTATTTACATAATTGCCATTCCTTTCGTTTAATTCCTATAACACTGTTAAAGTCACGTTTAAGCGGGATATTACACTCTACCCCCCTTAAAAGAAATTTCGTCCTCGAAATTTAGAAAATCCTTATGAAATCCTGAAAGATAAATCCTTTCTACCTCTTTCTCTACTATGAAGATTTCCAATTCTTTTTGCTTATTGGGATTCCATGGCAACTCTAATGTCTGACATATAGATTAGTCACGCGTCTCGATTAAACCATATTGGTTAAAACTTGTTCTTTTGCCATGATTCCCATCACTGTACATCATAACATAAGACAATCTCTTTCCTGCCGAAAGGTCTAACGTATATTACATAACTATTATCTGTTAAGGCGTATGGTTATCTGAACCAACACATCCATATTAACCTGAAGTCGTCGAGTCATTCTGTTTTTCCTCGATTATTCCAACTTTCCGAGGGATCTATTACATTACTTTTAGTTCGAAGAACTTTTGTCTTTAACTTTCGTCTCACAAGACGACCTGTTACTGCTACCTTAGTATCATTCTTCATATAGACTAGTCTTGCACTGCAAAGCATCTGATATCAAACATTCTCAAACGGAAATAAAGTCCATTGCAAGTACTTTCACGATTCAATTTTTTTAAGGTGGTGACTGGACTTATGGTACAAGTTCCTTTTCTTTCTGTTACCCTGGTGTAGCTATCATCACAACCATATGCATTACTCACATTCCACTGCGGGAACCCTGAAAGCTCGAGAAATCACACAAGTCGGTTATGCTCCGATTAATAATCAACAATAACATGTAGCCAAAGGTCTTAGGGCTTTCTTCTTTCTATGATTCTGACAATCTTACTTCAATTAAGATATTCCTTACTTATGGGAATTAATACTTGCTTTACCAATAATTTCAACTTATGAAAGTTTAGTACAAGTGACGTGTAGCATAAGCCGTCTCACATACCATCATACAATATTATCCATAGTACATCGCTTCTATACATGATCGAGTACGTGTACACTCCTATCGGGTACACAGTACGCCGCATCGTCATTGTCCAACTATTGGGACATCATACTTAATCAACTTATACTTAAGACAAAACCACGTCAACCAAGGTCACTCTCTTAACTTTTGATTCATACTTGTATTCTTTGAACATACACAATCCCATAACATAGATTATGGTTATATTCCGTTGGCGGTATAACTTATTTTGTCCAAGGACATTTTCCGTTTTCGAAAAGAAAACTCTATTCTATTCGCTATCAAAATAGCACTCTTAAACTCTGAATCCTTTAATTCTTAACTTCAATTCACGTAGTCTTTTACTGTAAACTATGAGTACTCTTCTGATCTGCGTAAAACATTTCCTTCCTTTAACCGTTAACATTAAGTTCAAGAATTTCTGAACTCCTCTACCGAAATTTGTTCAATAACAACAAACCTGTTCTGCTTAAGACTTTCCTGTTAAAACATTACCGATTGCGTACCACGATTACCGATACATGTCACACGGCTATAAAAATATGTTACACTACTGTCTAAGTAGCATAAACTCTGCCTGATCAGTATTCATAATACTAATCATAATCTGTTACATGCCTGTTACATGCGACATGCTAGCATAACGTGGATACGATGCGGAATAACTGTATGCCACTGAATAATTCCTCTTTGGTTAAACTCACTTCTCAAGTTAACTTTAAGTTACCGAGCTAAAAAGCTAAATCACCGTATGAAATGTGGCCTCCTTCGCTATGTACTTATTGCGCTATAAACACATCCTTTAAAGTTATCGACTGCTTCGATTCTCTTATCTCATGAGTTTTGAGGTCTGACACATTCCTCGACTTATCTATTAAAATTCCCTGTTAGAACTGATGATAAGTTCAAGTCATCATTACTTACAATCATTCTGTAACTTGAGAATTAATCTCTGAATACCTTTCCTGTAATTCATCTGGCAAGGACTTCACAAACATCCTTTTCTCTAAACTTCAGCTTTGATTTGTCTATTAACTCATAATTGGATTACTCCTCCGCTGCGCAACTCTGATTTAAACAATTAACCTTGGGATAGAAGTAATACATCACTATTACCTTATAAAATCTCCTTGGCCAATCCTTTGACTTTGTATTTCCTTTTTGGACATAAACACTGTTCTTACTTTCACGAAAGTACGCCGAAATCTATAAACAGTCTTTAACAATAAATACGAGCCCAACGATGCTCCTGTTAAAACAACTTAAGTTCATACATTTTTCACTTGTGGTAACTTCTAGAAACATTCTATGACTTCCGTAAATTCTCGTCTTTCATACACCTAATCGATTAAAGAATCAAGTCTCATCCTATAATTATCCGTAAGGAACTTACATCCACAATCTTTTCCCAAGACACTTAGGTCCACATAACTCTAACATAACTCTTGGTTACTCCTCGGGTTTCTCCGGGAATAATCCGTCTGGATAAAACTCAACTTTTTCCGGCTCTCCTATAAATTCAAACACATAATGCACCTCTTCGAGTACCCGATTAATAAATCTGTAAGCTTCAATACTTAACGTTTTCCATTGGATCCTTCCTATAACTTATTACTGTATTCACAATTCCATTCTAATCTTGTTATCTGAATAATAGTCCATCTAACTTCTCGACCGTTGCCTTCTTCATGGTTTCAAACAATCCAAGGTATGTATATTTCTACCATCTTTAACACCTACCAACATATGGTGATCTTTGTCGGCTTAACTGAATACTCGTGTAAGGAGCCCATCAAAATAAAAGATAGAACTCTTTAACCTCAACCATAACTTTAACCGTAACTCGTACGTTAGTGACATTCTTCCTGCTTAATCTTCAAAGCCGGTCTACTATAATCCATCAACATAAGATTCAATCCTTAATCCATAAATAAGTCTCTTACATATCGGATATCAAATCTCATCCGGTCAAAGTGCGCAAGTCCTTCCATCCTTACACGCTTTATCCTTACTGAAAGTCCAGAGCTTCCAATCGTTAATTGGTCATTCCTTAGTCCAAGTCGCTGGGTTTGGTACCGTAATTCTTTACCTCTGTACCCGGAATAAAACTCTATTCCACTTTAACTTTTCAAATTGCGGTTCCCGTTGAGATTCCAAAACATTCCTTAGTGTAGTTCCATAGTTCTTTACTGTTCATGTCTCCTCGGAGAAGGCATCGTCCAATGATGCGTCCAACTAGGTAAGGCACCTGACCTTACTCTTTAATACCTCTTATATTCCTGAAACTTTGCCATTAACAGGCTCAATTACTTCACTGTTAAAGAACCATCCTTTGACATTAAACACTTTGTCAATTTCGTCTTAGAATCTGACGTCTTAACCTTCACCCTTTGAACACTTCTTTCCTCCTTGGTCACATTCAGCTCTCGGACATTTATCCTAACTGTCATATACTAGACTGAGTTGATCAGGCTCAACTAGACATGACATTTAGAACAACATCTGGAACCCAATGATTCCACTACTTTTATTGAATCTTAAACGACCCATGGCACGGTCTGAATCGACCTGCTCTGATACCAATTGTAACACCCATACTAACATTAACTAGTATATTAGCATGTGCGTTAAACTGATACTGGATACATTTAAAAATTTCAATAATAATAATATTACATTACAAGAGATTGAATACAAGTTTACTCGTCTGTACAAAAATCCAATACTTTTACATTACTCATACTATACCCTTCAAGCTCCTGAGCTGGTACACAACGAGCAACCGTACTCCATCCAGCATCTCTGTGAAGATCTTCATCATGAACCTCTGACTTACCTGTAAACCTGCACCAGAAGGAATGGGATGAGACATAATGTCTCAGTGAGCTCTACCCAACCTACTGTTGGCAACCACAGGGAACCTAGGGTCGCCATGCCTACCTTGGCAATCTTGGGGATATCCTATGATCGCCAAGTCTTTACTTTAACCACAGGGGTGAATCTCTTCCTATGACTATG
Organism: Medicago ruthenica; assembly: GCA_018208015.1. NCBI lineage: Eukaryota > Viridiplantae > Streptophyta > Magnoliopsida > Fabales > Fabaceae > Medicago > Medicago ruthenica. The sequence goes on from WNNG01000400.1 coordinate 149,737, forward strand.
AAACTGTCTGTAATTGTATCTCTAACTATGACTTTAACTGTAATCCACCTATAACTGTAACTATAACTCGGTGATCAAGGGGAAACCTAGGACCACCTCCTGTTAACTGTCTATAACTATATCTATAACTGTGACTTTGACTTTAACTGTGAAACATAAAACATATAACAGTTCTATAGCAGTTTTATGTTAGCTGTTAGCGTTGAACAAACAATTAATCTGAGTTCATTTTACGGAGGGCACCCCGGGTGGAGCAACCCCGAGATACGTCTCCCTATGAACCGGTGAAACTCCTATCATATCAGGCTATCACCGGACTCCCTATGAAATTGCATGTGGATAACCCTCTCGGAGAAATCCCATCCGGCGTATCCCGGAGTCTGCTGAACATGCCTATGACTTTGAGTTGTTATTATTCTTTGACTTTGATAAATGAATGTATAAATACATATACATGTCTATTACTTTGATCATATAAACAATTCCTGTAATTCTTAATCTATGACATATGGTACTTGGCTTATCGTTCTCATAAGCCTACTATAACTGTTAAACCTTTCCTATTACCTTGTATCCTAAAGTGGATAAAACTATGAACTTGATCTTCAACCTATAACTCTTATTCTCCTATCAAGGAAATCGGCATATCGTTGTCATATGCCGTCTTAGGCCTATCTATCCAAAATCCCTTAAGCATCCATTGCGTCGCTAAACCCTTGTTCGTTCATTCCGTATACGTCATATGCCCTTGGATATGCTCTCAATGGTGTTTTTCTCATAAAATAAGGTTTTCATTTAAAAAGGTCATTTAAAAGCCTTGCCTAACGCGTAAACAGTGCACAGAACGAAGCAGAACAGCCATGAAATGTCTGTTCAACTTCGCTCTGCGAAGTCTACTTCGCTTTGCGAAGGGTAGGCAGTGAGGCCTCGCCAAACAGTAACTCTGAGTTCGCACTGCGAACTTGTCAGCACAGGAATGGCTCAAAACTTGCTTTTTTCACCATTTTTGACATATTAAGGCATACCCAATCATCATAACAGTATGAGGAATGAATTACAACTATAAATTGAATGATTAACATGTGATTGAACAAGGAATTAGCAAACACAAGAAATTAGGGGAAAAACCTATTATTTTCTTTAACTTAGAAATTAAGCCATAAAACTCACACAACACTACCCACAAGGGATAACTATTATTCTAGTGAACTCACTTTGAGACTTCTGAAATAGCTTAAGCTTATCCCACATCAGCTTGTCCAAAGTAGCTTGTTTCCGGAAAATCCTCGTCAAATTCGTAAGGGATTCTCCAGCATGAACGTCCAACTTCAAACGTATTTTCCGACTTCGTTCCTAATCCGAATAACGCAAAATCTATATCCAAACTGAAGGGAATTGCGTGTAGAATCCAAAAATCTACTTTTCTTTTCTGTTCAGATTCGCTCTGCGATGCTCACGCTCGCTCTGCGAGCCTTCGTAGAAAACCCAGATTTGCAGAAACTCAGTTTCTGTCTCCTTACTTCAAATTCGTACCCAGACCTCAATACTTAGCCAAAATTCACGAAACTGGTATCAAAACGTAGACAATTTTGTTAGCTTTCCATAGCATCAAAGATCACTTGATTCGGAGTTATAGAGAGAGAGTTCTTACCATTTAAATGGAGCCCTGTCCCCAAATACGGGTTTCTCCAACTTCCTCCAATTCAACTCCAAATCTCTACCCATAACTTCTTCTTCTTCAGAAATCATCATGCAAGATAAAATGGAGGTTTAGGCTCAAACATTAGGCACGAAAATTGAAGTGAGAAAGGAAGATTTGAAGTGATTCTTACCTCTTCTTAACCCCTTCTTGTTCAACTCTTCCAACTTAAGCTTACTAGCCAAAAATCCACAAGATTGGATGATGATTAAGAGGATGGTGGTGATGATTGTTGAGGGGCGAAAATCTAGAGGGAGAGGAGAGGAAAAATCTGATTTTTGCTTGCAAGAGAGAGTGAAGATAAACATGATAATTTCATATTTATCCAATTAATCTTTTCCCTCAAATTACAACTTTGCCATTGACACTTATTTACATAATTGCCATTCCTTTCGTTTAATTCCTATAACACTGTTAAAGTCACGTTTAAGCGGGATATTACAGCTTTCAAGTTAACTTGCCCTTCTAGAGCTAATTTGTATAAAAAGTACACAATGCCAATGCTTTTTCCACAACATTTCAACGATCCGCTGTCTCCAGCTCAGTTATATGGATTAAGGAAACAAACTATAGAGCTTGTGCGGTCAAATATGAGCAAAGCTGAACCGCCATTGAGAAGAGAGGTTGTTGATTATATGCTAGATTCACGTGAAATCGTATGGAGTATGAGAAGATGTAAAGCTGATTTTGAAAGGATTAATGTTTTTATAAATTGCTTGATTGGTATTTACACTTATTTTGACGACCTACGCAAGTGGAAAGATCTTGTTTCACCAATAATAGCTCACTTGTTGCTCTTCATCTTTTTGTTTTTCCCTCAATCGTTGTTGCCAGCAATACTTCTTGCTCTTATAGTCTATATGCTGCAGCAATTTCAAATAAAGCCAAAAACACTATCCCATGTAGATTTGCATTTGTCTCATGTGCATACATCAAGTATAGATGAATTGGAAGAAGAGTTTGATCCAATGCCATCCAAATTCGAAGACGTCATTTTGAGGAATAGATATGATCGATTAAGAGTTTCTGCTGGGAGAGTTGTAACACAGATGGGTGAGTTTGCCGCTACAATGGAGAGACTGCAGTCTCTTTTGAGTTACCAAGATTCAACAGCTACAATGTTAGTTATGATTTCGTGTCTGATAATAGGGATTGTGGCTTCGGCTGTTCCTTTCCGATTTCTTGTCTTTGTTTGGTTTCTTTATTTTCTAAGGCATCCAATGTTCCGCTCACCTTTTCCTCCATTTTATGAAAATTGGATTCGAAGGATGCCTTCAAAATTAGATAGCATGATATGAAAGTGCAACTTTGTGATTCTTTTTTATTAGGAAATTAGGAATGAATGAGCCAACGTTGATGTATATGCAATTTGCCTAGTTATTTGTTTTTAATGATGAATATTTTATTTAATTTTATCATCTCACTTATTAATTCATATTTTGGACTTCATTTATTGATGTTTACTCTCTGCTGATTGGGTTTTTGGAACCTGTGATGCTGCCAAATGATATCATTATCTGCTACTCTTGTATGCGTTGAATCCAAATCATATAATGTTTCTGTTGCACTATGCTAAGAGTTATACATTAGATGAGATATAGTCCGAAAACATGTTTATGATGAGATATAGTCCGAAAACCTGTTTATTAGTGATGAGGTAGTCCTTATCTTACAAACCGGTTTTGTAACAGTTGAGTTAGAGCCAACCCAAATTCTAAGAACTTATTTGAATATAGATGGCAAAACGAGGATTTTGAGGAACCACCATCCAACAATAACGTTCGCTTGGAACCAATTTATTTGGCACTGATCATGTCTTAACCAATTTCACTAGATCTATCTATTCTGATGTGATCATTCTAAAGGACCATACTTTGTAGTGAACAGATTTCCAAGATTTAGATATGTTATCTTCTTAGTGCCTAGTGGTTAAGTTATAGATTAAATTCCTGAGTACCCTGTGTGCTATTGTTTGATGATTGGTAAATTCACCTTTTTCATTTGAACTTGCCTTGTTAAACCCAATGAAGGATAAATCTTCAATGATGTGCTTTGACAATGCTCAACATGCAATAGTGAAACAGAGGCTAAGAGGTTTTTTGTTTTGTTTGAAGCAGCAGAGGCCAAGTGTTTTAATTTATTAGAACTAAAGAAATATGTTTTATAACTAGTTGGTCTCTATCAAGCAGCTGATTCTGAGAAGGTTAGATCCATTTGGGAGTACCTATGTCCATATATAAGGTGCATACCTTATCCATATTCTAAGTATTATATCTGTAATATAAGCATCAATTCACTAAACATGTGCAAGTTTCATTTGACTCTTATCCACATCTTGCTATTTCCTCATTTTATTTATGGTTTTATTATTGCTTTTTGATGTAAGCATTGGATTTGGTGTTCTGAATCAAGAGGGAACTCTATTCTTTCTAAGCAAAAAAAGAATCAATGAGGCAAAATTAATCACCACAAGCATGATGATTTCATTACCCTACACTTTCCAGGCACAAAGCTTTCTTTCCTTTCTCCCTTTGTTTGTTTGTTTTCATTAGAGGTTCTCCTGTGCCTGCATAGTATCCAGACTAGACATCAATATTCAATATGCCATATATCATGAATAATAAAAAATAGACAATAAAGTATGTGTGGAATTTCATAAGGTTACAAAGAGTTATTTTCTATAAAATAATAAATTAGATAGATAATAACTCCTCAGAATTCATTCTCATATTTCATTGTTTATAACTTAGTTGCAAGTTCATATTATAGAGTAGTATATAAAGATTAAAAGCTCGCAAAACTATCCTATGTGGGACTTGTAACTTTTGCAAAATAAGAAAAACACAACATAATTTTCCTTTTCACAATAAAAAAGAGTTATTTAAAATATAAAGATTACCAACCAAGCAATTGAACTCAAGTTGTTAATGAGTTCCTCCAAAGATTACTAATGTAAAGATTACCTTGAATGAATAATGTAGCAATGCACTTATGACTTATAAGCTGAAGTTGTTACAGCTTCATGTGACCGTGTTTATTTCATGATCAAAGATAAAAAAAATTAAATTATAAAATTGACAGAAGTTCAAAAGAGAAATATGAATTAGATTTTCGTATTTGGCTAGTAATCACTAATCTTTATCATTTTAGGTACTATATGGTACTTGAAAGCGAACGACTAATATTTATTTTATGGTACTGTCTATATCTGATTATGCAAATTATGCAATTAAAATGTGATGCTAGTAAAGAATTACAATCGAACCCCAAGTTAGTCAATTATTTTTGCAACATATAGAAAAGAGTCAAAATTTTCGTAAGGAAAAAGAAGAAGAAGAAGAGAATACTCAAATTTGCACAAGGGGGCTCATGTTACAAAACCAATACATGGTTATAAATAGGTTACTTTACTGGTTCAACAAAAAACTATTCAAATTAGTGACTACACGTTCTTCCTGGTCATTTCCTTATTTTTCAATGAGAAATTAATGATTACAAGAGAAATGTTTAATGCAGTCGTTCGTGCTCTGCTCTGAGACCATATCTCCACTGCCATAGCTAGCGTTGTTTTGAGTTGGAGCTTTGCAAACTTTGGCATTGTTGTTTAGGCCAAATTTGTATAACAAGGAGATATATCTCAATGTTTCAATCAAAATGAGATACGACATTAAAATGTGTTTGTAAATAGGTAGCATTCTTCATTATATCTCCTTTACACCTTTCTTATATATACCAGAATAAATAATAACTACAACAAAACATTGCAAAAGTTGAGGCTACTTTTAGCTTGTTTTATGTCATTTATTTTGTTAGTCAGTTTTAATATAAATGTCGTTTAAGATTTTTCATACTGATTATGAAATACAATAAAGTTCCGAAAAGAATAACATTTTTACTAAAATAACACTATTAACTATTGGTGTGTTTCTTATCATCATAAACGCAAAGTGAAATACATCAACTTCTTAAGGTTTTAAGATTGTTTTTTATGTAAGGATTCTCTATTTTTCCAACCAAAAAAAGAAAAGAAAAAAAACTCAATGAGACAAAATTATTCATAACAATTAACAAGCATGTTGATTTCATTATTTATTATGGCCTGAACTTTCCAGGCACAAAGTTTTCTTTCTGTTGGACCTTCCTCAGAGGTTTTCTTCCTTTGTCTTCGTTAGAGGTTTTTCTTATGCAATTGAAGATTTTAGGTAAAAGCTTTCATTGGAGTTGTCCTATAATCCTACTTCCCTACCTGTCAAAAAATTACATCTATTTTTTTTCTTCACATTTGCTGAAACTTTCAGAAAAAGAAAGAATTTCATATTAATTCTTCATTATTTTTTAACATGTCAAGGTAGTACATAATTGAATGCTACAAATATCCAAAAAACTTACATTATCTGTGATTATAATTTTTTGGAAAACAAAAACAATGCTGAAATTCTAACGCCTTTGCTTAAATAATTATGCCAAGTTTCAAAGCCAACCACAGCTAGTTATCAATATGCCATATATATATATCATGAAAATGGGAATAGCCTCACTAGACATAAAAGTACCTTATATGATGCCATAATGTCTTGTACTCCTATTTTGCGAGATTAAGTTCTAACCAATCACAGTAATCCAAAAACAAGCCTCCATTACATGAACCTTACCACACAACAAGCCTCTATAGCATGGACTGCTACACCTTGGAATTAGTCTTCTTTGGCACTTTCATTTCACCTTAAGATACATTCAGACATTAAACCGCAGGCCGGTTTAAAGGGTTTGTCACTAAAGCAAGCGTGTAGACCCCTGAATCTTTATTGCTTTAAATATATTTCATTAGTCAAAATATTTAAACGTTTTTACACCTAGTTTGGTTGGTAGTTAAATGGAGAGTTATAGACTTGTAGTTTATGTTGTAGTTTGATCCCAAAGGTATCTATTTTATTGGTTATACGTATTTTAAGTCTTTTTATCTTTAGATTTATATTTATATGATGTTAGTTGTAGGAAATATACTAAAACGGTTATGTGCAATCAAAATATGCAAAATTAATTTATATTTTTTGTTAGAATTCAATATTACTTTGTTATTTCAAGGTTTATCAATTGGTAAGTAATGTCTATATTAAATACAATTTTCAACATATATTATTAATTAAACTAAATTTTTATTTAAAAAAGTTATTGCACTAATGGGGTTGAGTCTAACAAAAGAAGTTAGACTCTCACAATCTTACGAATCAATGTTCGAATTATGACTGCGAGCGATATTCATATTAAGTGTGTGACATGACTCCAATAAAATCACACATTTAGTGTTTTTAATTTTTATGTTTCTCTATCAATACACTTAAAAGGCTTCAATTTAAAATTCGTTTTAGGCCTACAAATGCATTGGGTCCGCCCTGTTAAACCCTACGTGGTTCTATGCTCATAGTCATGGAGGTATACAATTGTTTGGTTTTGTTCTTGGAACTGTTGGGTTTGTCTCCATAGGAAGCTTGGAATAGCGGTGTTTTGCTTCGGAGATTTGCAGACTTTGGCATTGTTGTGTAGGTCAAGTTAGTGTAATGAGACATCTCAGTCATTGAAACTAAATCAAACAACTATCTGAAATTTGATACAGTTACTTCGGATTGAGGAAGAGCTTGGAGATCAAGCAGTTTATGCTGGTGAAGATTGGAGGCAGTAAGAGATAATTTCTTCAGGTTGATTTTTTGAGATATGCTTTTCATGTGAGTTTGATAGTTTAAATTTGCTGTCAAAAAAGCCCAAAAAGATAGGTTGAAGTTCACTGTAGTACAGTATATACTTTTTACAATGTATTTTTTTGTACCAAAATTTTACAGTGTTGTCTCAATTGCGCTATTAGATTTTAGCAACTGTATGACCGAGTATTTAGTAATATATGCACGAGAAAATGCAGCTTAAAAATTGTGGAATATTTCAACGAATCAAAAAATTTGTGGGCAAGTGATATTGGTTTGGTTATAGTTATATCTAGTTTTGACAATGGTTATATACTACTATTACATCCATCGTTGCTGGAAGAATTCACATGAATATTCTTGAGTTGAGATGGTAATTAGGGTGAAGTGATCCAGAAGGACCAGGACTGAAATCTTTGACAATACTACATGCAAAATGAATACAACAACAATTGTCGAAGAATATAAATATTAAGAGTATATGTTATGCATAAATTCATGCATTCTTTTAGTTTGTCTTTGATATGGCTATTATTAAATTCTCCTAGTGCTTCATAAAATTATGGCCATAAAAACTTGCTGTACAAGGGTACTTTACCGAATAAACAATTGGTCCATAAACTATCGTTATTTAGAATTAGCTAATTATTTAGAATTACCTTGTTTTAATTAGAATTTTTAGATTTTACTTGAATTGGATGTTTGAAGAATGTTTATGCAATAATAAATTTGGAGATTTTGTCACAATAAATTTCCATTTAATTTTGTTTTTTTTATAAACTAATTTAGTATAATTATTACTATTGATTCATTTGAATCAAAATGTTAATAAAATAAACAAAAAGAAAATGCGAAAATGTGGATGGATATGAGAGGGCTACTTGAAAATTACCTTATTTAGAATTGCAATGCTTTATATATCGAAATAGAATATTTGAATCATTTTTATTTATATTTAATATCAATATCAATTTGATCTCTGTTTTCTTTTTTAACTGGAATTTTTTGATTATTTTAAAAGTTGTATATTGATGGTTTTAAAAAACATTTCATTTTATATTCTGTCAAAAAGAAATCCGTTTTAGTCAAGAATTAGGAGGTTGTTTTTGGAAACGATTGAATTTTGATACTAATTGGATTTTCTTTAATTTTTTATTTGAAGGGAATTTTCTTTAATTTTTTGTATTATAGTGTAATTAAGAAAAAAATTTAAGGGAAAATTTTAAGAAAATAATTAACATTCACAATCTTTTCTTTTTAATAATCAAAATTAAACTAGGCCAAAAAATCAAAATCAAAATAAAATGTTAAATTTAACACAAATTGTGTCTACCAAACCCACAAACATTTGAATGAAGTCGTATCAGATTTCGTGTTAATTATTTTAAGGAGAGATGTGGTTTTAACCAACTTAAGGAATTAGTGGCGCGCATATAATACTTGGTTTATATAAAAAAGATAGTGTCCGCCAAATATTTCATTAAAAATAATATCTACCAAATAACACAAATTACAGTTTGATTGAGATTCTTTCTCTGAAATAAAATCACTTAATTTTAGTAAGAAATCATGTTAATTAAGGATCTCTTAAATATTTGATCATTTATTTTTAACGAGAATCTCACCAATGATTTTGTATACTTTTATGTTTGCAAAAACATATATAAACAAAAAAAACCCAAGTTTAGAAACTTCTCCCTTAAACACAAGTCTGAAACAAAGGCTATAGTGCTGCAAGTAAGTGTCCCTTCATTCTCACCTTCTGTTATTGTCTACTATTTTTCTTTTCTATTATTATTAGATGAACTGTTTGTAAGAAAATGTTTAGAATGAAAGAAGTTCACGTGCATGGATGCTTCACAAATAGTATTTCGTAGATGTGACATATGGTACCCTTGTATGAAGGCTTCATAGCTTTTGTGAGCAATAAAATATTCATGTATAAGTTTACCACTAGGTCTAGCGCAGGTAGTTGATGTGTAGTATGTGTGAAAGTTGTAAACCCTATGATATCTGGTTCAATTAGGTCGGTTACGCGGTAATGTTTCATCATAAATAATATTTTGTTCCAACTCATTAATCTTTAAACTTTCTCATATAGTTTTTCTAGGTTTCTCTGTCTCTAGTGATCTGACTATCCTTCTCATATACGCATAATATGCCCAAACCACCTACGCGTACAAAATCCGATTCGATTCATACTCATAAATAACCATCATACATTTTTTTTATCAATGGGAATACAAAACATCATTACATTTGTCCCTAAATATATAAGCCATTAGAAAGAAAAAAATTGTTTTCCCAGATATATCCTTGGATTAATTCCACCAATTATCTTGATAAAAAAAAAAATGCTGAAATACACGACAATGTTTGTCGTCAGATTTGTACGATAAGTTTATAATTACCATTTACTATTTTTTTTCCTAATTTTGATTTGACACACAATGACAAATTTTGCCTCCACGTATTTTTCTTATGAGAAAACACCTCATTCGGTGGTCCAAATCAACTTCTGTACGTGTCTTACCTCACCATTGCTTTGGTAGCATTGTTTTTTCAATATATACTATTGCTTTTGTATATAGTTTAATATTGGAACGTGGGTTCCGTATGTTATTGCTTTGGTAACATTGTTTTTTAATATATACTATATACAAAAGCACCAATAAACTGAAAGAAATCTATTAATAAAGTAAATTGGGGTTCGTGCCGCTTTCGTGTGTTGACTTTCTCGTGCTGTATAGCAGCACTCAAAAAAAAATCCACCAAGTATCTTGATTTGTGGACTTAAAAAAAAATACTGATTTGGGGGTTTTTCTACAGTTTTTAAAATAGGGGTTGTTGTTCTTAATTATTTGTTGATTTGGTCATTGTTGTTGTTGATTTGATTACTTATTGATTTGCTCAAAATTGAGGATTGTTGTTGTTGTTGTTCATTTGCTCAAAATTACTCATTGTTGTTTAAATATTTGTTGATTTGCTCAAAATTGGTCATTGTTGTTGCTTGATTTGTTGTTGCATAAAAGTACAAAGCTTGATTTGCTCAACATTCATACACAATGGATACAATAAGTACAATGCTGATTTTTATTAATATATGTGAAAATTGCAAAAGTAGCGTATAATAAGGGACATAGCTAGTATACTTTGTGATGATCCAAGGTTTTGGGATGGCCACTCCACTAATTTAGTTTTAATACTTCCTTTTGCTATATTTGCAGCTTTTACTACCGATCATGGCAGTTGCAAAAGTGGATTTCAGTTTGAAGGCCATTTCTCCCATTACAGGCAATTTGGGAATCACATCTCAGACTGACCTTGTTGAAATCAACCTCTTCTTATTTGTAAAGATTGTCAGAGCCAGAAATTTGTTTGCACATAATAGCCATAACAATTTGGATCCTTATGTGGAGGTGAGAGCTGGGAGTTTTCAAGGGAGAACCTTTTGCTTAAGGGGAAACTCAAATCCAGAGTGGGACCAGGTCTTTGCACTTGAGAATGATCAGATTGAAAAGGAAGAGATAGAAATTGTTGAGATTTCTGTGAAGGATAATGTTGCTAGGTATGATCAATGTTTGGGTAAGATTTCATTGGAAATTTTTCATATTCCTAAAAGGTTTCCAACTGATGGTGCATTAGCACCAAAATGGTTTGTACTAGAGGATCAATGGAAGAGACGATGTAGGGGAGAGCTTATGATGTGTTGTTGGATAGGAAATCAAGCTGATGAAGCATTTCATGAAGCTTTGCATTTACAATTAGGTAATGTGCTAATTGGTGCTCATCATACTCTTAATACTTGCTCAAGGATATATATTATGCCTAGGGTTTGGTGTCTTAGACTTAATTTGGTTCAAGTTGAGGGACTTATACTTGAAATTGATGACCCATCTGAAAGCTCTGACATTTTCATCACTGCTACTTTTGGGACTGGGACTGGGACTTTCGCTAGCAAGTTGGCAAAAAGCAACAATGGAAATCCAATATGGAATGAAAAAGATATTTTCTTTGCTGTGGCGGAGCCACTTGATCAAATATTGGTTTTAAGTGTGGAGCAAGGAACATTGACAAGGCACAAGAGGTTAGGGACATGTGTATTTCCTGTGAAGAATGCACAAACACCATTACAAGGCGCTCCGCGTCTTGAAACCATTGATGTAATACAGAATGGAAGATTTTTTGTCGGTAAGCTTAGTATGAGGGTCACTTTGGACGGCAGGTATCATATGTTTGATGACGATCCACGGTACAGCACTGATGTGAATCCGACATACAATGGGTTCTGGAGACGAAACATTGGAGTTTTTGAGATGGGGATATTGAATGCTACAGGTCTTCCAGCGATGAAACCTCACGGTCGCACCGATGCCTATTGTGTAGCTAAATATGGCTCGAAATGGGTTCGGTCAAGAACCGTTGTTAATAGTCTTTCTCCAAAGTGGAATGAGCAATACTCTTGGAATGTCTATGATCCATCTACATTTTTCATTATTTCTGTGTTTGATAATAGTCAATTACATGAAGAAAATATAGTTGCAGGAGCAAACGATACAAGGATAGGGAAGGTGAGAATCAGTCTATCAGAAATGGAAATCAATACTATTTACAATTATTCTTATCCTCTTGTTGAACTTCAACCTTCTGGGCTGAAGAAGATGGGGGAAATTCAATTGGCTTTCAAGTTAACTTGCCCTTCTAGAGCTAATTTGTATAAAAAGTACACAATGCCAATGCTTTTTCCACAACATTTCAACGATCCGCTGTCTCCAGCTCAGTTATATGGATTAAGGAAACAAACTATAGAGCTTGTGCGGTCAAATATGAGCAAAGCTGAACCGCCATTGAGAAGAGAGGTTGTTGATTATATGCTAGATTCACGTGAAATCGTATGGAGTATGAGAAGATGTAAAGCTGATTTTGAAAGGATTAATGTTTTTATAAATTGCTTGATTGGTATTTACACTTATTTTGACGACCTACGCAAGTGGAAAGATCTTGTTTCACCAATAATAGCTCACTTGTTGCTCTTCATCTTTTTGTTTTTCCCTCAATCGTTGTTGCCAGCAATACTTCTTGCTCTTATAGTCTATATGCTGCAGCAATTTCAAATAAAGCCAAAAACACTATCCCATGTAGATTTGCATTTGTCTCATGTGCATACATCAAGTATAGATGAATTGGAAGAAGAGTTTGATCCAATGCCATCCAAATTCGAAGACGTCATTTTGAGGAATAGATATGATCGATTAAGAGTTTCTGCTGGGAGAGTTGTAACACAGATGGGTGAGTTTGCCGCTACAATGGAGAGACTGCAGTCTCTTTTGAGTTACCAAGATTCAACAGCTACAATGTTAGTTATGATTTCGTGTCTGATAATAGGGATTGTGGCTTCGGCTGTTCCTTTCCGATTTCTTGTCTTTGTTTGGTTTCTTTATTTTCTAAGGCATCCAATGTTCCGTTCACCTTTTCCTCCATTTTATGAAAATTGGATTCGAAGGATGCCTTCAAAATTAGATAGCATGATATGAAAGTGCAACTTTGTGATTCTTTTTTATTAGGAAATTAGGAATGAATGAGCCAACGTTGATGTATATGCAATTTGCCTAGTTATTTGTTTTTAATGATGAATATTTTATTTAATTTTATCATCTCACTTATTAATTCATATTTTGGACTTCATTTATTGATGTTTACTCTCTGCTGATTGGGTTTTTGGAACCTGTGATGCTGCCAAATGATATCATTATCTGCTACTCTTGTATGCGTTGAATCCAAATCATATAATGTTTCTGTTGCACTATGCTAAGAGTTATACATTAGATGAGATATAGTCCGAAAACATGTTTATGATGAGATATAGTCCGAAAACCTGTTTATTAGTGATGAGGTAGTCCTTATCTTACAAACCGGTTTTGTAACAGTTGAGTTAGAGTCAACCCAAATTCTAAGAACTTATTTGAATATAGATGGCAAAACGAGGATTTTGAGGAACCACCATCCAACAATAACGTTCGCTTGGAACCAATTTATTTGGCACTGATCATGTCTTAACCAATTTCACTAGATCTATCTATTCTGATGTGATCATTCTAAAGGACCATACTTTGTAGTGAACAGATTTCCAAGATTTAGATATGTTATCTTCTTAGTGCCTAGTGGTTAAGTTATAGATTAAATTCCTGAGTACCCTGTGTGCTATTGTTTGATGATTGGTAAATTCACCTTTTCATTTGAACTTGCCTTGTTAAACCCAATGAAGGATAAATCTTCAATGATGTGCTTTGACAATGCTCAACATGCAATAGTGAAACAGAGGGTAAGAGGTTTTTTGTTTTGTTTGAAGCAGCAGAGGCCAAGTGTTTTAATTTATTAGAACTAAAGAAATATGTTTTATAACTAGTTGGTCTCTATCAAGCAGCTGATTCTGAGAAGGTTAGATCCATTTGGGAGTACCTATGTCCATATATAAGGTGCATACCTTATCCATATTCTAAGTATTATATCTGTAATATAAGCATCAATTCACTAAACATGTGCAAGTTTCATTTGACTCTTATCCACATCTTGCTATTTCCTCATTTTATTTATGGTTTTATTATTGCTTTTTGATGTAAGCATTGGATTTGGTGTTCTGAATCAAGAGGGAACTCTATTCTTTCTAAGCAAAAAAAGAATCAATGAGGCAAAATTAATCACCACAAGCATGATGATTTCATTACCCTACACTTTCCAGGCACAAAGCTTTCTTTCCTTTCTCCCTTTGTTTGTTTGTTTTCATTAGAGGTTCTCCTGTGCCTGCATAGTATCCAGACTAGACATCAATATTCAATATGCCATATATCATGAATAATAAAAAATAGACAATAAAGTATGTGTGGAATTTCATAAGGTTACAAAGAGTTATTTTCTATAAAATAATAAATTAGATAGATAATAACTCCTCAGAATTCATTCTCATATTTCATTGTTTATAACTTAGTTGCAAGTTCATATTATAGAGTAGTATATAAAGATTAAAAGCTCGCAAAACTATCCTATGTGGGACTTGTAACTTTTGCAAAATAAGAAAAACACAACATAATTTTCCTTTTCACAATAAAAAAGAGTTATTTAAAATATAAAGATTACCAACCAAGCAATTGAACTCAAGTTGTTAATGAGTTCCTCCAAAGATTACTAATGTAAAGATTACCTTGAATGAATAATGTAGCAATGCACTTATGACTTATAAGCTGAAGTTGTTACAGCTTCATGTGACCGTGTTTATTTCATGATCAAAGATAAAAAAAATTAAATTATAAAATTGACAGAAGTTCAAAAGAGAAATATGAATTAGATTTTCGTATTTGGCTAGTAATCACTAATCTTTATCATTTTAGGTACTATATGGTACTTGAAAGCGAACGACTAATATTTATTTTATGGTACTGTCTATATCTGATTATGCAAATTATGCAATTAAAATGTGATGCTAGTAAAGAATTACAATCGAACCCCAAGTTAGTCAATTATTTTTGCAACATATAGAAAAGAGTCAAAATTTTCGTAAGGAAAAAGAAGAAGAAGAGAATACTCAAATTTGCACAAGGGGGCTCATGTTACAAAACCAATACATGGTTATAAATAGGTTACTTTACTGGTTCAACAAAAAACTATTCAAATTAGTGACTACACGTTCTTCCTGGTCATTTCCTTATTTTTCAATGAGAAATTAATGATTACAAGAGAAATGTTTAATGCAGTCGTTCGTGCTCTGCTCTGAGACCATATCTCCACTGCCATAGCTAGCGTTGTTTTGAGTTGGAGCTTTGCAAACTTTGGCATTGTTGTTTAGGCCAAATTTGTATAACAAGGAGATATATCTCAATGTTTCAATCAAAATGAGATACGACATTAAAATGTGTTTGTAAATAGGTAGCATTCTTCATTATATCTCCTTTACACCTTTCTTATATATACCAGAATAAATAATAACTACAACAAAACATTGCAAAAGTTGAGGCTACTTTTAGCTTGTTTTATGTCATTTATTTTGTTAGTCAGTTTTAATATAAATGTCGTTTAAGATTTTTCATACTGATTATGAAATACAATAAAGTTCCGAAAAGAATAACATTTTTACTAAAATAACACTATTAACTATTGGTGTGTTTCTTATCATCATAAACGCAAAGTGAAATACATCAACTTCTTAAGGTTTTAAGATTGTTTTTTATGTAAGGATTCTCTATTTTTCCAACCAAAAAAAGAAAAGAAAAAAAACTCAATGAGACAAAATTATTCATAACAATTAACAAGCATGTTGATTTCATTATTTATTATGGCCTGAACTTTCCAGGCACAAAGTTTTCTTTCTGTTGGACCTTCCTCAGAGGTTTTCTTCCTTTGTCTTCGTTAGAGGTTTTTCTTATGCAATTGAAGATTTTAGGTAAAAGCTTTCATTGGAGTTGTCCTATAATCCTACTTCCCTACCTGTCAAAAAATTACATCTATTTTTTTTCTTCACATTTGCTGAAACTTTCAGAAAAAGAAAGAATTTCATATTAATTCTTCATTATTTTTTAACATGTCAAGGTAGTACATAATTGAATGCTACAAATATCCAAAAAACTTACATTATCTGTGATTATAATTTTTTGGAAAACAAAAACAATGCTGAAATTCTAACGCCTTTGCTTAAATAATTATGCCAAGTTTCAAAGCCAACCACAGCTAGTTATCAATATGCCATATATATATCATGAAAATGGGAATAGCCTCACTAGACATAAAAGTACCTTATATGATGCCATAATGTCTTGTACTCCTATTTTGCGAGATTAAGTTCTAACCAATCACAGTAATCCAAAAACAAGCCTCCATTACATGAACCTTACCACACAACAAGCCTCTATAGCATGGACTGCTACACCTTGGAATTAGTCTTCTTTGGCACTTTCATTTCACCTTAAGATACATTCAGACATTAAACCGCAGGCCGGTTTAAAGGGTTTGTCACTAAAGCAAGCGTGTAGACCCCTGAATCTTTATTGCTTTAAATATATTTCATTAGTCAAAATATTTAAACGTTTTTACACCTAGTTTGGTTGGTAGTTAAATGGAGAGTTATAGACTTGTAGTTTATGTTGTAGTTTGATCCCAAAGGTATCTATTTTATTGGTTATACGTATTTTAAGTCTTTTTATCTTTAGATTTATATTTATATGATGTTAGTTGTAGGAAATATACTAAAACGGTTATGTGCAATCAAAATATGCAAAATTAATTTATATTTTTTGTTAGAATTCAATATTACTTTGTTATTTCAAGGTTTATCAATTGGTAAGTAATGTCTATATTAAATACAATTTTCAACATATATTATTAATTAAACTAAATTTTTATTTAAAAAAGTTATTGCACTAATGGGGTTGAGTCTAACAAAAGAAGTTAGACTCTCACAATCTTACGAATCAATGTTCGAATTATGACTGCGAGCGATATTCATATTAAGTGTGTGACATGACTCCAATAAAATCACACATTTAGTGTTTTTAATTTTTATGTTTCTCTATCAATACACTTAAAAGGCTTCAATTTAAAATTCGTTTTAGGCCTACAAATGCATTGGGTCCGCCCTGTTAAACCCTACGTGGTTCTATGCTCATAGTCATGGAGGTATACAATTGTTTGGTTTTGTTCTTGGAACTGTTGGGTTTGTCTCCATAGGAAGCTTGGAATAGCGGTGTTTTGCTTCGGAGATTTGCAGACTTTGGCATTGTTGTGTAGGTCAAGTTAGTGTAATGAGACATCTCAGTCATTGAAACTAAATCAAACAACTATCTGAAATTTGATACAGTTACTTCGGATTGAGGAAGAGCTTGGAGATCAAGCAGTTTATGCTGGTGAAGATTGGAGGCAGTAAGAGATAATTTCTTCAGGTTGATTTTTTGAGATATGCTTTTCATGTGAGTTTGATAGTTTAAATTTGCTGTAAAAAAAGCCCAAAAAGATAGGTTGAAGTTCACTGTAGTACAGTATATACTTTTTACAATGTATTTTTTTGTACCAAAATTTTACAGTGTTGTCTCAATTGCGCTATTAGATTTTAGCAACTGTATGACCGAGTATTTAGTAATATATGCACGAGAAAATGCAGCTTAAAAATTGTGGAATATTTCAACGAATCAAAAAATTTGTGGGCAAGTGATATTGGTTTGGTTATAGTTATATCTAGTTTTGACAATGGTTATATACTACTATTACATCCATCGTTGCTGGAAGAATTCACATGAATATTCTTGAGTTGAGATGGTAATTAGGGTGAAGTGATCCAGAAGGACCAGGACTGAAATCTTTGACAATACTACATGCAAAATGAATACAACAACAATTGTCGAAGAATATAAATATTAAGAGTATATGTTATGCATAAATTCATGCATTCTTTTAGTTTGTCTTTGATATGGCTATTATTAAATTCTCCTAGTGCTTCATAAAATTATGGCCATAAAAACTTGCTGTACAAGGGTACTTTACCGAATAAACAATTGGTCCATAAACTATCGTTATTTAGAATTAGCTAATTATTTAGAATTACCTTGTTTTAATTAGAATTTTTAGATTTTACTTGAATTGGATGTTTGAAGAATGTTTATGCAATAATAAATTTGGAGATTTTGTCACAATAAATTTCCATTTAATTTTGTTTTTTTTATAAACTAATTTAGTATAATTATTACTATTGATTCATTTGAATCAAAATGTTAATAAAATAAACAAAAAGAAAATGCGAAAATGTGGATGGATATGAGAGGGCTACTTGAAAATTACCTTATTTAGAATTGCAATGCTTTATATATCGAAATAGAATATTTGAATCATTTTTATTTATATTTAATATCAATATCAATTTGATCTCTGTTTTCTTTTTTAACTGGAATTTTTTGATTATTTTAAAAGTTGTATATTGATGGTTTTAAAAAACATTTCATTTTATATTCTGTCAAAAAGAAATCCGTTTTAGTCAAGAATTAGGAGGTTGTTTTTGGAAACGATTGAATTTTGATACTAATTGGATTTTCTTTAATTTTTTATTTGAAGGGAATTTTCTTTAATTTTTTGTATTATAGTGTAATTAAGAAAAAAATTTAAGGGAAAATTTTAAGAAAATAATTAACATTCACAATCTTTTCTTTTTAATAATCAAAATTAAACTAGGCCAAAAAATCAAAATCAAAATAAAATGTTAAATTTAACACAAATTGTGTCTACCAAACCCACAAACATTTGAATGAAGTCGTATCAGATTTCGTGTTAATTATTTTAAGGAGAGATGTGGTTTTAACCAACTTAAGGAATTAGTGGCGCGCATATAATACTTGGTTTATATAAAAAAGATAGTGTCCGCCAAATATTTCATTAAAAATAATATCTACCAAATAACACAAATTACGGTTTGATTGAGATTCTTTCTCTGAAATAAAATCACTTAATTTTAGTAAGAAATCATGTTAATTAAGGATCTCTTAAATATTTGATCATTTATTTTTAACGAGAATCTCACCAATGATTTTGTATACTTTTATGTTTGCAAAAACATATATAAACAAAAAAAAACCCAAGTTTAGAAACTTCTCCCTTAAACACAAGTCTGAAACAAAGGCTATAGTGCTGCAAGTAAGTGTCCCTTCATTCTCACCTTCTGTTATTGTCTACTATTTTTCTTTTCTATTATTATTAGATGAACTGTTTGTAAGAAAATGTTTAGAATGAAAGAAGTTCACGTGCATGGATGCTTCACAAATAGTATTTCGTAGATGTGACATATGGTACCCTTGTATGAAGGCTTCATAGCTTTTGTGAGCAATAAAATATTCATGTATAAGTTTACCACTAGGTCTAGCGCAGGTAGTTGATGTGTAGTATGTGTGAAAGTTGTAAACCCTATGATATCTGGTTCAATTAGGTCGGTTACGCGGTAATGTTTCATCATAAATAATATTTTGTTCCAACTCATTAATCTTTAAACTTTCTCATATAGTTTTTCTAGGTTTCTCTGTCTCTAGTGATCTGATTATCCTTCTCATATACGCATAATCTTCGTGTCTTCTACCCTACATGCCCAAACCACCTACGCGTACAAAATCCGATTCGATTCATACTCATAAATAACCATCATACATTTTTTTTATCAATGGGAATACAAAACATCATTACATTTGTCCCTAAATATATAAGCCATTAGAAAGAAAAAAATTGTTTTCCCAGATATATCCTTGGATTAATTCCACCAAGTATCTTGATAAAAAAAAAAGGAAAATGCTGAAATACACGACAATGTTTGTCGTCAGATTTGTACGATAAGTTTATAATTACCATTTACTATTTTTTTCCTAATTTTGATTTGACACACAATGACAAATTTTGCCTCCACGTATTTTTCTTATGAGAAAACACCTCATTCGGTGGTCCAAATCAACTTCTGTACGTGTCTTACCTCACCATTGCTTTGGTAGCATTGTTTTTTAATATATACTATTGCTTTTGTATATAGTTTAATATTGGAACGTGGGTTCCGTATGTTATTGCTTTGGTAACATTGTTTTTTAATATATACTATATACAAAAGCACCAATAAACTGAAAGAAATCTATTAATAAAGTAAATTGGGGTTCGTGCCGCTTTCGTGTGTTGACTTTCTCGTGCTGTATAGCAGCACTCAAAAAAAAAATCCACCAAGTATCTTGATTTGTGGACTTAAAAAATAAATACTGATTTGGGGGTTTTTCTACAGTTTTTAAAATAGGGGTTGTTGTTCTTAATTATTTGTTGATTTGGTCATTGTTGTTGTTGATTTGATTACTTATTGATTTGCTCAAAATTGAGGATTGTTGTTGTTGTTGTTCATTTGCTCAAAATTACTCATTGTTGTTTAAATATTTGTTGATTTGCTCAAAATTGGTCATTGTTGTTGCTTGATTTGTTGTTGCATAAAAGTACAAAGCTTGATTTGCTCAACATTCATACACAATGGATACAATAAGTACAATGCTGATTTTTATTAATATATGTGAAAATTGCAAAAGTAGCGTATAATAAGGGACATAGCTAGTATACTTTGTGATGATCCAAGGTTTTGGGATGGCCACTCCACTAATTTAGTTTTAATACTTCCTTTTGCTATATTTGCAGCTTTTACTACCGATCATGGCAGTTGCAAAAGTGGATTTCAGTTTGAAGGCCATTTCTCCCATTACAGGCAATTTGGGAATCACATCTCAGACTGACCTTGTTGAAATCAACCTCTTCTTATTTGTAAAGATTGTCAGAGCCAGAAATTTGTTTGCACATAATAGCCATAACAATTTGGATCCTTATGTGGAGGTGAGAGCTGGGAGTTTTCAAGGGAGAACCTTTTGCTTAAGGGGAAACTCAAATCCAGAGTGGGACCAGGTCTTTGCACTTGAGAATGATCAGATTGAAAAGGAAGAGATAGAAATTGTTGAGATTTCTGTGAAGGATAATGTTGCTAGGTATGATCAATGTTTGGGTAAGATTTCATTGGAAATTTTTCATATTCCTAAAAGGTTTCCAACTGATGGTGCATTAGCACCAAAATGGTTTGTACTAGAGGATCAATGGAAGAGACGATGTAGGGGAGAGCTTATGATGTGTTGTTGGATAGGAAATCAAGCTGATGAAGCATTTCATGAAGCTTTGCATTTACAATTAGGTAATGTGCTAATTGGTGCTCATCATACTCTTAATACTTGCTCAAGGATATATATTATGCCTAGGGTTTGGTGTCTTAGACTTAATTTGGTTCAAGTTGAGGGACTTATACTTGAAATTGATGACCCATCTGAAAGCTCTGACATTTTCATCACTGCTACTTTTGGGACTGGGACTGGGACTTTCGCTAGCAAGTTGGCAAAAAGCAACAATGGAAATCCAATATGGAATGAAAAAGATATTTTCTTTGCTGTGGCGGAGCCACTTGATCAAATATTGGTTTTAAGTGTGGAGCAAGGAACATTGACAAGGCACAAGAGGTTAGGGACATGTGTATTTCCTGTGAAGAATGCACAAACACCATTACAAGGCGCTCCGCGTCTTGAAACCATTGATGTAATACAGAATGGAAGATTTTTTGTCGGTAAGCTTAGTATGAGGGTCACTTTGGACGGCAGGTATCATATGTTTGATGACGATCCACGGTACAGCACTGATGTGAATCCGACATACAATGGGTTCTGGAGACGAAACATTGGAGTTTTTGAGATGGGGATATTGAATGCTACAGGTCTTCCAGCGATGAAACCTCACGGTCGCACCGATGCCTATTGTGTAGCTAAATATGGCTCGAAATGGGTTCGGTCAAGAACCGTTGTTAATAGTCTTTCTCCAAAGTGGAATGAGCAATACTCTTGGAATGTCTATGATCCATCTACATTTTTCATTATTTCTGTGTTTGATAATAGTCAATTACATGAAGAAAATATAGTTGCAGGAGCAAACGATACAAGGATAGGGAAGGTGAGAATCAGTCTATCAGAAATGGAAATCAATACTATTTACAATTATTCTTATCCTCTTGTTGAACTTCAACCTTCTGGGCTGAAGAAGATGGGGGAAATTCAATTGGCTTTCAAGTTAACTTGCCCTTCTAGAGCTAATTTGTATAAAAAGTACACAATGCCAATGCTTTTTCCACAACATTTCAACGATCCGCTGTCTCCAGCTCAGTTATATGGATTAAGGAAACAAACTATAGAGCTTGTGCGGTCAAATATGAGCAAAGCTGAACCGCCATTGAGAAGAGAGGTTGTTGATTATATGCTAGATTCACGTGAAATCGTATGGAGTATGAGAAGATGTAAAGCTGATTTTGAAAGGATTAATGTTTTTATAAATTGCTTGATTGGTATTTACACTTATTTTGACGACCTACGCAAGTGGAAAGATCTTGTTTCACCAATAATAGCTCACTTGTTGCTCTTCATCTTTTTGTTTTTCCCTCAATCGTTGTTGCCAGCAATACTTCTTGCTCTTATAGTCTATATGCTGCAGCAATTTCAAATAAAGCCAAAAACACTATCCCATGTAGATTTGCATTTGTCTCATGTGCATACATCAAGTATAGATGAATTGGAAGAAGAGTTTGATCCAATGCCATCCAAATTCGAAGACGTCATTTTGAGGAATAGATATGATCGATTAAGAGTTTCTGCTGGGAGAGTTGTAACACAGATGGGTGAGTTTGCCGCTACAATGGAGAGACTGCAGTCTCTTTTGAGTTACCAAGATTCAACAGCTACAATGTTAGTTATGATTTCGTGTCTGATAATAGGGATTGTGGCTTCGGCTGTTCCTTTCCGATTTCTTGTCTTTGTTTGGTTTCTTTATTTTCTAAGGCATCCAATGTTCCGTTCACCTTTTCCTCCATTTTATGAAAATTGGATTCGAAGGATGCCTTCAAAATTAGATAGCATGATATGAAAGTGCAACTTTGTGATTCTTTTTTATTAGGAAATTAGGAATGAATGAGCCAACGTTGATGTATATGCAATTTGCCTAGTTATTTGTTTTTAATGATGAATATTTTATTTAATTTTATCATCTCACTTATTAATTCATATTTTGGACTTCATTTATTGATGTTTACTCTCTGCTGATTGGGTTTTTGGAACCTGTGATGCTGCCAAATGATATCATTATCTGCTACTCTTGTATGCGTTGAATCCAAATCATATAATGTTTCTGTTGCACTATGCTAAGAGTTATACATTAGATGAGATATAGTCCGAAAACATGTTTATGATGAGATATAGTCCGAAAACCTGTTTATTAGTGATGAGGTAGTCCTTATCTTACAAACCGGTTTTGTAACAGTTGAGTTAGAGTCAACCCAAATTCTAAGAACTTATTTGAATATAGATGGCAAAACGAGGATTTTGAGGAACCACCATCCAACAATAACGTTCGCTTGGAACCAATTTATTTGGCACTGATCATGTCTTAACCAATTTCACTAGATCTATCTATTCTGATGTGATCATTCTAAAGGACCATACTTTGTAGTGAACAGATTTCCAAGATTTAGATATGTTATCTTCTTAGTGCCTAGTGGTTAAGTTATAGATTAAATTCCTGAGTACCCTGTGTGCTATTGTTTGATGATTGGTAAATTCACCTTTTCATTTGAACTTGCCTTGTTAAACCCAATGAAGGATAAATCTTCAATGATGTGCTTTGACAATGCTCAACATGCAATAGTGAAACAGAGGGTAAGAGGTTTTTTGTTTTGTTTGAAGCAGCAGAGGCCAAGTGTTTTAATTTATTGAACTAAAGAAATATGTTTTATAACTAGTTGGTCTCTATCAAGCAGCTGATTCTGAGAAGGTTAGATCCATTTGGGAGTACCTATGTCCATATATAAGGTGCATACCTTATCCATATTCTAAGTATTATATCTGTAATATAAGCATCAATTCACTAAACATGTGCAAGTTTCATTTGACTCTTATCCACATCTTGCTATTTCCTCATTTTATTTATGGTTTTATTATTGCTTTTTGATGTAAGCATTGGATTTGGTGTTCTGAATCAAGAGGGAACTCTATTCTTTCTAAGCAAAAAAAGAATCAATGAGGCAAAATTAATCACCACAAGCATGATGATTTCATTACCCTACACTTTCCAGGCACAAAGCTTTCTTTCCTTTCTCCCTTTGTTTGTTTGTTTTCATTAGAGGTTCTCCTGTGCCTGCATAGTATCCAGACTAGACATCAATATTCAATATGCCATATATCATGAATAATAAAAAATAGACAATAAAGTATGTGTGGAATTTCATAAGGTTACAAAGAGTTATTTTCTATAAAATAATAAATTAGATAGATAATAACTCCTCAGAATTCATTCTCATATTTCATTGTTTATAACTTAGTTGCAAGTTCATATTATAGAGTAGTATATAAAGATTAAAAGCTCGCAAAACTATCCTATGTGGGACTTGTAACTTTTGCAAAATAAGAAAAACACAACATAATTTTCCTTTTCACAATAAAAAAGAGTTATTTAAAATATAAAGATTACCAACCAAGCAATTGAACTCAAGTTGTTAATGAGTTCCTCCAAAGATTACTAATGTAAAGATTACCTTGAATGAATAATGTAGCAATGCACTTATGACTTATAAGCTGAAGTTGTTACAGCTTCATGTGACCGTGTTTATTTCATGATCAAAGATAAAAAAAATTAAATTATAAAATTGACAGAAGTTCAAAAGAGAAATATGAATTAGATTTTCGTATTTGGCTAGTAATCACTAATCTTTATCATTTTAGGTACTATATGGTACTTGAAAGCGAACGACTAATATTTATTTTATGGTACTGTCTATATCTGATTATGCAAATTATGCAATTAAAATGTGATGCTAGTAAAGAATTACAATCGAACCCCAAGTTAGTCAATTATTTTTGCAACATATAGAAAAGAGTCAAAATTTTCGTAAGGAAAAAGAAGAAGAAGAGAATACTCAAATTTGCACAAGGGGGCTCATGTTACAAAACCAATACATGGTTATAAATAGGTTACTTTACTGGTTCAACAAAAAACTATTCAAATTAGTGACTACACGTTCTTCCTGGTCATTTCCTTATTTTTCAATGAGAAATTAATGATTACAAGAGAAATGTTTAATGCAGTCGTTCGTGCTCTGCTCTGAGACCATATCTCCACTGCCATAGCTAGCGTTGTTTTGAGTTGGAGCTTTGCAAACTTTGGCATTGTTGTTTAGGCCAAATTTGTATAACAAGGAGATATATCTCAATGTTTCAATCAAAATGAGATACGACATTAAAATGTGTTTGTAAATAGGTAGCATTCTTCATTATATCTCCTTTACACCTTTCTTATATATACCAGAATAAATAATAACTACAACAAAACATTGCAAAAGTTGAGGCTACTTTTAGCTTGTTTTATGTCATTTATTTTGTTAGTCAGTTTTAATATAAATGTCGTTTAAGATTTTTCATACTGATTATGAAATACAATAAAGTTCCGAAAAGAATAACATTTTTACTAAAATAACACTATTAACTATTGGTGTGTTTCTTATCATCATAAACGCAAAGTGAAATACATCAACTTCTTAAGGTTTTAAGATTGTTTTTTATGTAAGGATTCTCTATTTTTCCAACCAAAAAAAGAAAAGAAAAAAAACTCAATGAGACAAAATTATTCATAACAATTAACAAGCATGTTGATTTCATTATTTATTATGGCCTGAACTTTCCAGGCACAAAGTTTTCTTTCTGTTGGACCTTCCTCAGAGGTTTTCTTCCTTTGTCTTCGTTAGAGGTTTTTCTTATGCAATTGAAGATTTTAGGTAAAAGCTTTCATTGGAGTTGTCCTATAATCCTACTTCCCTACCTGTCAAAAAATTACATCTATTTTTTTTCTTCACATTTGCTGAAACTTTCAGAAAAAGAAAGAATTTCATATTAATTCTTCATTATTTTTTAACATGTCAAGGTAGTACATAATTGAATGCTACAAATATCCAAAAAACTTACATTATCTGTGATTATAATTTTTTGGAAAACAAAAACAATGCTGAAATTCTAACGCCTTTGCTTAAATAATTATGCCAAGTTTCAAAGCCAACCACAGCTAGTTATCAATATGCCATATATATATCATGAAAATGGGAATAGCCTCACTAGACATAAAAGTACCTTATATGATGCCATAATGTCTTGTACTCCTATTTTGCGAGATTAAGTTCTAACCAATCACAGTAATCCAAAAACAAGCCTCCATTACATGAACCTTACCACACAACAAGCCTCTATAGCATGGACTGCTACACCTTGGAATTAGTCTTCTTTGGCACTTTCATTTCACCTTAAGATACATTCAGACATTAAACCGCAGGCCGGTTTAAAGGGTTTGTCACTAAAGCAAGCGTGTAGACCCCTGAATCTTTATTGCTTTAAATATATTTCATTAGTCAAAATATTTAAACGTTTTTACACCTAGTTTGGTTGGTAGTTAAATGGAGAGTTATAGACTTGTAGTTTATGTTGTAGTTTGATCCCAAAGGTATCTATTTTATTGGTTATACGTATTTTAAGTCTTTTTATCTTTAGATTTATATTTATATGATGTTAGTTGTAGGAAATATACTAAAACGGTTATGTGCAATCAAAATATGCAAAATTAATTTATATTTTTTGTTAGAATTCAATATTACTTTGTTATTTCAAGGTTTATCAATTGGTAAGTAATGTCTATATTAAATACAATTTTCAACATATATTATTAATTAAACTAAATTTTTATTTAAAAAAGTTATTGCACTAATGGGGTTGAGTCTAACAAAAGAAGTTAGACTCTCACAATCTTACGAATCAATGTTCGAATTATGACTGCGAGCGATATTCATATTAAGTGTGTGACATGACTCCAATAAAATCACACATTTAGTGTTTTTAATTTTTATGTTTCTCTATCAATACACTTAAAAGGCTTCAATTTAAAATTCGTTTTAGGCCTACAAATGCATTGGGTCCGCCCTGTTAAACCCTACGTGGTTCTATGCTCATAGTCATGGAGGTATACAATTGTTTGGTTTTGTTCTTGGAACTGTTGGGTTTGTCTCCATAGGAAGCTTGGAATAGCGGTGTTTTGCTTCGGAGATTTGCAGACTTTGGCATTGTTGTGTAGGTCAAGTTAGTGTAATGAGACATCTCAGTCATTGAAACTAAATCAAACAACTATCTGAAATTTGATACAGTTACTTCGGATTGAGGAAGAGCTTGGAGATCAAGCAGTTTATGCTGGTGAAGATTGGAGGCAGTAAGAGATAATTTCTTCAGGTTGATTTTTTGAGATATGCTTTTCATGTGAGTTTGATAGTTTAAATTTGCTGTCAAAAAAGCCCAAAAAGATAGGTTGAAGTTCACTGTAGTACAGTATATACTTTTTACAATGTATTTTTTTGTACCAAAATTTTACAGTGTTGTCTCAATTGCGCTATTAGATTTTAGCAACTGTATGACCGAGTATTTAGTAATATATGCACGAGAAAATGCAGCTTAAAAATTGTGGAATATTTCAACGAATCAAAAAATTTGTGGGCAAGTGATATTGGTTTGGTTATAGTTATATCTAGTTTTGACAATGGTTATATACTACTATTACATCCATCGTTGCTGGAAGAATTCACATGAATATTCTTGAGTTGAGATGGTAATTAGGGTGAAGTGATCCAGAAGGACCAGGACTGAAATCTTTGACAATACTACATGCAAAATGAATACAACAACAATTGTCGAAGAATATAAATATTAAGAGTATATGTTATGCATAAATTCATGCATTCTTTTAGTTTGTCTTTGATATGGCTATTATTAAATTCTCCTAGTGCTTCATAAAATTATGGCCATAAAAACTTGCTGTACAAGGGTACTTTACCGAATAAACAATTGGTCCATAAACTATCGTTATTTAGAATTAGCTAATTATTTAGAATTACCTTGTTTTAATTAGAATTTTTAGATTTTACTTGAATTGGATGTTTGAAGAATGTTTATGCAATAATAAATTTGGAGATTTTGTCACAATAAATTTCCATTTAATTTTGTTTTTTTTATAAACTAATTTAGTATAATTATTACTATTGATTCATTTGAATCAAAATGTTAATAAAATAAACAAAAAGAAAATGCGAAAATGTGGATGGATATGAGAGGGCTACTTGAAAATTACCTTATTTAGAATTGCAATGCTTTATATATCGAAATAGAATATTTGAATCATTTTTATTTATATTTAATATCAATATCAATTTGATCTCTGTTTTCTTTTTTAACTGGAATTTTTTGATTATTTTAAAAGTTGTATATTGATGGTTTTAAAAAACATTTCATTTTATATTCTGTCAAAAAGAAATCCGTTTTAGTCAAGAATTAGGAGGTTGTTTTTGGAAACGATTGAATTTTGATACTAATTGGATTTTCTTTAATTTTTTATTTGAAGGGAATTTTCTTTAATTTTTTGTATTATAGTGTAATTAAGAAAAAAATTTAAGGGAAAATTTTAAGAAAATAATTAACATTCACAATCTTTTCTTTTTAATAATCAAAATTAAACTAGGCCAAAAAATCAAAATCAAAATAAAATGTTAAATTTAACACAAATTGTGTCTACCAAACCCACAAACATTTGAATGAAGTCGTATCAGATTTCGTGTTAATTATTTTAAGGAGAGATGTGGTTTTAACCAACTTAAGGAATTAGTGGCGCGCATATAATACTTGGTTTATATAAAAAAGATAGTGTCCGCCAAATATTTCATTAAAAATAATATCTACCAAATAACACAAATTACGGTTTGATTGAGATTCTTTCTCTGAAATAAAATCACTTAATTTTAGTAAGAAATCATGTTAATTAAGGATCTCTTAAATATTTGATCATTTATTTTTAACGAGAATCTCACCAATGATTTTGTATACTTTTATGTTTGCAAAAACATATATAAACAAAAAAAACCCAAGTTTAGAAACTTCTCCCTTAAACACAAGTCTGAAACAAAGGCTATAGTGCTGCAAGTAAGTGTCCCTTCATTCTCACCTTCTGTTATTGTCTACTATTTTTCTTTTCTATTATTATTAGATGAACTGTTTGTAAGAAAATGTTTAGAATGAAAGAAGTTCACGTGCATGGATGCTTCACAAATAGTATTTCGTAGATGTGACATATGGTACCCTTGTATGAAGGCTTCATAGCTTTTGTGAGCAATAAAATATTCATGTATAAGTTTACCACTAGGTCTAGCGCAGGTAGTTGATGTGTAGTATGTGTGAAAGTTGTAAACCCTATGATATCTGGTTCAATTAGGTCGGTTACGCGGTAATGTTTCATCATAAATAATATTTTGTTCCAACTCATTAATCTTTAAACTTTCTCATATAGTTTTTCTAGGTTTCTCTGTCTCTAGTGATCTGATTATCCTTCTCATATACGCATAATCTTCGTGTCTTCTACCCTACATGCCCAAACCACCTACGCGTACAAAATCCGATTCGATTCATACTCATAAATAACCATCATACATTTTTTTTATCAATGGGAATACAAAACATCATTACATTTGTCCCTAAATATATAAGCCATTAGAAAGAAAAAAATTGTTTTCCCAGATATATCCTTGGATTAATTCCACCAAGTATCTTGATAAAAAAAAAAGGAAAATGCTGAAATACACGACAATGTTTGTCGTCAGATTTGTACGATAAGTTTATAATTACCATTTACTATTTTTTTCCTAATTTTGATTTGACACACAATGACAAATTTTGCCTCCACGTATTTTTCTTATGAGAAAACACCTCATTCGGTGGTCCAAATCAACTTCTGTACGTGTCTTACCTCACCATTGCTTTGGTAGCATTGTTTTTTAATATATACTATTGCTTTTGTATATAGTTTAATATTGGAACGTGGGTTCCGTATGTTATTGCTTTGGTAACATTGTTTTTTAATATATACTATATACAAAAGCACCAATAAACTGAAAGAAATCTATTAATAAAGTAAATTGGGGTTCGTGCCGCTTTCGTGTGTTGACTTTCTCGTGCTGTATAGCAGCACTCAAAAAAAAAATCCACCAAGTATCTTGATTTGTGGACTTAAAAAATAAATACTGATTTGGGGGTTTTTCTACAGTTTTTAAAATAGGGGTTGTTGTTCTTAATTATTTGTTGATTTGGTCATTGTTGTTGTTGATTTGATTACTTATTGATTTGCTCAAAATTGAGGATTGTTGTTGTTGTTGTTCATTTGCTCAAAATTACTCATTGTTGTTTAAATATTTGTTGATTTGCTCAAAATTGGTCATTGTTGTTGCTTGATTTGTTGTTGCATAAAAGTACAAAGCTTGATTTGCTCAACATTCATACACAATGGATACAATAAGTACAATGCTGATTTTTATTAATATATGTGAAAATTGCAAAAGTAGCGTATAATAAGGGACATAGCTAGTATACTTTGTGATGATCCAAGGTTTTGGGATGGCCACTCCACTAATTTAGTTTTAATACTTCCTTTTGCTATATTTGCAGCTTTTACTACCGATCATGGCAGTTGCAAAAGTGGATTTCAGTTTGAAGGCCATTTCTCCCATTACAGGCAATTTGGGAATCACATCTCAGACTGACCTTGTTGAAATCAACCTCTTCTTATTTGT
Source organism: Medicago ruthenica (assembly GCA_018208015.1). Lineage (NCBI taxonomy): Eukaryota > Viridiplantae > Streptophyta > Magnoliopsida > Fabales > Fabaceae > Medicago > Medicago ruthenica. The sequence continues at coordinate 180,386 of WNNG01000400.1, forward strand.
AAAGATTGTCAGAGCCAGAAATTTGTTTGCACATAATAGCCATAACAATTTGGATCCTTATGTGGAGGTGAGAGCTGGGAGTTTTCAAGGGAGAACCTTTTGCTTAAGGGGAAACTCAAATCCAGAGTGGGACCAGGTCTTTGCACTTGAGAATGATCAGATTGAAAAGGAAGAGATAGAAATTGTTGAGATTTCTGTGAAGGATAATGTTGCTAGGTATGATCAATGTTTGGGTAAGATTTCATTGGAAATTTTTCATATTCCTAAAAGGTTTCCAACTGATGGTGCATTAGCACCAAAATGGTTTGTACTAGAGGATCAATGGAAGAGACGATGTAGGGGAGAGCTTATGATGTGTTGTTGGATAGGAAATCAAGCTGATGAAGCATTTCATGAAGCTTTGCATTTACAATTAGGTAATGTGCTAATTGGTGCTCATCATACTCTTAATACTTGCTCAAGGATATATATTATGCCTAGGGTTTGGTGTCTTAGACTTAATTTGGTTCAAGTTGAGGGACTTATACTTGAAATTGATGACCCATCTGAAAGCTCTGACATTTTCATCACTGCTACTTTTGGGACTGGGACTGGGACTTTCGCTAGCAAGTTGGCAAAAAGCAACAATGGAAATCCAATATGGAATGAAAAAGATATTTTCTTTGCTGTGGCGGAGCCACTTGATCAAATATTGGTTTTAAGTGTGGAGCAAGGAACATTGACAAGGCACAAGAGGTTAGGGACATGTGTATTTCCTGTGAAGAATGCACAAACACCATTACAAGGCGCTCCGCGTCTTGAAACCATTGATGTAATACAGAATGGAAGATTTTTTGTCGGTAAGCTTAGTATGAGGGTCACTTTGGACGGCAGGTATCATATGTTTGATGACGATCCACGGTACAGCACTGATGTGAATCCGACATACAATGGGTTCTGGAGACGAAACATTGGAGTTTTTGAGATGGGGATATTGAATGCTACAGGTCTTCCAGCGATGAAACCTCACGGTCGCACCGATGCCTATTGTGTAGCTAAATATGGCTCGAAATGGGTTCGGTCAAGAACCGTTGTTAATAGTCTTTCTCCAAAGTGGAATGAGCAATACTCTTGGAATGTCTATGATCCATCTACATTTTTCATTATTTCTGTGTTTGATAATAGTCAATTACATGAAGAAAATATAGTTGCAGGAGCAAACGATACAAGGATAGGGAAGGTGAGAATCAGTCTATCAGAAATGGAAATCAATACTATTTACAATTATTCTTATCCTCTTGTTGAACTTCAACCTTCTGGGCTGAAGAAGATGGGGGAAATTCAATTGGCTTTCAAGTTAACTTGCCCTTCTAGAGCTAATTTGTATAAAAAGTACACAATGCCAATGCTTTTTCCACAACATTTCAACGATCCGCTGTCTCCAGCTCAGTTATATGGATTAAGGAAACAAACTATAGAGCTTGTGCGGTCAAATATGAGCAAAGCTGAACCGCCATTGAGAAGAGAGGTTGTTGATTATATGCTAGATTCACGTGAAATCGTATGGAGTATGAGAAGATGTAAAGCTGATTTTGAAAGGATTAATGTTTTTATAAATTGCTTGATTGGTATTTACACTTATTTTGACGACCTACGCAAGTGGAAAGATCTTGTTTCACCAATAATAGCTCACTTGTTGCTCTTCATCTTTTTGTTTTTCCCTCAATCGTTGTTGCCAGCAATACTTCTTGCTCTTATAGTCTATATGCTGCAGCAATTTCAAATAAAGCCAAAAACACTATCCCATGTAGATTTGCATTTGTCTCATGTGCATACATCAAGTATAGATGAATTGGAAGAAGAGTTTGATCCAATGCCATCCAAATTCGAAGACGTCATTTTGAGGAATAGATATGATCGATTAAGAGTTTCTGCTGGGAGAGTTGTAACACAGATGGGTGAGTTTGCCGCTACAATGGAGAGACTGCAGTCTCTTTTGAGTTACCAAGATTCAACAGCTACAATGTTAGTTATGATTTCGTGTCTGATAATAGGGATTGTGGCTTCGGCTGTTCCTTTCCGATTTCTTGTCTTTGTTTGGTTTCTTTATTTTCTAAGGCATCCAATGTTCCGTTCACCTTTTCCTCCATTTTATGAAAATTGGATTCGAAGGATGCCTTCAAAATTAGATAGCATGATATGAAAGTGCAACTTTGTGATTCTTTTTTATTAGGAAATTAGGAATGAATGAGCCAACGTTGATGTATATGCAATTTGCCTAGTTATTTGTTTTTAATGATGAATATTTTATTTAATTTTATCATCTCACTTATTAATTCATATTTTGGACTTCATTTATTGATGTTTACTCTCTGCTGATTGGGTTTTTGGAACCTGTGATGCTGCCAAATGATATCATTATCTGCTACTCTTGTATGCGTTGAATCCAAATCATATAATGTTTCTGTTGCACTATGCTAAGAGTTATACATTAGATGAGATATAGTCCGAAAACATGTTTATGATGAGATATAGTCCGAAAACCTGTTTATTAGTGATGAGGTAGTCCTTATCTTACAAACCGGTTTTGTAACAGTTGAGTTAGAGTCAACCCAAATTCTAAGAACTTATTTGAATATAGATGGCAAAACGAGGATTTTGAGGAACCACCATCCAACAATAACGTTCGCTTGGAACCAATTTATTTGGCACTGATCATGTCTTAACCAATTTCACTAGATCTATCTATTCTGATGTGATCATTCTAAAGGACCATACTTTGTAGTGAACAGATTTCCAAGATTTAGATATGTTATCTTCTTAGTGCCTAGTGGTTAAGTTATAGATTAAATTCCTGAGTACCCTGTGTGCTATTGTTTGATGATTGGTAAATTCACCTTTTCATTTGAACTTGCCTTGTTAAACCCAATGAAGGATAAATCTTCAATGATGTGCTTTGACAATGCTCAACATGCAATAGTGAAACAGAGGGTAAGAGGTTTTTTGTTTTGTTTGAAGCAGCAGAGGCCAAGTGTTTTAATTTATTAGAACTAAAGAAATATGTTTTATAACTAGTTGGTCTCTATCAAGCAGCTGATTCTGAGAAGGTTAGATCCATTTGGGAGTACCTATGTCCATATATAAGGTGCATACCTTATCCATATTCTAAGTATTATATCTGTAATATAAGCATCAATTCACTAAACATGTGCAAGTTTCATTTGACTCTTATCCACATCTTGCTATTTCCTCATTTTATTTATGGTTTTATTATTGCTTTTTGATGTAAGCATTGGATTTGGTGTTCTGAATCAAGAGGGAACTCTATTCTTTCTAAGCAAAAAAAGAATCAATGAGGCAAAATTAATCACCACAAGCATGATGATTTCATTACCCTACACTTTCCAGGCACAAAGCTTTCTTTCCTTTCTCCCTTTGTTTGTTTGTTTTCATTAGAGGTTCTCCTGTGCCTGCATAGTATCCAGACTAGACATCAATATTCAATATGCCATATATCATGAATAATAAAAAATAGACAATAAAGTATGTGTGGAATTTCATAAGGTTACAAAGAGTTATTTTCTATAAAATAATAAATTAGATAGATAATAACTCCTCAGAATTCATTCTCATATTTCATTGTTTATAACTTAGTTGCAAGTTCATATTATAGAGTAGTATATAAAGATTAAAAGCTCGCAAAACTATCCTATGTGGGACTTGTAACTTTTGCAAAATAAGAAAAACACAACATAATTTTCCTTTTCACAATAAAAAAGAGTTATTTAAAATATAAAGATTACCAACCAAGCAATTGAACTCAAGTTGTTAATGAGTTCCTCCAAAGATTACTAATGTAAAGATTACCTTGAATGAATAATGTAGCAATGCACTTATGACTTATAAGCTGAAGTTGTTACAGCTTCATGTGACCGTGTTTATTTCATGATCAAAGATAAAAAAAATTAAATTATAAAATTGACAGAAGTTCAAAAGAGAAATATGAATTAGATTTTCGTATTTGGCTAGTAATCACTAATCTTTATCATTTTAGGTACTATATGGTACTTGAAAGCGAACGACTAATATTTATTTTATGGTACTGTCTATATCTGATTATGCAAATTATGCAATTAAAATGTGATGCTAGTAAAGAATTACAATCGAACCCCAAGTTAGTCAATTATTTTTGCAACATATAGAAAAGAGTCAAAATTTTCGTAAGGAAAAAGAAGAAGAAGAGAATACTCAAATTTGCACAAGGGGGCTCATGTTACAAAACCAATACATGGTTATAAATAGGTTACTTTACTGGTTCAACAAAAAACTATTCAAATTAGTGACTACACGTTCTTCCTGGTCATTTCCTTATTTTTCAATGAGAAATTAATGATTACAAGAGAAATGTTTAATGCAGTCGTTCGTGCTCTGCTCTGAGACCATATCTCCACTGCCATAGCTAGCGTTGTTTTGAGTTGGAGCTTTGCAAACTTTGGCATTGTTGTTTAGGCCAAATTTGTATAACAAGGAGATATATCTCAATGTTTCAATCAAAATGAGATACGACATTAAAATGTGTTTGTAAATAGGTAGCATTCTTCATTATATCTCCTTTACACCTTTCTTATATATACCAGAATAAATAATAACTACAACAAAACATTGCAAAAGTTGAGGCTACTTTTAGCTTGTTTTATGTCATTTATTTTGTTAGTCAGTTTTAATATAAATGTCGTTTAAGATTTTTCATACTGATTATGAAATACAATAAAGTTCCGAAAAGAATAACATTTTTACTAAAATAACACTATTAACTATTGGTGTGTTTCTTATCATCATAAACGCAAAGTGAAATACATCAACTTCTTAAGGTTTTAAGATTGTTTTTTATGTAAGGATTCTCTATTTTTCCAACCAAAAAAAGAAAAGAAAAAAAACTCAATGAGACAAAATTATTCATAACAATTAACAAGCATGTTGATTTCATTATTTATTATGGCCTGAACTTTCCAGGCACAAAGTTTTCTTTCTGTTGGACCTTCCTCAGAGGTTTTCTTCCTTTGTCTTCGTTAGAGGTTTTTCTTATGCAATTGAAGATTTTAGGTAAAAGCTTTCATTGGAGTTGTCCTATAATCCTACTTCCCTACCTGTCAAAAAATTACATCTATTTTTTTTCTTCACATTTGCTGAAACTTTCAGAAAAAGAAAGAATTTCATATTAATTCTTCATTATTTTTTAACATGTCAAGGTAGTACATAATTGAATGCTACAAATATCCAAAAAACTTACATTATCTGTGATTATAATTTTTTGGAAAACAAAAACAATGCTGAAATTCTAACGCCTTTGCTTAAATAATTATGCCAAGTTTCAAAGCCAACCACAGCTAGTTATCAATATGCCATATATATATCATGAAAATGGGAATAGCCTCACTAGACATAAAAGTACCTTATATGATGCCATAATGTCTTGTACTCCTATTTTGCGAGATTAAGTTCTAACCAATCACAGTAATCCAAAAACAAGCCTCCATTACATGAACCTTACCACACAACAAGCCTCTATAGCATGGACTGCTACACCTTGGAATTAGTCTTCTTTGGCACTTTCATTTCACCTTAAGATACATTCAGACATTAAACCGCAGGCCGGTTTAAAGGGTTTGTCACTAAAGCAAGCGTGTAGACCCCTGAATCTTTATTGCTTTAAATATATTTCATTAGTCAAAATATTTAAACGTTTTTACACCTAGTTTGGTTGGTAGTTAAATGGAGAGTTATAGACTTGTAGTTTATGTTGTAGTTTGATCCCAAAGGTATCTATTTTATTGGTTATACGTATTTTAAGTCTTTTTATCTTTAGATTTATATTTATATGATGTTAGTTGTAGGAAATATACTAAAACGGTTATGTGCAATCAAAATATGCAAAATTAATTTATATTTTTTGTTAGAATTCAATATTACTTTGTTATTTCAAGGTTTATCAATTGGTAAGTAATGTCTATATTAAATACAATTTTCAACATATATTATTAATTAAACTAAATTTTTATTTAAAAAAGTTATTGCACTAATGGGGTTGAGTCTAACAAAAGAAGTTAGACTCTCACAATCTTACGAATCAATGTTCGAATTATGACTGCGAGCGATATTCATATTAAGTGTGTGACATGACTCCAATAAAATCACACATTTAGTGTTTTTAATTTTTATGTTTCTCTATCAATACACTTAAAAGGCTTCAATTTAAAATTCGTTTTAGGCCTACAAATGCATTGGGTCCGCCCTGTTAAACCCTACGTGGTTCTATGCTCATAGTCATGGAGGTATACAATTGTTTGGTTTTGTTCTTGGAACTGTTGGGTTTGTCTCCATAGGAAGCTTGGAATAGCGGTGTTTTGCTTCGGAGATTTGCAGACTTTGGCATTGTTGTGTAGGTCAAGTTAGTGTAATGAGACATCTCAGTCATTGAAACTAAATCAAACAACTATCTGAAATTTGATACAGTTACTTCGGATTGAGGAAGAGCTTGGAGATCAAGCAGTTTATGCTGGTGAAGATTGGAGGCAGTAAGAGATAATTTCTTCAGGTTGATTTTTTGAGATATGCTTTTCATGTGAGTTTGATAGTTTAAATTTGCTGTCAAAAAAGCCCAAAAAGATAGGTTGAAGTTCACTGTAGTACAGTATATACTTTTTACAATGTATTTTTTTGTACCAAAATTTTACAGTGTTGTCTCAATTGCGCTATTAGATTTTAGCAACTGTATGACCGAGTATTTAGTAATATATGCACGAGAAAATGCAGCTTAAAAATTGTGGAATATTTCAACGAATCAAAAAATTTGTGGGCAAGTGATATTGGTTTGGTTATAGTTATATCTAGTTTTGACAATGGTTATATACTACTATTACATCCATCGTTGCTGGAAGAATTCACATGAATATTCTTGAGTTGAGATGGTAATTAGGGTGAAGTGATCCAGAAGGACCAGGACTGAAATCTTTGACAATACTACATGCAAAATGAATACAACAACAATTGTCGAAGAATATAAATATTAAGAGTATATGTTATGCATAAATTCATGCATTCTTTTAGTTTGTCTTTGATATGGCTATTATTAAATTCTCCTAGTGCTTCATAAAATTATGGCCATAAAAACTTGCTGTACAAGGGTACTTTACCGAATAAACAATTGGTCCATAAACTATCGTTATTTAGAATTAGCTAATTATTTAGAATTACCTTGTTTTAATTAGAATTTTTAGATTTTACTTGAATTGGATGTTTGAAGAATGTTTATGCAATAATAAATTTGGAGATTTTGTCACAATAAATTTCCATTTAATTTTGTTTTTTTTATAAACTAATTTAGTATAATTATTACTATTGATTCATTTGAATCAAAATGTTAATAAAATAAACAAAAAGAAAATGCGAAAATGTGGATGGATATGAGAGGGCTACTTGAAAATTACCTTATTTAGAATTGCAATGCTTTATATATCGAAATAGAATATTTGAATCATTTTTATTTATATTTAATATCAATATCAATTTGATCTCTGTTTTCTTTTTTAACTGGAATTTTTTGATTATTTTAAAAGTTGTATATTGATGGTTTTAAAAAACATTTCATTTTATATTCTGTCAAAAAGAAATCCGTTTTAGTCAAGAATTAGGAGGTTGTTTTTGGAAACGATTGAATTTTGATACTAATTGGATTTTCTTTAATTTTTTATTTGAAGGGAATTTTCTTTAATTTTTTGTATTATAGTGTAATTTTTTATTTGAAGGGAATTTTCTTTAATTTTTTATTTTCCCTAATATGCAATTTTGGGCTCAGATGATGCAACAGCAACAGGCGTTGCAGCAACAATACCAAGAGCAGCAAGCTCAGGCTGCGTTACAGCATCAGGAGATGATGCTTATGATGCAGCAGCAAGCCCAACAACAGGCTCAGGCTCAGCAAGAATGGATGGGAATGATGCACCATGGACAAGGTGCTCAACAACAGACACCACCACCAGCAGTGGCGAATCCGTCCTACCGGGAGTTTAATAGAAATCACCCTCCTGAGTTCAATGGGGAAGGTGAACCTCCAGAGGCCAAGAGATGGCTGAAACAGATGGAGAAAGTGTTCCGGATGGTGGATTGCCCTGAGGAAAGTAAAGTATTGTTGGCCACTAACCAGTTCAGAGGCGCAGCGGAAGATTGGTGGGAATCCGCTCAACGCCGAATGTTAGCAAACGATGTTGAAATCAACTGGGATAACTTCAAGGAAGCTATGATAGAGAAGTATATCCCAATGTCTTATAAGGTGAAGAAAGAACAGGAATTCCTTGAGCTGAAGCAAGGTGGCATGTCAGTCACCGAGTTTACAAAGAAGTTTGAAGAATTGTCGTATTACTCCTCTCACAACGAGTATGCCACTAATGAGAATTGGAAGATGAATCAGTATAGGCGGGGGCTGAGAGGTGATATTGATACAGTAGTGAGTCTTCAAAGGAACACCAGTTACGACGAGATGGTTCATGATAGCTTGGTTGCGGAAGCGGGTTTTGCTAAAACCGCAAGAGAGAAAGCTGCACTTTTTGAGAAGAGAAAAGGCAAATTTCCAGATAGGTATCAAGAGAACAAGCCTAAGGGTTCCCCTAAGAGGGGTAAGCAGACGTTTCAATACCAGGCGAGTCCTGCTTGTAAATACTGCGGGAAGATGCATCACGGTGAATGCATGAAGCAAACAGGTGTGTGTTTCGGATGTAGACAGCCGGGGCACTTTTTAGCAAATTGCCCAGAAAGAAGAGGTAAAAGTGGAGCTGAAGGTATTACAACAAGTAAGGGTAGAGTGTACTCCCTTGATGGCCAGAAGGCTTTGGCAAATGAAGACTTAATTGCCGGTATGTGTTACTTAGGCCAAACTCCAGTTAAAGTGCTATTTGATTGTGGTGCTACATGTTCATTTATTTCTTACAAGTGTGTAGAAGCATTACAATTGTCTATGTCACCGTTGATACCTCCTATGACGGTATCTACCGCTACTGAGGGCGGAGTTGTAGCTAACTTTGTATGTGAAAATTGCCCGATTACAGTATCTAGTAAGACATACTATATAGACTTGGTGTGTCTTCCTATGATACAACTCGATGTGATTCTAGGAATGGATTGGCTATCTGCTAATCATGTTTATATTGGATGTGCGGAGAAGTGTATCTTTATGCCTACAGACGATACGACCGAAGGTGTGGCTTTATCAGAGTTAATCAACCGCACTCATCAGCTTACTCAGCTTATGTGTGCCCAGGATAATGGTTTTTATGTGATGGTTACTGTGACTTCAGAATCAGAACTGAGTCCCAGTGACATTCCTGTTGTCAGTGACTATTTGGATGTTTTTCCTTCTGAGATAAGTAATTTACCCCCTGAACGGGAAGTGGAGTTTTCCATTGATCTTATTCCAGGATCTGAGCCAGTTTCAGTGGCGCCTTATAGAATGTCACCATCAGAGTTAAAGGAATTGAAGTCTCAGTTGGAAGACTTAATTCAGAAACATTTCATCAGGCCCAGTGTGTCACCTTGGGGTGCGCCAGTGTTGTTGGTTAAGAAGAAGGATGGTAGCATGAGATTGTGCATTGACTACCGTCGGTTGAATAAAGTTACAATTAAGAACAAGTATCCGTTACCAAGGATTGATGATCTTTTGGATCAACTCAAAGGAGCTGCAGTGTTTTCAAAGATTGATCTCAGATCAGGATACCATCAGATTCGTATCAAATCGTCAGATGTGTCCAAGACGGCGTTCAGAACACGTTACGGACATTATGAATTCTTGGTAATGCCTTTTGGAGTGACTAATGCTCCAGCGGTTTTTATGGACTACATGAATAGAATATTCCAGCCTTACCTGGATCAGTTTGTTGTAATCTTCATAGATGATATTTTGATCTACTCAAAGGACTCACAGGAACATGCTCAACATCTGAGGATTGTTTTGGACATCCTTAGAGAAAATCAGTTATATGCAAAATTCAGCAAATGTGAATTTTGGTTATCGGAAATCCAGTTTTTGGGGCATGTTATTTCTAAAGGAGGAGTGTCGGTTGACTCATCAAAGGTTGAAGCTGTCCTTAATTGGGCCAGACCAACGAATGTAACAGAAGTTCGGAGTTTCCTCGGTTTAGCAGGTTACTACCGGAGATTTATTATGAGATTTTCACAGATTGCCATGCCATTGACACGCCTCACAAGGAAAGATGTGCCTTTCGTCTGGGACGAAGATTGTGAGAAAAGTTTCCGGACTTTGAGAAAGAAATTATCCAAGGCTCCAGTTTTAGCAATACCTGACCCTGAAAAGAGATATGTGGTTTATTGTGATGCGTCCTCTAAAGGACTAGGATGTGTGCTTATGCAAGAAGGTAATGTTATAGCTTATGCTTCTCGACAGCTTAAATCTCATGAGGAGAATTACCCCACTCACGATCTTGAGTTGGCGGCAATAGTTTTTGCTTTGAAAATGTGGAGGCACCATTTGTATGGAGCACAATTTGACTTGTTCAGTGACCACAAAAGTTTAAAGTATTTGTTCGACCAACGGGAACTGAACATGAGACAGAGAAGATGGATGGAATATTTAAAGGATTTTGATTTCGAGTTAAAGTATCATCCTGGGAAGGCGAATGTAGTTGCGGACGCCTTGAGTAGGAAATCCTTGATTAAAGCAGAAGTATTGATGCATACCTGTGGTTTGTATGAGAAATTTCGAGATCTTAATCTCAGCGTTACAGAATTGGATGATGGCGTCTTGTTACAAAGATTAGAGGTTACTTGTGATTTACGGTCCCGAATCGCGCAAGCTCAAGAAACAGATGTGAATCTTCAGAGGAGGATTGGTCAGCCAGAATTTTCAAGGGCTTCAGATGGTATTCTGTTGTTTGAAAGTAGAGTTTGTGTTCCAAATGATGCTAGTTTAAAGAGGTTAATCTTGGAAGAGGCGCACAAGAGTAGTTTCAGTATTCATCCGGGTACCACTAAAATGTATCAAGACTTAAAGAAGGATTATTGGTGGCCAGGGATGAAGACTGATATTGCAGAATTTGTATCTCGTTGTATTGTGTGTCAACAAGTGAAAATTGAACATCAGAGGCCGGCAGGGATGCTTGTACCATTGGAGATCCCTCAGTGGAAATGGGAAGAAATCTCTATGGATTTTGTGACCGGGTTACCTCGGACTCAACGGGGACATGATTCAATTTGGGTAGTTGTAGATCGGTTAACTAAGTCTGCTCACTTTTTACCGGTTAGGACTACTTATAGGGCTGCTCAGTATGCAGAATTGTTCATAGCGGAGATTGTGAAACTACATGGTGTTCCGACCAGCATTGTGTCAGATAGAGATCCTATCTTTACTTCTCACTTTTGGAAGGCTTTTCAGAAGGCTTTGGGAACCAGGTTAAAGTTGAGTACGTCTCATCATCCTCAAACAGATGGACAATCAGAAAGAACTATTCAGACATTGGAGGATATGTTACGTGCATGCATATTAGAGGATGGAGCAAATTGGAATAATCATCTGCCTTTGATTGAATTTTCGTATAATAATAGTTACCATTCTAGCATTGGAATGGCACCCTATGAGGCACTGTATGGCAGGAGGTGTAGAACACCGCTTTGTTGGTCAGAGGTTGGAGATAAAAGCATTTTGGGACCTGAGATTATCCAGGAAACCACTTTGAAGATTAAATCCATCCAGGATAAGATTAGAACTGCTCAAAGTCGACAGAAGAGTTATGCGGACAAGAGGCGAAGACCTCTAGAGTTCGAAGTGGGAGATCATGTGTTCCTGAGAGTTACCCCTAAGTTGGGATTACGAGGTGTTTTCAGAACAAAGAAATTGAGTCCAAGATTTATTGGGCCATTTGAGATACTTAAACGAGTCGGACCAGCAGCTTACCAATTGGCTCTGCCACCGGCGATGTCTGGATTGCATGACGTTTTCCATGTTTCACAGTTAAGGAAGTTCATTCCTGATCCTCACCAACCAGTAGAGTTGGAATCTATCGACTTGAGATCGGATTTGACTTTTCGACCCGAACCGGAACGGATTGTTGAACGTGATGTTAAAGCATTGAGGAACAAAGAGATTCCGATTGTCAAAGTTATATGGAAAGGTTCTCCCTATGGTGAAGCTACGTGGGAATTGGAATCAGAGATGATGGAGAGCTACCCGCATCTTTTTACAGGTAATTTCTAAATTTCGAGGACGAAATTTCTTTAAGGGGGGTAGAGTGTAATATCCCGTTTAAATGTAACAGTTATAAGCGTAGAAACTTCGTATGCAAGCAAGGGCAAAGTAGTAATAAGGAAGTGGCATAATAGTAAATACATGGAAAAAGGCTTAATGGATTTATATGAAATTTCAAAGGTTTCTACTCATTTTTCATTAACACCAAAATCAGAATTTTTCTCTCCCTTTTTCTTCTCATTTTCGCCCCTCCATCTCACTCTTTACCATCATCAAAAATCATCCTTGGAGTTAGCAAACTTCACCCAAAATCCTTGTATGATAAGCAAGCTTTTGTTTGGAAATTTTGGAGCAAGAACAAGAAGGAAAAGCCAAGGAAGTAGAGGTGTTCTTGAGTAGAGTTTTTGAAGCTTGAAGCTAGAGTTTGGAATCAAGACTTAGCAAGCAATCCTTTGTTTTGAGGTGAGCTCTTAGAGGGTTTTAGAACCCTACTTTGTTTAAGCTTAATAGTTATAGAATTATGAGCTATTTTGATAGATCCATGCCTTAATCCCTTGATTGGTTTGTGAATACATGCTTGGTATATGTTATTTCGTTCATATGTCATGGGAAAATCCATTCCCACAAGTTTATGGATGATTGGGGATGTTTTGGTTAGCCTAGGAAGTGAAATTTTGAGTGCTGCTGAAGCCAAAATCGTGCTCCGATTTATGGGCATCGTGCTACGATTTTATGTCCTGATTTTCATGAAACTTTCGCAGAAAATCGTGCTACGATATTCCCATATCGTGCTACGATATTGGTCCTTTCAGCATGAAATTTTCGTGAGCTTTGGCTAGGTAATGGGAAAGGATTAGGGATAGGCATGGCATTAGGAGATGTTTACTTGTACTCCTAAGTTATATAGATGTGTATAGGGCTTGGTAATGGGATTAATTCTTGAAGTGAAATCCCTACATTCAATTAAGAATGTGTAAGCTTAAGAGCATGAGAGTTGGTATGGATTATCCATCATAGTTATAGACAAGTTAATAGAGTTGGTTCCCCAACAGTTATAGGAGGCTTATGAGAACGATAAGCCAAGATTATAGTTTACAGGTTATAGATCACAGGAAATGTTCATATGATCAAAGTTATAGACATGTATATATATTTATATACTTACTTATCAAAGTCAAAGAATAATAATAACTCACAGTCATAGGCATGTTCAGCAGACTCCGGGATACGCCGGATGGGATTTCTCCGAGAGGGTTATCCACATGCAATTTTCATAGGGAGTCCGGTGCTAGCCTGATTGTCAGGAGTTTCATCGGGTCATAGGGAGACGTACTTCGGGGTTACTCCACCCGGATGCCCTCCGTAAAATGAACTCAGATTAATTGTTTGTTCAACGCTAACAGCTAACATAAAACACTTTATTTGTTTTATGATTCATAGTTATAGTTACCGTTATAAAAAGTTCACAGTTAAAGATAGATTATAGTTAAAGTCATAGACAGGTTAAAGACTTGGCGATTCTAGAATTCCCCTAAATTGCCAAGGTAGGCATGGCGACCCTAGGTTCCCTGTGGTCGCCTAACAGTAGGTTGGGTAGAGCTCACTGAGACATTATGTCTCATCCCATTCCTTCTGGTGCAGGTTCTCAGGCAGGATCGCAATCAGCACGCAACAAGGGTAAGGAGAAGGCTACGGACTGATCGTGCTGTTGTTATATGTTGGATGATTGTATTATAGGGATGTATTATATGTTGTGATACTTGATGTACAAGTAACAAGAGAATTGTATTAACCTTGGATGTAATAATACAGTGTGTTGTAATATCTGTATGAACTTTTATATTGTAAATTAATGTATCCAGTACGAAATTTTAATACTCGTATAAGATCCTAGGCAATCTTATTATGGGTGTTACACCATCGTTGCTGGAAGAATTCACATGAATATTCTTGAGTTGAGATGGTAATTAGGGTGAAGTGATCCAGAAGGACCAGGACTGAAATCTTTGACAATACTACATGCAAAATGAATACAACAACAATTGTCGAAGAATATAAATATTAAGAGTATATGTTATGCATAAATTCATGCATTCTTTTAGTTTGTCTTTGATATGGCTATTATTAAATTCTCCTAGTGCTTCATAAAATTATGGCCATAAAAACTTGCTGTACAAGGGTACTTTACCGAATAAACAATTGGTCCATAAACTATCGTTATTTAGAATTAGCTAATTATTTAGAATTACCTTGTTTTAATTAGAATTTTTAGATTTTACTTGAATTGGATGTTTGAAGAATGTTTATGCAATAATAAATTTGGAGATTTTGTCACAATAAATTTCCATTTAATTTTGTTTTTTTTATAAACTAATTTAGTATAATTATTACTATTGATTCATTTGAATCAAAATGTTAATAAAATAAACAAAAAGAAAATGCGAAAATGTGGATGGATATGAGAGGGCTACTTGAAAATTACCTTATTTAGAATTGCAATGCTTTATATATCGAAATAGAATATTTGAATCATTTTTATTTATATTTAATATCAATATCAATTTGATCTCTGTTTTCTTTTTTAACTGGAATTTTTTGATTATTTTAAAAGTTGTATATTGATGGTTTTAAAAAACATTTCATTTTATATTCTGTCAAAAAGAAATCCGTTTTAGTCAAGAATTAGGAGGTTGTTTTTGGAAACGATTGAATTTTGATACTAATTGGATTTTCTTTAATTTTTTATTTGAAGGGAATTTTCTTTAATTTTTTGTATTATAGTGTAATTAAGAAAAAAATTTAAGGGAAAATTTTAAGAAAATAATTAACATTCACAATCTTTTCTTTTTAATAATCAAAATTAAACTAGGCCAAAAAATCAAAATCAAAATAAAATGTTAAATTTAACACAAATTGTGTCTACCAAACCCACAAACATTTGAATGAAGTCGTATCAGATTTCGTGTTAATTATTTTAAGGAGAGATGTGGTTTTAACCAACTTAAGGAATTAGTGGCGCGCATATAATACTTGGTTTATATAAAAAAGATAGTGTCCGCCAAATATTTCATTAAAAATAATATCTACCAAATAACACAAATTACGGTTTGATTGAGATTCTTTCTCTGAAATAAAATCACTTAATTTTAGTAAGAAATCATGTTAATTAAGGATCTCTTAAATATTTGATCATTTATTTTTAACGAGAATCTCACCAATGATTTTGTATACTTTTATGTTTGCAAAAACATATATAAACAAAAAAAACCCAAGTTTAGAAACTTCTCCCTTAAACACAAGTCTGAAACAAAGGCTATAGTGCTGCAAGTAAGTGTCCCTTCATTCTCACCTTCTGTTATTGTCTACTATTTTTCTTTTCTATTATTATTAGATGAACTGTTTGTAAGAAAATGTTTAGAATGAAAGAAGTTCACGTGCATGGATGCTTCACAAATAGTATTTCGTAGATGTGACATATGGTACCCTTGTATGAAGGCTTCATAGCTTTTGTGAGCAATAAAATATTCATGTATAAGTTTACCACTAGGTCTAGCGCAGGTAGTTGATGTGTAGTATGTGTGAAAGTTGTAAACCCTATGATATCTGGTTCAATTAGGTCGGTTACGCGGTAATGTTTCATCATAAATAATATTTTGTTCCAACTCATTAATCTTTAAACTTTCTCATATAGTTTTTCTAGGTTTCTCTGTCTCTAGTGATCTGATTATCCTTCTCATATACGCATAATCTTCGTGTCTTCTACCCTACATGCCCAAACCACCTACGCGTACAAAATCCGATTCGATTCATACTCATAAATAACCATCATACATTTTTTTTATCAATGGGAATACAAAACATCATTACATTTGTCCCTAAATATATAAGCCATTAGAAAGAAAAAAATTGTTTTCCCAGATATATCCTTGGATTAATTCCACCAAGTATCTTGATAAAAAAAAAAGGAAAATGCTGAAATACACGACAATGTTTGTCGTCAGATTTGTACGATAAGTTTATAATTACCATTTACTATTTTTTTCCTAATTTTGATTTGACACACAATGACAAATTTTGCCTCCACGTATTTTTCTTATGAGAAAACACCTCATTCGGTGGTCCAAATCAACTTCTGTACGTGTCTTACCTCACCATTGCTTTGGTAGCATTGTTTTTTAATATATACTATTGCTTTTGTATATAGTTTAATATTGGAACGTGGGTTCCGTATGTTATTGCTTTGGTAACATTGTTTTTTAATATATACTATATACAAAAGCACCAATAAACTGAAAGAAATCTATTAATAAAGTAAATTGGGGTTCGTGCCGCTTTCGTGTGTTGACTTTCTCGTGCTGTATAGCAGCACTCAAAAAAAAAATCCACCAAGTATCTTGATTTGTGGACTTAAAAAATAAATACTGATTTGGGGGTTTTTCTACAGTTTTTAAAATAGGGGTTGTTGTTCTTAATTATTTGTTGATTTGGTCATTGTTGTTGTTGATTTGATTACTTATTGATTTGCTCAAAATTGAGGATTGTTGTTGTTGTTGTTCATTTGCTCAAAATTACTCATTGTTGTTTAAATATTTGTTGATTTGCTCAAAATTGGTCATTGTTGTTGCTTGATTTGTTGTTGCATAAAAGTACAAAGCTTGATTTGCTCAACATTCATACACAATGGATACAATAAGTACAATGCTGATTTTTATTAATATATGTGAAAATTGCAAAAGTAGCGTATAATAAGGGACATAGCTAGTATACTTTGTGATGATCCAAGGTTTTGGGATGGCCACTCCACTAATTTAGTTTTAATACTTCCTTTTGCTATATTTGCAGCTTTTACTACCGATCATGGCAGTTGCAAAAGTGGATTTCAGTTTGAAGGCCATTTCTCCCATTACAGGCAATTTGGGAATCACATCTCAGACTGACCTTGTTGAAATCAACCTCTTCTTATTTGTAAAGATTGTCAGAGCCAGAAATTTGTTTGCACATAATAGCCATAACAATTTGGATCCTTATGTGGAGGTGAGAGCTGGGAGTTTTCAAGGGAGAACCTTTTGCTTAAGGGGAAACTCAAATCCAGAGTGGGACCAGGTCTTTGCACTTGAGAATGATCAGATTGAAAAGGAAGAGATAGAAATTGTTGAGATTTCTGTGAAGGATAATGTTGCTAGGTATGATCAATGTTTGGGTAAGATTTCATTGGAAATTTTTCATATTCCTAAAAGGTTTCCAACTGATGGTGCATTAGCACCAAAATGGTTTGTACTAGAGGATCAATGGAAGAGACGATGTAGGGGAGAGCTTATGATGTGTTGTTGGATAGGAAATCAAGCTGATGAAGCATTTCATGAAGCTTTGCATTTACAATTAGGTAATGTGCTAATTGGTGCTCATCATACTCTTAATACTTGCTCAAGGATATATATTATGCCTAGGGTTTGGTGTCTTAGACTTAATTTGGTTCAAGTTGAGGGACTTATACTTGAAATTGATGACCCATCTGAAAGCTCTGACATTTTCATCACTGCTACTTTTGGGACTGGGACTGGGACTTTCGCTAGCAAGTTGGCAAAAAGCAACAATGGAAATCCAATATGGAATGAAAAAGATATTTTCTTTGCTGTGGCGGAGCCACTTGATCAAATATTGGTTTTAAGTGTGGAGCAAGGAACATTGACAAGGCACAAGAGGTTAGGGACATGTGTATTTCCTGTGAAGAATGCACAAACACCATTACAAGGCGCTCCGCGTCTTGAAACCATTGATGTAATACAGAATGGAAGATTTTTTGTCGGTAAGCTTAGTATGAGGGTCACTTTGGACGGCAGGTATCATATGTTTGATGACGATCCACGGTACAGCACTGATGTGAATCCGACATACAATGGGTTCTGGAGACGAAACATTGGAGTTTTTGAGATGGGGATATTGAATGCTACAGGTCTTCCAGCGATGAAACCTCACGGTCGCACCGATGCCTATTGTGTAGCTAAATATGGCTCGAAATGGGTTCGGTCAAGAACCGTTGTTAATAGTCTTTCTCCAAAGTGGAATGAGCAATACTCTTGGAATGTCTATGATCCATCTACATTTTTCATTATTTCTGTGTTTGATAATAGTCAATTACATGAAGAAAATATAGTTGCAGGAGCAAACGATACAAGGATAGGGAAGGTGAGAATCAGTCTATCAGAAATGGAAATCAATACTATTTACAATTATTCTTATCCTCTTGTTGAACTTCAACCTTCTGGGCTGAAGAAGATGGGGGAAATTCAATTGGCTTTCAAGTTAACTTGCCCTTCTAGAGCTAATTTGTATAAAAAGTACACAATGCCAATGCTTTTTCCACAACATTTCAACGATCCGCTGTCTCCAGCTCAGTTATATGGATTAAGGAAACAAACTATAGAGCTTGTGCGGTCAAATATGAGCAAAGCTGAACCGCCATTGAGAAGAGAGGTTGTTGATTATATGCTAGATTCACGTGAAATCGTATGGAGTATGAGAAGATGTAAAGCTGATTTTGAAAGGATTAATGTTTTTATAAATTGCTTGATTGGTATTTACACTTATTTTGACGACCTACGCAAGTGGAAAGATCTTGTTTCACCAATAATAGCTCACTTGTTGCTCTTCATCTTTTTGTTTTTCCCTCAATCGTTGTTGCCAGCAATACTTCTTGCTCTTATAGTCTATATGCTGCAGCAATTTCAAATAAAGCCAAAAACACTATCCCATGTAGATTTGCATTTGTCTCATGTGCATACATCAAGTATAGATGAATTGGAAGAAGAGTTTGATCCAATGCCATCCAAATTCGAAGACGTCATTTTGAGGAATAGATATGATCGATTAAGAGTTTCTGCTGGGAGAGTTGTAACACAGATGGGTGAGTTTGCCGCTACAATGGAGAGACTGCAGTCTCTTTTGAGTTACCAAGATTCAACAGCTACAATGTTAGTTATGATTTCGTGTCTGATAATAGGGATTGTGGCTTCGGCTGTTCCTTTCCGATTTCTTGTCTTTGTTTGGTTTCTTTATTTTCTAAGGCATCCAATGTTCCGTTCACCTTTTCCTCCATTTTATGAAAATTGGATTCGAAGGATGCCTTCAAAATTAGATAGCATGATATGAAAGTGCAACTTTGTGATTCTTTTTTATTAGGAAATTAGGAATGAATGAGCCAACGTTGATGTATATGCAATTTGCCTAGTTATTTGTTTTTAATGATGAATATTTTATTTAATTTTATCATCTCACTTATTAATTCATATTTTGGACTTCATTTATTGATGTTTACTCTCTGCTGATTGGGTTTTTGGAACCTGTGATGCTGCCAAATGATATCATTATCTGCTACTCTTGTATGCGTTGAATCCAAATCATATAATGTTTCTGTTGCACTATGCTAAGAGTTATACATTAGATGAGATATAGTCCGAAAACATGTTTATGATGAGATATAGTCCGAAAACCTGTTTATTAGTGATGAGGTAGTCCTTATCTTACAAACCGGTTTTGTAACAGTTGAGTTAGAGTCAACCCAAATTCTAAGAACTTATTTGAATATAGATGGCAAAACGAGGATTTTGAGGAACCACCATCCAACAATAACGTTCGCTTGGAACCAATTTATTTGGCACTGATCATGTCTTAACCAATTTCACTAGATCTATCTATTCTGATGTGATCATTCTAAAGGACCATACTTTGTAGTGAACAGATTTCCAAGATTTAGATATGTTATCTTCTTAGTGCCTAGTGGTTAAGTTATAGATTAAATTCCTGAGTACCCTGTGTGCTATTGTTTGATGATTGGTAAATTCACCTTTTCATTTGAACTTGCCTTGTTAAACCCAATGAAGGATAAATCTTCAATGATGTGCTTTGACAATGCTCAACATGCAATAGTGAAACAGAGGGTAAGAGGTTTTTTGTTTTGTTTGAAGCAGCAGAGGCCAAGTGTTTTAATTTATTAGAACTAAAGAAATATGTTTTATAACTAGTTGGTCTCTATCAAGCAGCTGATTCTGAGAAGGTTAGATCCATTTGGGAGTACCTATGTCCATATATAAGGTGCATACCTTATCCATATTCTAAGTATTATATCTGTAATATAAGCATCAATTCACTAAACATGTGCAAGTTTCATTTGACTCTTATCCACATCTTGCTATTTCCTCATTTTATTTATGGTTTTATTATTGCTTTTTGATGTAAGCATTGGATTTGGTGTTCTGAATCAAGAGGGAACTCTATTCTTTCTAAGCAAAAAAAGAATCAATGAGGCAAAATTAATCACCACAAGCATGATGATTTCATTACCCTACACTTTCCAGGCACAAAGCTTTCTTTCCTTTCTCCCTTTGTTTGTTTGTTTTCATTAGAGGTTCTCCTGTGCCTGCATAGTATCCAGACTAGACATCAATATTCAATATGCCATATATCATGAATAATAAAAAATAGACAATAAAGTATGTGTGGAATTTCATAAGGTTACAAAGAGTTATTTTCTATAAAATAATAAATTAGATAGATAATAACTCCTCAGAATTCATTCTCATATTTCATTGTTTATAACTTAGTTGCAAGTTCATATTATAGAGTAGTATATAAAGATTAAAAGCTCGCAAAACTATCCTATGTGGGACTTGTAACTTTTGCAAAATAAGAAAAACACAACATAATTTTCCTTTTCACAATAAAAAAGAGTTATTTAAAATATAAAGATTACCAACCAAGCAATTGAACTCAAGTTGTTAATGAGTTCCTCCAAAGATTACTAATGTAAAGATTACCTTGAATGAATAATGTAGCAATGCACTTATGACTTATAAGCTGAAGTTGTTACAGCTTCATGTGACCGTGTTTATTTCATGATCAAAGATAAAAAAAATTAAATTATAAAATTGACAGAAGTTCAAAAGAGAAATATGAATTAGATTTTCGTATTTGGCTAGTAATCACTAATCTTTATCATTTTAGGTACTATATGGTACTTGAAAGCGAACGACTAATATTTATTTTATGGTACTGTCTATATCTGATTATGCAAATTATGCAATTAAAATGTGATGCTAGTAAAGAATTACAATCGAACCCCAAGTTAGTCAATTATTTTTGCAACATATAGAAAAGAGTCAAAATTTTCGTAAGGAAAAAGAAGAAGAAGAGAATACTCAAATTTGCACAAGGGGGCTCATGTTACAAAACCAATACATGGTTATAAATAGGTTACTTTACTGGTTCAACAAAAAACTATTCAAATTAGTGACTACACGTTCTTCCTGGTCATTTCCTTATTTTTCAATGAGAAATTAATGATTACAAGAGAAATGTTTAATGCAGTCGTTCGTGCTCTGCTCTGAGACCATATCTCCACTGCCATAGCTAGCGTTGTTTTGAGTTGGAGCTTTGCAAACTTTGGCATTGTTGTTTAGGCCAAATTTGTATAACAAGGAGATATATCTCAATGTTTCAATCAAAATGAGATACGACATTAAAATGTGTTTGTAAATAGGTAGCATTCTTCATTATATCTCCTTTACACCTTTCTTATATATACCAGAATAAATAATAACTACAACAAAACATTGCAAAAGTTGAGGCTACTTTTAGCTTGTTTTATGTCATTTATTTTGTTAGTCAGTTTTAATATAAATGTCGTTTAAGATTTTTCATACTGATTATGAAATACAATAAAGTTCCGAAAAGAATAACATTTTTACTAAAATAACACTATTAACTATTGGTGTGTTTCTTATCATCATAAACGCAAAGTGAAATACATCAACTTCTTAAGGTTTTAAGATTGTTTTTTATGTAAGGATTCTCTATTTTTCCAACCAAAAAAAGAAAAGAAAAAAAACTCAATGAGACAAAATTATTCATAACAATTAACAAGCATGTTGATTTCATTATTTATTATGGCCTGAACTTTCCAGGCACAAAGTTTTCTTTCTGTTGGACCTTCCTCAGAGGTTTTCTTCCTTTGTCTTCGTTAGAGGTTTTTCTTATGCAATTGAAGATTTTAGGTAAAAGCTTTCATTGGAGTTGTCCTATAATCCTACTTCCCTACCTGTCAAAAAATTACATCTATTTTTTTTCTTCACATTTGCTGAAACTTTCAGAAAAAGAAAGAATTTCATATTAATTCTTCATTATTTTTTAACATGTCAAGGTAGTACATAATTGAATGCTACAAATATCCAAAAAACTTACATTATCTGTGATTATAATTTTTTGGAAAACAAAAACAATGCTGAAATTCTAACGCCTTTGCTTAAATAATTATGCCAAGTTTCAAAGCCAACCACAGCTAGTTATCAATATGCCATATATATATCATGAAAATGGGAATAGCCTCACTAGACATAAAAGTACCTTATATGATGCCATAATGTCTTGTACTCCTATTTTGCGAGATTAAGTTCTAACCAATCACAGTAATCCAAAAACAAGCCTCCATTACATGAACCTTACCACACAACAAGCCTCTATAGCATGGACTGCTACACCTTGGAATTAGTCTTCTTTGGCACTTTCATTTCACCTTAAGATACATTCAGACATTAAACCGCAGGCCGGTTTAAAGGGTTTGTCACTAAAGCAAGCGTGTAGACCCCTGAATCTTTATTGCTTTAAATATATTTCATTAGTCAAAATATTTAAACGTTTTTACACCTAGTTTGGTTGGTAGTTAAATGGAGAGTTATAGACTTGTAGTTTATGTTGTAGTTTGATCCCAAAGGTATCTATTTTATTGGTTATACGTATTTTAAGTCTTTTTATCTTTAGATTTATATTTATATGATGTTAGTTGTAGGAAATATACTAAAACGGTTATGTGCAATCAAAATATGCAAAATTAATTTATATTTTTTGTTAGAATTCAATATTACTTTGTTATTTCAAGGTTTATCAATTGGTAAGTAATGTCTATATTAAATACTATTTTCAACATATATTATTAATTAAACTAAATTTTTATTTAAAAAAGTTATTGCACTAATGGGGTTGAGTCTAACAAAAGAAGTTAGACTCTCACAATCTTACGAATCAATGTTCGAATTATGACTGCGAGCGATATTCATATTAAGTGTGTGACATGACTCCAATAAAATCACACATTTAGTGTTTTTAATTTTTATGTTTCTCTATCAATACACTTAAAAGGCTTCAATTTAAAATTCGTTTTAGGCCTACAAATGCATTGGGTCCGCCCTGTTAAACCCTACGTGGTTCTATGCTCATAGTCATGGAGGAATACAATTGTTTGGTTTTGTTCTTGGAACTGTTGGGTTTGTCTCCATAGGAAGCTTGGAATAGCGGTGTTTTGCTTCGGAGATTTGCAGACTTTGGCATTGTTGTGTAGGTCAAGTTAGTGTAATGAGACATCTCAGTCATTGAAACTAAATCAAACAATTCATATAAATATCTTGATGTGACATGAAAATGTGTTTATAAATAGTTAGCATTCTTCATAGTATATTCTTTGGTGTACAACTTTACACCTTCCTTATAGCAACAGAAATAGTAACTAGAACAAAACATTGCAAAGTCAGGGACACTATTATTTTGTTTTGTTATATAATTTGTTAGCAGTTTGTTATCACCTACTTGCTCTATTTAATTAATTACTCTATGAAGGTTACACTAATTAACTAGTCTTGATGTATAATACCTATATCCCTTCATTTTAGGATAATGAAAATGAAACCTCCTGCTCCTATGAATTTGAACATAGATGTCACGTTTTAGGGGTCAACAGCTTCAAATCCTAGATTTATGTTAGAATCAAATCAGTTCCAACTGACCCAACTCAAACATGTCAAAATCAAATTCATAGTCTCGAGACGCATGTTGCTTTGCTCTAACATGATTTGACGGTCTTAAAAAAATGATTGGGTTTTCTTTGAGAGATCTATTACATATTTGAAAATTGATTCTATATGAAGCAGACAATTCTAGCTTCCACGATGTAGCAAATCAATTCTACTCACTTATTGAACCGTTCATATTTTACATGTTGTGTTTATTATCTATTTTTAAAGGGGATTTTTATTGGTTAGGGGTGTGCAAAGTTATAAGTTAACCGTAACCAAATCACCATCCAAACCATATCCATATTTCAAAAGTTCAATCCAATTAGTTAGAAACCAAACCGACCCATATAATTTTAGAAAATTAAAACTAGTTTATGATTTTATTGAACCGGTTCAGAACCGGTTTATTTCTAATGGAACAACAAGTCACAAACAAAACGCGATTAAGCACAAACGCGATTCACACGGACCTTCTCTTTTTTTCTTCATAGCTGAAACGTGATTAGCAACAAATATGCCAAATCAAAGAGATTTAGGGTGAAAACGGGATTCGAAAACTCAATTCATAATGGGATTCAGTGCAGTGAGATTTTATGTTCTAGCTTTCCTCCTCTATTGTTTGAGCTAAATACTCGTTGAAATTTGAAATTTGATTAGGGTTTGACTGAGCTAAAGACCTGTTGGAAATTTTATTAGGGTTAATTGATTAGGGTTGAAACTTTGATTAGGGTTAATGTTTGTTGTTTAATATTGTAGAGCTAAAACCCATATCATAGTTGAAATTTTATTGATTGGGTCATCAATAAAATTGATAAGCAAAATGGGTTGTTCATAAACCGTGATTAGCTTATTTTCATAATTTCTCCAAGATATAGTTTATGAAAACAGATTATAGGTGATACGAAAATGTTTTAACTTTATTTTATCTTTTGATATAGAAATAACTTATAGCATTAGCGCTTATCTTATGAAAACAACATGACATTGTTCATAAGCTGCTTTTACCTTATTTTCATAAGTTCTCGAAAATAGTTTATGAAAATAGCTTATACGAAAACAATTTAACTTTATTTTATCTTTTACTATAGAAATAACATATACATAAGTTAGCAGCTTTGGGAGTTTGTTTGATAATTAAAAGCCTTCTAATATGTTTATCTATTTATCTACTTGCTTCATAAATTAATTGGAGTAATACATTTTTAAAATTTAATCTATAGTTCTGTATTGAAAGGAGGGACTAATCCCTTTTGAATTGAAACTTTAATACTATATTCAGCAATGATGTAATAGATGTTGACGCAGTCGGAAGCGGAGGCTAGCAGCGTTAAACCTAGGTTGAAAAGAAACGAGTGAAATTGAGAAGCGACAAACTTGTGAAAATAGGGTTCCGGAATCCACCAGAAATTCAGAAAACTCTCTAAAATATTATTGAATGAATAAAAGTTCCTCTTAGGCTACAACTGTTAAGCTTAAATAGGGAAATAACAAAACCCTAATGGGCCGAAAATCCAAAATAGAAAACAAAACTAACAAATAATAAAAATGGGCTGAAATATTAAAAATACTAAAAAATACTATGAAAACCCTCCTACATCAGTCTCCTTCACTTCTGAAGAACTCGACCCCGAGTTCTCATTTTGATAAAGAGCTTCACATGCATGTTGACTCCTCCAAAGAACAACAGACCACCCTCCTGGATCCCATTGAGTGAAATGCAAAGATGGTTTGATTTGAAAAATATAGCAGTTGCCTTTATGCCATTGAAGAAATGTAGTAACATGCTGAATACTTTCTAGATCCATCATTTTGGCCTCGACTTTAATCGTGGTACTAGATGACCAATCTGTGAGTTGTGGAAATTTAATTTTTAAAGTAACATAATCAGATGGTTGGTCGATACCTATAGCAACACGTCGATCCGGTGGTTTCTTACGCAACGACGATGGCGGTTGGAGATCCGGTGGTTTCAGTGGCGGAGATGGCACCGACGGAAAATCATAAATTGACGATGACTGCTGTTTGACGGTATTCTTTATAACCTTTTTCAACTCTCCAATGATATATTTAATATTTATGACATGTAATCCAAAACAAACTTCAATTACAGGAGCAAATTTAAAATTTGGCACTGTCCACATTGTACTAAAGGCATCATCACTTAACATGCTCGAACCGTCAAAAATAAAATTCCTAACCACACAAAAAACCAACCTGAACCTGTAGCATATTTCAACTGGCCACATATGAAGCTTCATGAAAGAGTTCAGACTTAACACAAGCAAGACATTTTGAGCTTGTTTTAAATCTGCAAATAGTGTGTGAAGGCCTTTGGATAAATCAAAACAAACACCCTCAGACTCATAATTTGTGCGCCCCATATTGAAGGTATCCCAAACACACACAAGGCACTTTGGCATTTGATCGAACACTTGGGCGGAATAATCATTTTTTTAAAGTGGATCAGGGTAAACACCATAGATAAAACAATTTGTCTCCACACATTTAAGTAGAGTAATCCACATCATCCTTAAAAGCCTTTTTACCATTTGATCATATGATTTCCACACACAATTAGAATCAAAGCCTTTGATGAGAGAATGGTAGAGGAAAACCTGAAATATAGCTTTTGTTCGCTGGAAACACTGATACGGCGGTTTTGGCGGTGGCGTCAGAGTCATATTTGTTGGATATTTGAGTGTTGGCTACATGTTTTGCTAAAATCAAATATACAAGCAGTACGTCTTCAGAAGCTGAAAATCTAAATTTGTGCATCTTCAGAAGATGGGTCTTCAGAAGCTGAACAGTACTTCAGAAGCTGATGACTTTGCTCTGCGACGCCACTTTGCTCTGCGAAGTACTTCAGACGCACTGTTCAGAAGCTGACCTTCAGACGCACTGTTCAGACGCTGACTTTCGTTGACCGTCAGAAGCTGCATTTTAGAAGCATGTTTTCTGCGTTCATTCTTGTGCCTTGGTTCTGTTAATCCTCTCACAGTATCTTTCGAAGATTTGATTGAAGATTTATCCAAGCTGATGTTTCTAGAAGGCAGATTAATTCGCGTGAAGATCTTTGTTGAAGATTTGTTCCTGTTATTTAAGAATATATTTTCAGAATAATCTTTGGAAAATATATTTCTGAAATATATTTGCTTCTATGAGCTTCTAAAGAATTTTAGAACAATATATGTTGAAGATTATTTTGTTCAGAATTATGTGATGCTGAAGACTATATAAGGAGGACACTGCTATTGAAGAAGGACATCTCAACAAAAGCTAGAATTGAAAGTCTTAGGTTGTTGAGTCTGTAAGCTTTGTGCTTTGTTTCTGTGCACCACTCAAAGTGTTTAGAGTTGGTTGTTTGTTATTGAGTTGTAATCACTCAAAGCTTTTAAGCAAGAGTGACTGTTTTTATGTTTTGAAGAGTGTCTTCAACTTAGTTGTTTTGTTTAGAGTCTGATAAATCACTGGGGCAGTGATTGAATGAGGGAAGTAAGAGGGGTTCTTATATCTAGGAGTTCCTAGGTAGAAATATCACGGGTAGTGATTAAGTGAGAAGAGGCTGTGAAACAGGGGCTGTGTCATAGGACTTCGAATTGATACTATTTTAGTGGATTTCCTTCCTGGCTTGGTAGCCTCCAGATGTAGGTGAAGTTGCACCGAACTGGGTTAACAAATCGACTGTGTTTTTTACTTTCTGTCCTTTATATTTCTGCTTCTGAACTGCTATTTTCATACTCTGTTTTACGGTTCAGAACCAGGTCCTGCCAGGAATTTCAATTGGCATCAGAGCAGGCACCCTGCCTGTATTTGGGTGAGCTCTAGGGAAGGTTTTTCTGGCATTATGGAGAAAGAAGGAGGATTTGTGAACAGACCACCTCTGTTGGATGGTTCCAACTATAATTATTGGAAATCACGCATGAGTGCTTTCCTTAAATCTATAGACAGCAAAACCTGGAAAGTAGTTCTGAAGGGTTGGGAACATCCTGTTGTGATTGACAAAGAGGGTAAGAAGACAGCTGAGTTGAAACCAGAAGAAGTGTGGACCAAGGAAGAAGATGAATTAGCTCTTTGAAACTCCAAAGCCTTGAATGCTATATTCAATGGAGTGGACAAGAATATGTTCAGACTGATCAAGCAGTGCACTGTGGCTAAGGATGCCTGGGAGATTCTCAAGACTACTCATGAAGGCACATCCAAGGTAAAACTGTCCAAACTTCAGCTTCTCACCACCAAGTTTGAAAATCTCAGAATGTTGGAGGATAAGAACATATAAGATTTTTATATGAATGTTCTGGACATGGCCAACTCATTTGAGTCTCTTGGAGAAAGAATATCTGATGAGAAACTTGTGAGAAAGATCCTCAGATCCCTACCTAAGAGATTTGATATGAAGGTAACTGCCATTGAAGAAGCACATGGCATCTCCAGCATGAAGGTTGAGGAATTGATAGGGTCTCTTCAGAATTTTGATATAGCCAGAACTGATAAGAAGGGGAAAGGTGTTGCTTTTGTAGCAAATGATGAAAGCTTATCAGAGGATCTTGTGATGCTGAGTAAACAGTTTAAGAAGATTCTGAAGAAGACAAGAACTGATCAATCCAAAGGTGTTCAGTGTCATGAGTGTGAAGGGTATGGCCACATCAGGACAGAATGTGCCACATATCTCAAGAATAAGAAGAAAAGTTTGGCAGCTACTTGGTCTGATGATGACTCAGAAGGAGAAGTGGGGAATTAATCAGCCAAGCATGTTCTTGCTTTAACTGGTAGATGTAGGTCTGGTGATAAAGTTAAGGTTTCAGAAGCACTATCAGGTTCTGAGACATCATCTGATACTGAGTCAAGTGATGGAGAATCATCTTGTGAGGAACTGGCTACCTATTACAAAGAACCTGCTGAGTTTTGCAAGAAGTTGCATGTTAAATTTGAAGAAGTGTGCAAGCTGCTGGAAGAACAGAAGAGAACTATCAGTCAACTTCAGTTTGAAAGAAGTGAACACTTAGAGAAAATTTCTGATCTCAAAGATGAGGTAACCCAACTAAACTCTCAACTTGAGAATATGAAGAAACAAGTCAGAATGTTAAACACTGGTACTGATGTGTTAGAAGAGATTTTGGAGAGTCAGAACCAAGGGAAACCAAATCGAATTGGGTATGATGATAGGACTCTGAACAAGAAACAGCAAAATCCAGCTACAAGGTTCAATGCTGATGTTAAAACTTGTGATAAAACTAAGTTGGAACACCAGAACCAAACTCAGGGATTTAAGAGCAAGAGGGCATCTCATCCTTGGGTATGTCATCACTGTGGTAAAAAGGGACACATTAAGCCATTTTGTTACAAGCTGCATGGATACCCCAAGCACTTTCAACAAAGAAAAGTGGTACCAGTCAGAACCAAGGAATGGAGACCAAAATGTGCAAATGTTGCTCAGAGGCTGAACAAAAGGAAAGGAAAGGTTGTTGCTGCTGACAGCAGGCCCACTCCTGTTGCAAAGAAGAGTTCTGTTGTTGGACCACCTAAATGTTGGAGCAAAGTGTTGGTTCCTGTACCAAAGAAGAAAGCGCTAAAAGGAAAGGAAGTTGATCCTAGTAAGTCTGAAGATGTTGTTAAGCATGATACCATGCCCTATGTTCAGAAGAGGATTGCTGTTCTTCAGAAGCAGATTGCTGGGAAGAAGGTTCTGAATGTGCCTGAAGCACACATTGACTAAGCAGCATCTGAATGTGTGTCTGATGATGAAACAACATATGTTGCTGAGTCTAAAGACTGTCAATTTTGTGACTGATGTCTTGGATTTCTGTTTGTGCTTCTGGTCTGCAGTTGTTGTTTTTTTATTTTGTTCTTCTATGTGTGGATGCTATGTGGTTCTTTGTGTGCTGTTATGTGTTGTGCTAGTTATAAACTCTGAATAGAATTCAGTGATGTGCTTATGCTCTGTTTCTTGTGTTTCTCTGCTCCTGGTGATTGCTGGTTGTTTTGTCAACATTGTTTGGCTAAAAAGGGGGAGAAATAAGTATGTGTCTGTTTCAGAAGCTGTTCAACAGTTCAGGGGGAGTTGGAGTTTCTGATTGATCTGTTTCAGGGGGAGTTCCTAAATGTGTGTTTCAAGTGGAGTTCCTGAATGTGTGTTTCAGAGGGAGTTCCTGAGTTGTGTTGTTCCTGAGTATCTGTTCAGAGGTAGTTCAGGGGGAGTATATGTGTGAAATGTAGTGAATCATCCGCTGCTGACTCTGTTGCTATTTGTGTTATGTTCTTTATGGTTGCGTTCTTTGTTGTGTGAAGAATTTGCTTGTTGCTATGCTCAAATTGATTTTAGCCAAAAATTTGCCAAAGGGGGAGATTGTTGGATATTTGAGTGTTGGCTACATGTTTTGCTAAAATCAAATATACAAGCAGTACGTCTTCAGAAGCTGAAAATCTCAATTTGTGCATCTTCAGAAGCTGGGTCTTCAGAAGCTGAACAGTACTTCAGAAGCTGATGACTTCGCTCTGCGACGCCACTTTGCTCTGCGAAGTACTTCAGACGCACTGTTCAGAAGCTGGCCTTCAGACGCACTGTTCAGACGCTGACTTTCGTTGACCTTCAGAAGCTGCATTTCAGAAGCACGTTTTCTGCGTTCATTCTTGTGCCTTGGTTCTGTTAATCCTCTCACAGTATCTTTCGAAGATTTGATTGAAGATTTATCCAAGCTGATGTTTCTAGAAGGCAGATTAATTCGCGTGAAGATCTTTGTTGAAGATTTGTTCCTGTTATTTAAGAATATATTTTCAGAATAATCTTTGGAAAATATATTTCTGAAATATATTTGCTTCTATGAGCTTCTAAAGAATTTTAGAACAATATATGTTGAAGATTATTTTGTTCAGAATTATGTGATGCTGAAGACTATATAAGGAAGACGCTGCTATTGAAGAAGGACATCTCAACAAAAGCTAGAATCGAAAGTCTTAGGTTGTTGAGTCTGTAAGCTTTGTGCTTTGTTTCTGTGCACCACTCAAAGTGTTTAGAGTTGGTTGTTTGTTATTGAGTTGTAATCACTCAAAGCTTTTAAGCAAGAGTGACTGTTTTTATGTTTTGAAGAGTGTCTTCAACTTAGTTGTTTTGTTTAGAGTCTGATAAATCACTGGGGCAGTGATTGACTGAGGGAAGTAAGAGGGGTTCTTATATCTAGGAGTTCCTAGGTAGAAATATCACGGGTAGTGATTAAGTGAGAAGGGGCTGTGAAACAGGGGCTGTTGTCATAGGGGCTGTGAAACAGGGGCTGTGTCATAGGACTTCGAATTGATATTATTTTAGTGGATTTCCTTCCTGGCTTGGTAGCCTCCAGATGTAGGTGAAGTTGCACCGAACTGGGTTAACAAATCAACTGTGTTCTTTACTTTCTGTCCTTTATATTTCTGCTTCTGAACTGCTATTTTCATACTCTGTTTTACGGTTCAGAACCAGGTCCTGCCAGGAATTTCAATATTGCTGCACTGTTCAAACTGTATTCTTGCTAGAAGCAATTTTTCCTCATTCAAATGTGATTCCCATGATGAAACTAGAAGTGATTTTCTCCACAAGCATTGTACATAAATTGAAGCTTTCTTTAGCCTTTGGAAATAATTATGAGCTAAATAACAAATTGGATCAACAACACGTTTAGAAATCCAATGAAGCATAGAAGTGATAGCATTAGGACAACTTGTATTCTTATCCCTCATCATATGTTTGAGCAACAAAATTGTAATCCAGCTAATTTGGGAATTGAATTGAAACAATTTGTTCATCCAAATTGAATGAATCGCTTATAGTATTGTATCAAAAACCAATTGTTTAGCCCAAACGAGACGTGATTCATCCGTGAAAGATACACTAGCACCATTACGCAGTAGTGAAAGAAATAAGGAGTCACCAAGGTTGGAGGTTGAAGCAGCTATTAGACGATCAGATGGTTTCGGGGGCAGAAACGTCATGGGAGGTAGAGTAGCAATCGGCGATGATCGATGAGTTATGAGCAGATCCCGTGCTTTCGGTGATGGATCTGGTGGTTTCGACGACGGTTGTAGTGCCGGAGAAGAGTTGATGTCTTGTAGCTTCCGTTGTGGAATATGTTCGCCAGAAAGTCGCGTTTGAAGCGTGTGGTTCTCAACGACCTCCTCGTTTGACAAAATTCGGAAGAATGCATCAAGGGAAAGTGTGTGGAATTGAAAATTTTGCAGACAGTTGAGAAGAGAAAGTTGATAGAAGGAATTATACGGAGTAGGTCGTTGATATGACTCGCTACCTTCTATATCCTTCTCATCCACCTTTGAAGAACTCGAATCCTTAATAATCCGATTCTTTCCACCATGTGGAACCCTAATTGGTCCACCTCTCCTATTCGGATTGTTTTTGTTGGTGATGTCGTCTACTTTAGTTGTCAACACCGTCATCGGATCTAACAAAGTTTTGATCATCGCGGTTAAAGTCGCAGTAAACTCTGCATTCGTAACCGGTTGATCTCACATGGCTGATCACGTTAGGAAAAGAACAGGAGAAACCTGCTCTTATACCAACTGACGCAGAACGGAAGCAAGGATTAACAAGCGTTAAACCTAAAAGATAAACAGACAGGTTGCAACTTGCAAGCGACAAACCTATCAAATAAGGGTTTCCGGAATCCACCATAATTGAGAAAAGTCACGATAATTTTATTCAATCAAAAAGTGCCTCTTAGGCTGCATAAGTTTTGTCTAATACTAGAGGAAATAACAAACCCTAATGGGCCGAAAAATAACAAACTGAAATAAAACAAAAATAACAAATATGCTGAAATATTAAAATGCGATTTTGGGCTTCTAGACGATCTCGAATGACTAAATTCACCCCTACTTCATGGCAAAGCCGTGTGTTTTTATCGTGAGGTCTGGGGCTTTTCGAAAAGGTATATTTTGAGTCATTCCGACACCGGATGCTAAATTTGCACTATTCCGAGTGATCCTTTCTTGCGCGCCACTTCATCTTCGATACGAGCTGCCAGTTTGCCTATATCAGATGTGTAAATACTTGTAATGTCAATAATATTAGCATTGATATGCATATCAGTATGTGATTACTGATAGATACTGTTAGGCGTAGAAATAAGAGAAAATGTAAGAAACTGTTGTGTTTGCTATGCATTTAACCAATAATATCAAAGAATGAGAACATGGCTTTAATACATTTAAAATATTGGTTACGCTGATAGGATATTGTTAGTTGGAAACATTGAATTAAATGAATTGAAATTTAAATAATTGGTGGAAAGATGCAGGGCTACTAAGGTGCGAGAAATTATCCTCATTTCATCATATGCATGACATTGTAAGATGGTGCCTTTTTAATTTAATGGCTATGGGTCATTCTTCCTTTTAAGCGATGTTAGTTTTTGCTTGGACATTATAATCTGACTAAGAAAAACTGAGAATGGATTATATCACTAACAAGCCACTTCTTGAATGGATTATATCCAGTGTGTTCATGTTGATTGTCAATTGTCTACTATAGTTGTGTGCTTCAAGTTGTTAACAAATTAACCAAAAGTCTAAGTAAATACTCAATTTGGTCACTCAAAATAGACTCTTGTATCAACTCAGTCCCTTATTTTATAGACAACTTAGAATAGTCTTGACATATCAAAATATTGATCAAGTTTGTTTTCTACACAGGACCATCATCACTTTACTGCCTCCACTGAACTATCGGGTTTAGGTATTTTCTCAAAAAAATTATCTTTCTTTCTTCTCTATTGCAAATTAATCTCTTCTTTGTTAATTTAAAGTTTTTGGTTGTGAAAATCCAACTATTGTGAAAATGGGTCATTGTAATGTTTTGAGTTTATTAAATTTAGACAAAATGGATCAGAACGCTTTTTCAACGAGGATGTAAATAAGTAGACAAGCTTGCATGAAAGTCACATAGTTGATTTATTTTAGCTTACCTATGTGTCTATTAACCTTTGGGTGTTCAATTCCTGGATTGAGGATTAAAAAAGATAGGAATTGAAATATCATAATATGGGTTGGGGTACTACTTGTTTTATGTAACTGTGTGTCCTGTTTAGCATATCATATTAAAGGATTCGCTATTAGATTAAGGGCTTAAACGCATTTTTTACCCCCTAAGTTTTAAAGTGTAGCGATTTTGACCCCCTTTTTAAAAAAAATGGCCAAAGTCACCCCCATGTTTAGCCTCTTTTGCAAAACTCCAATTTTGACCTGATCAATGCATATACGTAACACCTCACTTGAGTAAGTTGGATGTCACGTGTGTAATTTTCAAATTAAAAAAAATTCAACATGTATATTTTATGAATTAAAAAATAAAAAATAAAAAGGAATTGGAAGGGGGTACGTGAGAATCCAACCCTTCTTTCTCACCCTTCTTTCTTCATCAATCTCTTCCCTCCTTCATCTTCTTAACCCCCACAATTCATCAAACCCAGCAACTTTCAATTCTTTTTTCATAAATTAATTAAAACAAAGAAAAAAAATTAAAATAAAAAACATTATGAATATTGCAGATGTAGAACACCAACACCACCAGCAGCAACTTTCAATTCTCTTCATCTTCTTGTTCATCTTCTTCCCCAAACACCACCAGAAAACAGACAGAAAACAGAAACATAAACCCATAAACAGAAAATGAGAACAACCAAAAACACATACAGAAAACAGACTCAATGAGAACAACACTCAAAATCAAACATAAACTTAGAAAATAAACTCAGATTCACAAATTTTGGGGTGAGGTTTCTACAAAATTTTGCCAAAATCAAACTTTAAATATGTTCAGAACTGTCGCCAAAAACCTCAAATCCACCACAAAACGCTTCTCATCCACCACCACAACAACCACCGCATCATCCTTCGAATTCCCACATAATATGATCAAAATTGAATTTGGGTTTAATGATTTTGGGGGTAAACGAATTTGGGTTTTGCTTGAACGTGTTTGATCTTTGTTTTTGCTTGTTTTTCTATTTGAATTGATGGTTTAATTAGTGAAGATTGAAGATTATGGGTGTGTTAGATATCTGGAATTGATTATTTTATGAAGATTGAAGATTCTGGGTGTTTTTGTGTTAGATATCTGGAATTATTTTTGTGCTAGATATTGATTTATGTGTTTTGCTGGAATTGATGATTTTATGAAGTTGATTCTGTAAGCTTGAAGAAGAAGAAGAAATGAAGATGAGTGAGACATTGAAGAGTGAGAGAGACGAAGGTGAGGGAGAGAGTTGCTGGTGTGTGTTCATTCTGCTCTTTTCCTTTTTTTCTCACGTGCACCTACCTTTTTTTCTTTTCCTTTTTCATTTTTTTAATTTAATTGGTAAATATGTGTATTTTTTATTTTTTTTAATTAAAAAAATATACAACCGGCAACTTTTCATGTTGAGTGGCATGACACATAGGATTGACCAAGTCAAATTAGAGTTTTGCAAAAGGGGCTAAACATGGGGGGTGACTTTGGCTTTTTTTTAAAAGGGGGCCAAAATCGCTACATTTTGAAACTTAGGGGGTGAAAAGTGTGTTTAAGCCTAGATTAATTCAATTTGAGGCATATACAACTTATTTCTTACTTCTTCAAGTCTTGGCTAAGTTGGTGCAGATATCTGCCAATTAAAATTGTCTGCCTATAAGTAGACCTATCATTAATAATGTTGGTGCAGATTTTTTGCATAAGATGTGTTCTGATAAATGCTATTCTTGCTTGCTGGAAGCTTGAATTCAAGGTTTGATTGTTTCATATTTGACATTTAGGTCTTTGGTTGAATGTGTTGGGCTGTTCATTTCTAGTGAGCATGGCTTCCTTGATTTGTCTAATTATCCTACATGTAATTTTGATTAATCTGGGTTATTCACCTGTTTCAGTTCAAGGGAAACCATCAAAGGTTGTTGTCGCGGTGATTTTTGGATATCAAGCTATTAATTAGCGTTGACTCACAATTTTAAGATTCACCACCGATCTTTTATTTTTCCGAGGAAAAGGGAGAAAGTTCGAAAAAACCCTATTTTTTAGAGATCAAAGGTCCGGGGGTTGGTTACGCAAAGGGAAGGTATTAGCACCCTAAACGTCTATAGTACTCTATAGGAACCTCTTGCTTTTATTTATCTTTATGCTAAATTGATTATTTGTTTGTAAATAAAAGCTTAAGTGTGAAAAAGATTAAAGTGATGAGTTTAAGAAGAAAGAAAATGTTTTTGTTATTTTGTTGATTTGGAAAGACAAAGTCTTTTGCCTACGTACCCGAACGGGATCAAAATCACGTAGTTCGAGGTAAAAAAGACGAGTGATTGGTTTTGATTGATTTTAAAGTTTTGAAAAAAAGGTTTTGAGAAAGATAAGAGGCCGAGAAGGCATATAAGAAATAAAGTGTGAGTTTGATTGATTTTAAATTGAAGAAAACAAGTTTGATTGATTAAAGATTGATTGAAATTTGATTAAGAAAGAAATGACAAAGATTGATTTTTTTTTGAAATTTTGATTATAAAATGTTTTTGGATTTTGACTATTTTGACTTTTTTTGTGAAAATTTTGATTAAGTCCTAAGGTCCAGAGACTAAGTTATGCAGAGAAAGTCTAAACGCGCCGGATCCCTCAAAATGACGATGGATCAAGTGAGGGTCCTTTTCCTCGGATACGGTCATAATTACATTATCGTCCTCGACATAAAGCATAATAAATAAATGTGGTGTCGGTGCATATTCTCATTTATATTTTTTTTACATTGGACCTAGATACATTCTAATGGCAATAAAATAAATGACAGAAATAATAAAATAAAATTGCAATTGCATTAAAGTAAATATGCTAAAAAGAAATAAAAAATGCATGAAATGCAAAACAATAAATAAATATGGTGCGTAAAATAAATAAAGAAAATAAAAATGCAAGACATAAAATAAATATGATGCTGAAAATAAAATAAAAAGAAAATAAAAATGCAAGACATAAAATAAATATGATGCTAAAAATAAAAATATGCAAGACATAAAATAAATATGATGCATAAAATAAAAAAAATAAAATAAAAATGCAAGACAAAAAATAAATATGGTGCTGGAAAATAAAAATGCAAGGCATAAAATAAATATGGTGCTGGAAAATAAATGAAGAAAATAAAAAAAAATGCAAGACATAAAATTAAATATGTTGCATAAAGTAAATAAAGAAAAGAATAAAAATGCAAGACATAAAAATAAATATGGTGCATAAAAAAAATAAAAAAAATAAAAATGCATGGGGTACTGGAAATTAAAGACAGTAAATAAAATGCATGAAAAATAAAAAATAAAAAATAAAAATGCAAGAAAAAGAAATAAAAATAAAAAAGAATAGAGAAGAAGAAGAGGGGGTGCAGAAGTAGGAACAGGGGGGCGTGGGGAGTAGTCTGAAGAGGGAAGAGGAAATTGAGAATGGACCGAGCAAAGGCCCAACGGGCTAAGGAAAGAAATAGGATAGACCGGTTCGGTCTAGGAGAACCGGACCGGTCTGGCTCCTCTATAAAACCCCCTTGGCCGGTTTTATACTCATTTTTCTAAAACTTTCTCTTTCCTCTTTTCTTCTCTCTTCTCACTCTCTCCTCTCACTAGCATTTGGCCGGAAGTTGGTTTTCCAGCGCGGTGGCCGCCGGCGGCGCCACCGCGCCGGAGTTAGAAACTCCCTCTTTTCAAAAAATTTTTAGGTTTTTTAGGTTCCTTTTTCTTCCTCTTTCCAAAGATCAAACCAGTTTTTTAAGAAAATTTGAGGGGAGGAGTAGATCTAGATTTATATATTCTACCTCTTCGAATTCGGATCCAAGCTTGTGAGAGGGATGGTATTCGGATTCCTTGCTGTGTTCGTGTTTGAACGAATTTGTTTTGGGTTTTGAGTAGTTTCAGTTTGGGTTTCTAGAAAAGGAGAAGAGAAAGGAAAGAAAAAGAAAATTTGTGTTGGTGGTGGCCGGTGGCCGGAGTGTCACCGGAATGGGATTGTTGGTGGTTGGTGGTGGTTGTGAGTATGTGTACTATTCTCGGGTACTGTACTGACTGACTCTCTGTGTACTTGGGTATTGTGCATTAAATGCTATTTATAGTAAAAAAATCAGGGTAAAAAGAAATGGACAAAACTGCCCCTCTGGGCCTGGACTGAAAATGACTAAAAATGACTGAAGTAAAACACAGTAAAAATAAAAAACGAAAATAAAATAAATAATAAAAAAAAAAATAAGTAACATAAAAGAAACTACTAATAAAAATAACAAAATAAATAAATTAAAAAAAGGAAATAATAAAAAAAATCATAACAAGAAATAGTAATAAAATAATAAAAATAAAAAAACGGTCGCCTTCGGAAAAAAAAATGAGGTATTTTAAAATACCTCCCTGCCGAAATTTCGTCAGAGACGACGAAGATTTCCGGCTTAAAAGACGAGAAAAGCGAATTGGAAATGGGTCAAAAATGGGGTATGACAGTTGTTGTTGATTCATTGACTTTATTTGGGGTCAGGTTTTATCAAAGGTTGTTGTTGATTCATTGGCTAATGCTCCAAAACATTGGATGCTTGACAAACTTGGTAGAGAAATTAATATGAGCTCATAGAGTTGATGCATCACAAGATTTATTTAGTTTTTGTTTTTTTGGATGATTGTAACTACTATTGATGTACAATGATTGATTTAGACGTGACTTGAAAAAACTTATGGAAAACTAGTTTTAAAACCGGTTTGATTCTTTTTGAAGTAGATATATGTTGTTGAATGAAATTTAGTATTTGCAAAAAAAAAATGGAAAACTAGTTTTTTGGAAACTGGGTTAAAACCGGATTTTCAATAAAAAAACTGGTTTAAAATTGGTTTAGTTCAAAAAACTGGTTTTTATGACAAACCGGTTTCAAACCGGTTCTGAACCATATCTGAACTGGTTGTACCTTAAAATTGGTTTTTAGATATGTGGTTTCAGGAACCAAATCAAAACCAATATTTGGTTTTGGTTTGGTTTGGTTTTTAAACCATGCACACCCCTACTATTGGTTACTATGTAGTCAACTCCACTTAATGAGATAAGTTGCTCTCACTAACACCACCTACAAGAAGGTGAGGTCATCTTTCCTTCCGGCCGCCATATGGTTCGGCTTAAAGCCAAAGAAAGGGAGGAGGTTTGGTTGTTGTTATATTATGTTATAGATAAGTATATGTTTAACCATGACTGATCTCCATTGTGAAAACACATAAGACAAGTTTTCATCTCTCAACCAAATTTTTATATGCGCATGAACCAGGAATCAAACTCTTGCCACCAACGTATGGCCCCAAATCCCTTAACACTAACTAGTCCATTATTTGTTTTTTTATTTGTCTCTAGTGCATATGTGTATTTTTTGTAATCTGGATATCCTCCACATGAAGAAGCTAAACTAGCCCACTCAAATTTACATTTAGGAGAATCGAATTTGAGACATTGAGGAGGAGCACACCCTAAGGTCTCCAACCAACACCACCAGACCAACTCAAGTGGGTTATTAAGTTGTTTTCTTATTGGTGGTTGAAGGAAAAACATGTTAATATTGCGATTGGTTGCCATAGTTGGTGGCTTTGTCGTTTTTCTTGTTTGGGCATTGACTAATAGTCTTCCTTTTCTCTTAGTTCTTTTCATACCGACTTGTAGTTGTTTGTTAAACTTTGGTGTTCTACCTAGGGCACGTCATGTGCTAGGAAGAATGTTTTTTCGTTGATAATATATTTCATTTTTGCTTGTTCAAAAAAAATAATCAACCGATAGTTTTATTTATTTTAGTGTAGAAAATATATAACACAGTTAAACAAATATGTTTTTTTTTATAGAAATATAAACAAACAAATATATATATATATATATATATATATATATATATATATATATATATGGCCAAATACATTTTTTGGTCATATAAGTTTGACAAAAATACTAGATTAATCATTAAGTTTTTTAAGTTTTAAATAGGTCCTTTAAGTTTTTAATTTAATATCTTGTTACCCTTTAAGGACCTATTTGAAACTTTAAAAACATCAAAAGGTGCGTTAAATTAACAACTTAAAAAACCTATTTGAAACTTAAAAATTTAAGGATTAACCCGATAT
This sequence comes from Medicago ruthenica, assembly GCA_018208015.1. Classification (NCBI taxonomy): domain Eukaryota; kingdom Viridiplantae; phylum Streptophyta; class Magnoliopsida; order Fabales; family Fabaceae; genus Medicago; species Medicago ruthenica. Next base: position 220,559 of record WNNG01000400.1, read on the forward strand.
TTTTGTCAAACTTAAAGGATCAAAAGAGGTATTTGGCATATATATATATATATATATCACTTTTTATTTAAATATAATTAAATCATATTTTCATATTCATAATTAAATTTGTTTCAAACTATCCAAACAATAGAATTGTTAAGAATCAAATTTAAGAGAATTTATTTAAACATAAATAAGTTTACACTCTTCAACCAAAAAAAAAGTTTACACTCAACTTATTTTTAACGAAAATTAATTCTACCAGTTACAAAAAAAAAATCTACCAAAATTAATTACAGTAAAATAAATTATCATCGTCGCAAAATCAAACATACAACCACTATTTAGATTTGCGGATTTTCTTGCAATCCAAATTCATTTGATCGTCACAGGATCAAACGTGTGGTGGCGTTATCTCTACCAAAAAAGCAAACATACACTTAGTCGCACGCCATAACTTATGGGTATGATTTAATAAAAATAGTAGAGGACATACAATATGTCAGGTGATTTAAAACTCGTTAACTCATGAAAATTTGCAAGAAAAAGAAATAGTCTCTATCTATCTATCTATCTATTCTATATATTATGCATGTATTCTAAACTACACTTTACTTACATGTCACCTCATCAATGCCCCATTTTTTAATCAATTTTCTAAACATTCTCTCTCTTTTCTTTTTCTTTCTTTTCCATCTATTTAATATTAAATATATGAGTTAATACCGCTTTTGGTCCTTGTAATATTAGCGAATTCCGGTTTTGGTCCTTGTAAAAAAAAAAGTTTAGATTATGTTCTTGTCATTTCAGATTCTTCCACTTTTTGTCCCTCGTTTAAACAAGTCAGCAGAATCTGCCTATGTGGCACGCTGATTGTGTAATTTCTTTATTTTTTAAATTTTTTTAATTTTTTCTTTATCCAATCACCGACAGGTGGCTTAAAATAATTAAAATAATTTTTATTCCCCTCATCTTCATCTTCTACCTTTCAATCACCTCCATTGAACAACTCATGTCATTTTCGTCAACCCAAAAATTCTTCAATACACAATAGTTTAAGGGGAAGGTCAGATTGCTTGAGCAATAAACAACACAACCCTAAACAACACCTTAAGTAAGAACCCCAAAATCAAACTCTTTCAATTCACACATTCAAAACCCAAAATCAAATAGCAAGAACTCTAATTCTCATTCCCAAAGTTCATAATCCTTAAATCTAACAACAACAAAAATTGCTAGTTCAAATACCCATTAACCTAAAATTTCAAGCTTTAAACTCACCACAAAAAAAACTAATAACAAAATCCTATTCAAATTCGGATTGAAACTCATCAATGTTTTCGCTGCTTTTTCTAGATTTTAACCTGAATCCTTTTTCACACATTCAAATTCTGGTGTTGTTGGAATCGATAAGGGGAAGGTCAGATTTGGTGGTGATAAGGTGAGGAGATTAGAGAAAGTCAGATTTGGGTACTGTTGATAGAATCATGAAGAAGGATAAGAAGAGGAAGATAAGATCTGCAGTTAACGCAATCATAATCCTCATAAAGAAACGAATTCGAATCAAGGAAGAAGAAAGGAGAATCAACACACTTGGAAGAAGAATAAGAAGAAGCCAATGAAGTTTTTGGTTTTGTAGTTGTTGTGTGTAAAGCCAGCGAAGAAGAAGAGTATTTTTTTTTCTTTTGTTTTTAATTTATTTTAAAATGTAAGGGAATTTATTTTCAGATTTTTTTTTAAAATGATTAATTAATGAATATGCCACATGTCAGGTGACTGGATAAATAAAAAATGAAAAAATAAATGAATTACACAGTCAGCATGACACTGGGATAGATTCTGCTGACATCTTTAAATGAGGGATTAAAAGTGGAAGAATCTGAAATGATAGGGACAAAATCTAAACTTTTTTTTAATAAGGACCAAAACCGGATTTCGCCAATATTACAAGGACCAAAAACAGTATTAACCCTAAATATATTTACATATGTTCATTCTTATAATTCCTAAATATGTAACTCATAATTGAGTGGGCTCTGTAACTCCATTATCCATTAATTAAAGGAATATAATAATAATAATAATAATAATAATAATAATAATAATAATAATAATAATAATAATAATAATAAAAACAACATTAATAATAATTTATATTTAAAAGTATAGTTGAAAAGGTATGATTATTTGATTGTATGGTAACATATGGTATTTTTTTTTTTTAACAAATGTCTATGTCTATCTATCTATATTTTCTCTTTGTAAACTAAACTTAAATCATTCTAATGTTAGGATTGTGCCTATGTGGCACCTCTAAAAAAAACTTAATTTCTACTCTCTTATTTTATCGAATCTAATCTAATAATAATAATAATGTAATAGTAATAATAAAGTAAAAATAATGATATAGTTAAATTTAAGTTACAAAAACTCCTCGCATTTCTTATTTGAATCATTATTTTGAATACTCTCTTATTCATAACCCACAATGTTTTATTTATGAATCCAAGGTAGATAAAGATGAACAACCACGTTACATAAATAAATAAATGATTTTCTTTTACAAAATTAAATAATTGAATACAAGCATTATTGTTTTATAATAGCCGTATTTTAATAATCAAATAGTAACGGTTCATGCACCCAACAAACTATTAAATCACCTACCAAATTTACTACACCATCATCATTGGATACATCTCTTAACATTCCTCCAAATATAACCTACAAAATAGAAAAATTTAAAGAGTGATTTTTCAGATTCATCCCACTATTTATTACCACAACCTATCTCACATTTTTTTTCCACTCAATCATACAATTTCACTCAATCTCCAAATGTTTTCACCATGTCTTCTATTGATATCGATTTCACAAAAGATACTTTTCTACACGTTTGTTAATGAATTGGTGGGTTATACTTTTTATTTGGGGCTATTGTCCTGTCTATAATCATTGTGTGAATAAATTTCTGTAGTATAAATTTTAGTTTTGGATGATCATCGTTTTTTTCATCAAACTCTTGGATGATACTCTTCAATTTTGTATTATAATTTTTATTTCGTTTTCTCACTTTTGACATAAGGCTTGACTATATTCATTGGTTTTTATGGCATGATAAGGACTCATGTTACTATAATATAGAGATTTACCAAATATTTTAGCCCTACTTTTTTTACTTGATACAACGTTTGATAGTCTAATTTTCAACTTTTCTTTCTTGCTTTATGTGTATGTCTATTTTTTCGTGTGAATGATGAGAAGAGGATAAATGGACTTATATTTTTCCTTTTGTTGCATCCTTATTGCTCGAGAAGCCTACAAAAATCCAAAAAAGTGCCAAAAGACCTAATCAAATATAATACTCTATGGCTTACTTGGAGACCACAATCGTAAAGATTCCAACATATAGTTTTTTTCTTACGTCTCCAACGTATATTAGACAATTGAAGAGGTATAGTACATTCCTATATTTATAAAATTTAATTGTATCACATAGAGAGAATTTGTATAATTGTAATTTTTTTCTCTATTGATTGTCATCTATATCTATTTCTATCTATCTATCTAGACTATAGTTTATTCTAAGCTTGAGTCATTCTTATGCTTGAATTATACCTATGTGGGGTCTCTAAAAACACATCTTATCTCATACTATTTTAAGTCACTCTTAAGTTAGTATTATGCATGTGTCACCTCTAAAATAACATCTTATACTCTTTTTATAACTTTCTAACCTTTCTTATTCTATTTAATAATAATAACATAGATAAGTTACAAAACTTACCATTATTTATTAATTTTGTTAATGAATCAATCTATCTATTTGTATGCTAAGTTTGTCTCAGAGGTGTGTGTATACACATACACACACGTTATCTATCATTCCTGCTAAATAAAAGATTTAACACGTGAGTTTTTTTTAATAAAAGTTTATAGCAACATGTCTGTTACTTGTGCGTTATTTAATCTAACATAAGTGGAATCCTTCACACATGAAAAAAAAAAGTTGAATCCTTTTAGTTAATGAGTTTTACTTTTTGGCAAATATGTTAGAAATACCAATTAAGGCACTTCTTGAGTTTTGCCGGTGCAAAAAATTGAATAAATCAACAATGAAAATTATTAATTGCAAGGGGATCAAGTAACATATATAAGAAACATTGAAAAGTTGATGTCTTTGTGTGTTATCGGTTCATGTTATGTGTTGTGTTTGATTACAAGTTAGAGAGAGAGAGAGAGAGAGAGAGAACAAAAATCAAGATTTTGTAAAACAACCTATGTAAAATCAAAGTGCTATTGTAATGCATAAAAACAAAAGCAATACGTCTAACCCTTAGGTACCCACTACTATACACTATAATTATAACTACAGAATTAATACCTCTCAGAAGAAAAAAAAACTGCACAATTTCTAATTTAGTTTTTACAAAAAAAAAATGAAAGGATGATTTTACCGTTTTTATTAATTACTATTTTCATATATTATTTTTTGTAAAAATAATTTTATCACATCAACCTTTATAAACTTCTATTTCTTTTTCCTATTCCTTAATTATGACCATTCACTAATTCATTGTTATTGTCCTAACTTTTTTTAAATAACTTTAATCACACCAACTTTTGAACTACTATTTTTTTCTTATTCCTAAACGTTGTATTATAGGTACACAAAAAGAAAACGTTGTATTATAAATTTTGGTTTTTGGTCGTCCTCAATATCTCGAAACAACTATTGAGTGGTACTCCTCGATTTTATATGGTAGTTTTTGCTTCTCTTTCTTACTCTTCATATATGTCTTGACCATTCGATGAATTTTATGGCAGGGTAAAGACTTTAGTTGCTCTATTATATAGATTTACCAAATATTTAATTCCTTTTTTTTATTGATATAATGTTTGTTATACTACTTTTCTTATTTAAATTTATTACTATATTTTAAAGTTGGGTTTCTCTTGACTATCTTTATAGAAGAAGCTGAACTATATTTGTTGTGTTTACGTTCATTAGATTTTTCATAAAGATCATAAATTGCACCTCTCATATACTTCGTTTACTTAAGTATTATTATTTGTTTATTTTTTTTACCATTCGAGTATCCATTTCTTAAAATCCTAATTAAGTCAAAAAAATATCTTAAAATCCTATTAAAATTCCTTAATTAATCAGTTTCAGAATTACATTGCCCTTATTTAAATAACTAAATAATAAATTGCTACTATATTAGCCATTGCAAAGACATATGAATGTTCACTTTAAATATATAATATAAGAAGATATGGAGGAGAATGAAAGAGGTCAATTTATTCATCCCTGGAAATAAGAATCCTCCATTGGAAGACTAAGATATATAATATCTCTTTTTAAATTTCCAGTTTTTATTTATAGCATTACTTTTCATTATCTTTAAACAAAAAATCATCATTTTTTTGTTCTTACATCTAAATAATGAAGATTATATCATATAACATATCTTCTACCTCAAAGGATGTTCAATAACTAATATCAAGCACCATAGAAGAATCTATTATGAAAAATCCACTATGAAGAACATTTGAAAATTCTTCGAGAAGATTATTTTAAATAGCATATCTCCTAAATTTATCACATCTATTAATTTCTGTATATAGTTGAATGTCAAGAGCAATTTTTTTTACCTATTTCTTATATTATATACTCACTCGATGCGAAAAAAATAGAAAAAATATTGAATTATTTTTTAAAAATCAAAGAATAACTTAACACGCCTACCAAAAATTTTATTTTCAATAATTTTTTTTATTAAAAACATTTTAATCCAACTCGTACAACGCACAGGTTATATACCTAGTGAAAGATAAGATTATATTAACCAGAAGACAATGTTAGTTATATTTGTTTTGCACATATAACCGGCATTCATTCTCTAGATTATAGATTCTTAGATTTCACCCTTTTTTAATATTTTTTTTACTAGCTTATATTACACATTAGTGTATAAAGATTTCAAAGGTTACAAAACTATCTTATGTGAAACTTTTAACTTTTGAAATACAATAAAACACAAAAAAAAAAAAAACACAACATAGTTTCCATTTTCCCAATTAAACAAATATGTGATTTAAAATTCTTTCAAATATATATATATTACCTACAAGTCTATGCACTTGTTTTTATTTATTTATTTTCCACAAGTCAATGCACTTATGACTTAGTATAAGCTGAAACTGTTACCGCTTCACATGACCTCGTTTATTTCAAATTCAAAGATAACAACAATTTTGAGAGAAGTTCAAAGAGAAATATGGATTGGATTTCTGATAGATTTTGCTCATATATATAAACACAACATAGGAAAAGACAGAGAGAAACTGAACTACAAACGCAGAATTGGATTTTGACAAAAATATAGTGCTGCAAAAATGGAACAGGTTTTGAACTGTACAAAACAAAATAAAAGAAACTTATTTAAAAATAAAATGCAAATGCGTTTGCCGGGAGTCGAACCCGGGTCTATTGCTTGGAAGGCAATTATCCTAACCGTTGGACTACAAACGCATTGTTGGAAGATGGTTTGCTCAGTCACTATATATTTCAATATTTCTTTTATTTATATTCAAATGTTTACCCCCCCACCCCATTGGACATGTTGTAGTTATATCATTAAAAATCTTAGGCTTTGTTTGCGAGTTTGGAGGGGAAGAGAGGGGAGGGTTTAGAAAAAAAATGAAGGAGTAAGTGAAAAAAATAGAGGACATATGGAGGAGGGGTTTTGAGGGACTTATTTTTCTTCAAAATATAAAATCCTCCTAATTTGAGGGAACTAAAAAATTGTATTGGAGGAGGGTTTTGGGGGGTTTGGGAGGGTTTATGTGAATTCTTCAAATTTAATATATGTTGTTATAATATTCTTAAAATTAAAAATATATTAATAATAAGCATTAATTTATCATTCTCTAAAAAAATACTCTTTCAAAAAATGTGAAAGATTTCTCAATTTTTCTCTATATTTTTGTCCCCCCAAAGTCTTTATTTCTCCTCCCCTCAAAACTCCCAAACAAATCCTTAGATGAAACTTTTTTACTGGAAGAAATCTTTGATGAACTAAAAATTACGAGATGTCTAATATTATTCTTATTTACCTTGATATTAGATCTAGGGGCTTTTTTGTAATGTTATCTGAACAACAATTTTTATTGATAATTTACGAGATAACCAAAATATACAAAGAATGGAAATGTTAACGAGAGCCCTCAGACACTCTTTAAGACTTTTAAATGATAACTTTTTTAAAAAATTTATGTAATTAATGCATTACAAATTGAAATATTTGACTTTTTTATAGAATAATTTCTTCTTTTGGTATGTTTAAAGAGTGTCCGGGGACACTTGTTAACAAGACCCTACAAAGAAATATATGTATTGACGTAAAAACCAAAGTAAAAAAAACGTAAGAAAACAATGTAAGTATAAAAGATAAAATTATTGTTCAAATATTTTTTTTATCAATCTTCAAAGTCAAAGGCATGTGACTCAACAAACTTGATAGCTTCTACAAATGCAAAAGGTGTATAATTTTTTCATAGTTTAATCTAACTATGAATAAAAAATGAATCTACTCAATTTGATAATCCCAACCAACCCAGTTTTTTTTCAAGTGCAAGTTATCTTATTTTGAATTGATTTTACATGGTAAACTGTAGCTACCCATGTACTTATTTAAATTGGGCTAAGACAAACAAAACAAATCATCCTAAAAAAATAATAAACAAATAAATTATACAAAAACACTTAATTAAGAATTTTACTCCTCTAAAATGAATTATTTATTTAGAGTATAAAATAAGTAATATCAATCATTAATTAACAAATAAAAAATAAATATTGTAAATACATTATAATAAATCATAAATTTGTTAAAATGACGACTCTTAATTTCTGACTTCATACTTTACCCACTTTAAAATATGAAAATCAAAATATCTTACGCACAGCCTACATACACCTACTATTATTTCCATTTACACTTGATTAGATGTTGAAATAACAAGACAAATGCATTGAAAGATAGGAACTGAAGTGTTCACCAACTGTGCTTATTCAACCCAATAAAAATGCATTGAAATGTTTTTCGAACAAAATCCGACATTAACATGGTATGTATATGCAGTTCTGACTTTTATAGTATTCATTTTCATTATTTGGTTTCAACATCGCTCGCAACCAAATTGTATTTTAAAATGTCTCGGATACGACGTCTAATTTTTGTGTATCTAAATAACACATTTGATATATATATATATACACTCCTCATTTGTCCCTCAAATAAAAGAACGGTGCAAATCTCAAAATGGTTTTGAAAAAAACAAAAGCCCTTTGATTGAGTGATGACTCTCCCCCACCTATTATAAACACATTCATTCCACTTGCACTTCCACATCCACATCAATCACACAAAATGTTCCTTGTCCTTTATTAAACGACAAATTTCACATGAAATATCGTATATTAAACGACAAACTTTTAAACCATATAATAAAAAAAAATCAAATATTAAATATCTTGCTCTATGGTCCATTATTACAACATCACAATTCACACATACTCTTATTCTGAACCACACACAAAAACACACGTAACAGAAACATAGTAACACAAACAAAGAAACATAGTAACACAAACACAGATACAATTTGTACAATGGCTTCTATGGCTACTACAGGTGTTATCAAAGTACCACGTTGTTGTTCTTCATCATCAAATGTAAGAAACAAAGCCATTCAAAGAAGTCTTTCTTTCTCATCATCACAACTTTCTGGAGACAAGATTGTTACAGTTTCTGATGGTGCAGGAAGAGGAAGGTGCATCCGCAAGCATGTGATTGTTACTCCTAAAGCTGTTTCTGATTCACAGAATTCTCAAACTTGCCTTGATCCTGATGCTAGCAGAGTGAGTTTGCTTTGCTGTTTTGTTGTTTTTCTTCCATTTTTGGAGCTAAGCGTTAAATGAAAAGTAGTTTAAATTTAAATTGTTCATTTTCAATCACATACGAGTTATCTTAATGTATTAAAAAAACTGATGAGTGGTACCGTAAGTAGTGACATTAGATATGTTTGGGGTGTGGGTTCAGACCCACAATTCTCTACTTCTCTGCACTTAGTGTGAAAAAAACAAAAAGTGTGTGCAATTGTCAAAGGTTTGAAATAACATTAGAATGATGTTTTTTTTTAAAGAACATTAAAATGACGTTGAAAGCCTTAATTAAGTAGAATCACATTTAGTTTTGTGACTCGATTTTAAGTTGAAATTAAGTAGATTTTCTTAAAGAGTTTTATTTTCTGCAAATTTTTTGCTCTTTCTTTTATATCAACAAAAATCCTAATATTAGGAATCAGATCCCGGACATGGACCTTTTTTATTCTAAAGAGTCTAGCCGCGAAAATGACACGTGCTGAGTTCAGAGGAGTGGAAAATTGTGGGTTCAAACCCACGCTCGAACATATCAAAAGTCTTTACAGTCTTTTAGCATCTTAATTCTGAGTTATGTTTAAAACTTTTAAAATATGTGGGGGATTGACGTCCATTTTGTAGATATTTCAAAAGTTTTTAATATATTTTGTCTCATATTTTAAGTGAAAAATATGGAAAAATGTTTTAGTAGAAAAATGTTTTTTTTAAGCCAGTAGAAAAATGTTATTATCATTTATTTTATCTATCTATGATTTATGATAGAATTGGACTTGGTCCGATTGTTTTATTCTCATTTTATAACATGTTTTAATTCCAAATTTTGTAACTGCCCTTCCTTAATCTCTTGAACGTGGTATTATATTGCTAAGTCAAAACTTAATTTTCTCAACAGTAACATTTGTGTGTCTATATTAATACAATTTTACTTGCCATGATCACTAGATAGAAGTTTTACAAATGTACAACAGATAAACTTCATCTCTCACAAAATTAATTCTGGTTTTTTCAATTGTTGTAAATTTAGTGTATATTTCAAAAGTTTTAAATATTGTGTCCCATATTTTTAATTGAGAAAAATGAAAAAATATTTTAGAAGAAAGTTATTATTATTAAGCAAACAACGGAAACACTAACCTCTCACACAATTCTGGATTTTCCCTCTACTGTTACAAACAATTCTAGGTTTTTCATCTACCTGTTACAACATACTTGCCAGTTATGTATATTCGGTTTAACTGAGAAGTGTATGTTAAATCATGGGGATTAACCAAGAGCTGTCTGTTAATCCCCCATGTTTTAAAAGACTCTTCTTGGTTGAACCAAAGGATACAGAACTAGCAATAAGTATTTTGTAACAGGTAGATGGAAAACTCTCAAAATTGTATGAGAATTGAGAGGTTAGTGTTTATGTTGTTTACTATATATAATATGGCATGCCACTGATTGCTAAAATATAGCTACAATGTAATTGTTATCAGCCGAAAATAATTTTTGGTTTCTCTTGTAGATTGAATTGGGATTTGTGAAAATTTTAGATCAAAGTAGAATGTTTTGGTTTAGTGTTTTATTTTTTATTTTTTTGTATTAGAGTTGTTTGGATCTGAATCCATAACTGAATTTGATGAGTTGTGAATGAAATGTGATTGTTCATTCAGAGTGTACTTGGCATTATACTTGGAGGTGGTGCTGGTACTCGTCTATATCCTCTCACCAAGAAGAGAGCAAAACCAGCTGTTCCTCTTGGAGCTAACTATAGACTCATTGATATTCCTGTTAGCAACTGCATAAATAGCAACATATCTAAGATTTATGTTCTTACTCAATTCAATTCCGCGTCTCTCAACCGACATCTTTCTCGTGCTTATGCAAGCAACCTTGGTGGCTACAAAAATGAGGGTTTTGTTGAGGTTCTTGCTGCTCAGCAGAGTCCTGAAAATCCTAATTGGTTCCAGGTATAACATTGCCTTAACTATGTTCTCACTTAGCCGTCCTCTTTATATGTTGGTTTTGAATTGGTTTTATAATTATGTTATCATGTTTATCTGTCTTTTATTTTTGTAAGTTAGTGCTTTTCAATTATAATGTGTCTCAAGTTTCTGGATCGAGATTCACTGTAGTCGGTAAACGTGTATCGTTAAGTGGAGATTAGACGTTTGTGTTTTAATTTTTAAAATCTGATTCACAATACAACTAAAAATCATAACCATCCAATCTTCAATGTACAAACGAGATTACAAATGTAGGAGATGTTGACTTCATGCAATCTATTTCCTAGTGTTTGGAATTTGTTGATGGCCTATATCATCTCTAGAAGTGAAGTGATATTTGAAAAGATTTGATGTGGTCATTGCAGGGTACTGCAGATGCTGTGAGGCAATATTTATGGCTTTTTGAAGAGCACAATGTTTTGGAGTACTTAATTCTGGCCGGTGACCATTTGTATCGAATGGATTACGAGAAATTTATTCAAGCACATAGGGAAACAGATGCTGATATCACTGTGGCTGCATTGCCAATGGACGAAAAGCGTGCAACTGCTTTCGGTCTGATGAAGATCGATGAAGAGGGGCGTATAATTGAATTTTCAGAAAAGCCAAAAGGAGACCAGTTGCAAGCTATGAAGGTGTGTCCATAATTCTTACCTAAACAAATGCTTCAAAAGTTACTATAATATTTATCCTCTATTATTAGGTTGATACTACCATTTTGGGTCTTGATGATGAAAGAGCAAAGGAAATGCCTTTTATTGCTAGCATGGGTATATATGTTATCAGCAAAAATGTGATGTTAGACCTGCTCCGCGACAAGTTTCCCGGTGCAAATGACTTTGGGAGTGAAGTGATTCCTGGTGCTACTTCCATTGGATTGAGAGTATGTGTTCCTTCTGGTTGTTTGATTTTAAGAAAACTTTTCGTTGATTTTTACCTCTGATGCAATTCATAAAAATATTGTAATGCCGGGAGAATTTGAGTTATTATTCAGTGTTGTTCCAAAAAAATTGGATTGAAACAATACAAGGATTATGGTGGAGAATGTGAGTTTGATAAATATGTGCATCCTATTGGATTGACCTGTATAATCTTGCTATGGAACTTTCATAGCTTAAATCTCAGGATCTGAGGTAATTTTGTGAAAAATTCATAGGTGCAAGCTTACTTATATGATGGCTATTGGGAAGACATTGGTACCATTGAGGCTTTCTATAATGCAAATCTCGGAATCACCAAAAAGCCTGTACCTGACTTCAGGTAACTAAATAGGCTATATGTCATATAATCATCATATTGTCATGTCAATGTACTCAATGAGGACATCTTGGTCATGGTGTTTATGGATATTAATTTCAGTTTCTATGATCGTTCATCTCCAATTTACACCCAACCACGATATTTGCCTCCATCGAAGATGCTTGATGCGGATATTACTGATAGTGTTATCGGTGAAGGATGTGTGATTAAGGTAAATTGTTCCCGAATCTGTTCGATGAATGTGAGATTTATACTTTTCTTGACAAAGATGTCAAATATGATTAAATGAATGTAATTGAAAAAATTGCATTTTTTTCCGGTTCCCTAGAACTGCAAAATCTTCCATTCTGTGGTCGGGCTGCGGTCTTGCATATCGGAAGGTTGCGATTATTGAAGACACTTTGTTGATGGGCGCAGATTACTACGAGGTAAAATGCGGTTCAAATTACTTGTGCTGGTCATTATTATAGTTTTATTTAACAGCTAATGTTTGACTTAAGAAAGCAGTTGAAATGCTTAGATGTAGCTCAATTCATTCATTTGCTTTTGTAAGTTACAAGGGTTGAATAATCCTAACTGCAACATTGATTTTCTGATTTACAGACAGAAGCTGATAAAAGTTTTTTGGCTGCTAAAGGCAGTGTTCCAATTGGTATTGGCAGAAACTCCCATATCAAAAGAGCAATTGTTGACAAGAATGCTAGAATTGGAGAAAATGTGAAGGTTATAATATCATCCAACTATATACACTTTCATAATCTTTGGTTCTTTTAGGTTTCGACACAGAGGTTAAGAAACAATCAATTTAAACAAACATAGACCAACTTACCTTTATTTATTATTCACAATTTTTTTCAAAATCTCAATATTCACCTATATATTTGTGTCATTATTTGTGTCAAAATAATTACTCAGCTAGTAGACATGAAATTCATTTTATGATTGTTTTGGGTTGTAAGGGTATCAAGTGAAAATGATTTTCTAAATAAACCAATGTCTTGAGAAAGCCAAAAACTTAGGAGAACCAAAGATCAGAGACATAGAGAGTAACAATTGTAGTAGAAATAGATATGGAAGAGTCTTGAAGAAAGATTCTATTATTTGTTTTCTTCTCATACTTCTTTTTCAATGTTTTGTTGACAATGTACTCAGTTTACAACTTTCCATTCATGTAAACACGTAACTAGATCGTAACTTTTAGAAATCTTACATATGGTTTCAATTCTCAGATAATTAACAGTGACAATGTTCAAGAAGCTGCAAGAGAAACAGAAGGTTATTTCATTAAAAGCGGGATCGTCACAGTAATCAAGGATGCGTTAATTCCTAGTGGAACTGTCATTTAGAAGATTAATGCACGCCGTGATTTTGTATAAACTACACTTGGAGCTTAAACAAAATCATGCTACCGCTTGTGATTTTGTCAAATCTAATGTGAAGTGTTTAACCTTTTGATTCCTAATGTTGAGTGAGACTTTGAAGTTCATCTTCAATGGTGAAGGATTTAAACAGTTCTGCTTCCACGTCTAAATAGGTTTTCATCTCTGTGCTGTATGAGATATTTATTTTTTTGGCTAGTTGTTTGTAAATAGTAGCTGAAGAGAGGACCCTCTTTTGAGTGTTACTGTAAAGTTTGTTAATCAACTGAATAAAAGTTACTTTATTTTGTATTGTCGATCAAAATTGACAACTTGACAAAAGTTTAATACGCCAAAGATGTTCATTTCCAGTCAATAATTATACAAGTTATACTTTCATCTACACAGGTGATGTGGTTCAAAATCGGAAGAAAAATATAATGATATTGTAATGTAAAATGCACTAACAAAATCAGCTCTTGAATCTGATGCTTCAACTGATATTTGCATTAATTCCCGAGGATTCCCCGCCATAAGGTGAGAATGGTATTTTGATACTCTGAACCTGTCCCTTGCGATGCTTAACAGCTTTTTGATGCTTGAGCTGCACATTGAGTTAGCAAGAAAATGAGAAATAGTAAACATGAAAAGCAACAGTTGAACATTTAAATTTGAGGAGTCTGCTAAATACAAAGAGTAAGTGAAAGTACTTTGTAATTCTTTCTAGGATTCTTTTTCGACTTGTTATGACTTCGAGTTAGTCCTCTGTTCTTCAACATCTACAGCACATTGGTGACCAAGTTAAGACTTTAATATTTCCAGAAACGTATGAACAATTAGAGTGAAAACATGAGAGATCAAGTAAGAGAACCTGAGAAGTGATATGGCGCTTTCCGTCCACAGTCTCCTCTGGCAGATAGGGGACCAGCTGATTTCCTGCAAAAGCAAATGAATCTTTATTTTCATTTTGAAAAAGATGGCAAAATAAAAATCCATGTATATGAGAAATAATATCCAAGCCAAAAGGCTCCAAAACTTCACCTTGAATCGGTCGAGTAGGTCTCAGCTTTCGCAGCACGTTTTGTAGGTCGCATTATTTTTGCTTGTTTGCAAACATCATTATCATCATTGGTGTTATCCTCTGTCTTAATTCCAGTACCAGCTAACACCCATTTCTCGTATTTTTTCCTTCGTTCAGCAAAATCATCTCTCTTAGGCATTAGGCAAGTCATCATCGCCAGACGCCACCTTAGCACAAAACAGGATCAGTCAGATGTTTCATCTGATCATGAATAGCATGACTGATTATTTTATATGAAGTAAACTGAATTTAGAAATAGTCAGAACCCACTTGGGTTGGTTTGGTGTGTTGGCTTGAGATCTTAGAGTGTGTTGTAGGATGCATTATGGATAATAGCGGAAAGACAGAACCTTAATATATATTTTATTGCATAGAATTCATTTTAATTTAATATGCTTCTGTCAATATTATTTGAACTTTATCTAAATTTCAGTTTCAATATATATGAATTTTTGAACTCAACACAGAGACATTGTTTTTCATATATATGAAATTTAAAACTCAACTTCACATTAAAAGACACTTCTTGTAAGTAGCTTACATATGCAGGTCACTATGATTATGAATTCCAAATGAAATCATAATTTAGAATCTATCTATAAAATCTCAATTTTAGTACCTTGAGTTTCTTCCGATTAGCCTTAATAAACTGTGAAACTTTACATGAGACAGAACCATTAGACAGTCCAGTTGGCCCCTTAACATCCACAACAGCATCATCATCAAAATCATCACACGTTGCAAACTGGCTGTGAAAAATTTGTAAATTTTCAGGAAGCTCCCAAACGTTGTAAACAAGTAAGATAAAAGATACGAGTATATCACCAAATTAGTCTCTGACTTTGTCGGACGCTCTCAAATAGGTCAAAAGTTTTCAACTCTATTAAATTGTTAAGTTGATTCCTTATACTTAACTACTTACTATCAATTTGGTCCGTATATAACAACTTATTATCAATTTGATCTCTGTATTAAACAACTTATTATCAATTTACTCCCGAACATTACCATCAAATTTGGTCTCTGGCTCTCATAAAGACTAATATAAGTAAAATTTGACAAAGAACTTTTTTGAAATATTCGTAATCTCAGTTCAATGACCTATTGAGGGCGCAGAACGAATTCGGAGGTTTGCTCAAGATAAACAAGAGTAAAGCCATACCCATTAGCTGGTGTATAACGCTTTAGAGAATTACTAGGCTTAGGAGCAATGTGACTGTAAAAACCCTGCAAGCCAATGTGATGATCCTTCTGCCATGTTAAGGTGGTTCAACAATCAAATTAGTAAATTTTATTTAAAGCAAAGAATAAAATCAAAATCAAAATCAAAGATTAAACAAACTTAGAGATGTATAATTAACCTGAAAACTTTTCTCGTCTCTCTTCCCCATCCTTTTGTCTAGGTTACTTGAACTTACTTGCGGCAGTTATGTTTTAAACAAAAAAAAGAAAGTGTGAGGTTAATTATGGGATTGGCCCAAAAAGAAATTAAATGTAATAAAAGTGCAAAAATAATTAAACGTGAACCCCAAGTATTAGAGATTACAATCCAAATCGGTGTTCGTGTTGGTTCCTTCCAAATTTCAGATTTCCGTTTGTAATCTGCTTTGAGGTAAATTGCTCCTCCCACTCTACTGCTTGTCTTCTTCCAGTTGTTCATGCTATTTTTTTTTATTCAATTGTGGCTGCTTTTATGTATTCAAATTATTCCATTAACTAACTACGTGATTATCGTGTCTCGTTGTAGTAGTGCTTTTAATTTATCTATCTTTTAGTCAAGATCAAATTTGGTCTCTCCCAAATTTTCTTGCAACTCTATTTTTTACTAAAAAAATAATAATATTTTACTAAGTGGGGTTGGGTTGGGTTCACACTATTACATACTAGTACATATATAGCGGGGTTCATATTATCCTGAAGACAAATTAATTGTTTTTCACTCATCATAATCGAGGAGCTAATTTGTCAACAACAATTAAGATTTATTTCACTAAGTAGGACCGAAGTTTTTATCTTGGGTAACACAAGTCTCTCATTTTATCTAGGTTTTGGACTGAACAAGATTAA
>WNNG01000402.1:0-61713 GCA_018208015.1 Medicago ruthenica
GTTAAATTTGGATTTCATGGAGAAGAATGTAGTGGAACTCTTGGCACTTGAACCAATTGACAACATTTTGTTTAAAATCTAATATTAGCGGCCACTTATTTACTACATTGGGTATGTTTGGATTGATTTATTTGAGTTTATCTATGAACATAAGTTTTGTGAAAATTTATTGAAAACAACTTATAACAATTTTCATAAGCTTTTTTCAACTTAATTTTGTACGTTCTCCAAGATAATTTATGAAAACAAATTACAACATATACAAAAATAATATAACTTTATTTTACCTTTTTCTATAGAAATAGCTTATGTATGCACAAACACTTAACATGATAAGAGCTTGTGTTATAAGCTGCAAACAAGATGTTTATGCAAACAATGTCGTTAATGAGTAACATTACTCTGTGTTGTTAATAGCTTTCCAAATGAAAAAATTAGGCATACCAAAGGAACCTAACCATTTGGATATGTGTCTCTTTTCTTTAATAGTAAATATTAGTAATTAGTTGTTAGATTATTTTTTTCCTCTTTCGTCCAATTTTGAACACAACTTTCAACTCTTTTTTCCTTGCTCAAATTAGTTGATCTACCAACCCCCAAAATAAGCCGCAAAAAATAAGTATTGACCAGATGCATGTGTATGTTTTTTAACTCGGTATTTAGCTCAATGACCGACTGATTTGGAGGACCAATCTCACGTCTTCAAGTGATGTCCAAATGAAATCAAGGCATAGGTATATGTTTACCCTGTTATGATGTTGAAATCTGCTCTGCTTTTGTCCCTAATCAATCTCACTAACATAATTTTTTTTATGCATGTATACTCACATTCATTTTAATTTCATATACATTTTTTTTGAAAGAATTTCATTTACATTTTATTTTTATTCTTTTAATATATTCTCTATATAAAATTATATTCTGATAATTATTTTATTTCGTAATTACTTAATAATAACGATTTTATAAATATGAATTGTGTTCAAAATGATAAATCAATTTATGTAGCCTAATTACTTAGCCCATCATATAATAATATATGGAAATTGAAATAGCAACCTTCTCCACTAAGCACTATTTACATGAGCTTTATTTCCGGCAATAAACTTCACACTCCATTTCTTCCTAACCGTCACTTCATCTTCTTGCATCATGAGCCCATCATGAAGCTCTCACTCTTTGGTAAAAAAGATTCGTCAAAACAAGTTTCCTCACATACTCATGAAGCAAAGAAAACGTGTGGTATATGCTTTGATGCAAAAACAGATTCTGATATATTCAACATAAGGTTCACCATCCTCAAAATAAGAATGTGCAAGCACCTATTTTGTGTTGACTGCATATGCAAGTATGTAGAAGTTCAAATTAATGATAATGCGTACAAGGTTTTGTGTCCAAGTCCAAATTGTTATGTGAAATATAAGCCAAAACATTTGAAACACATTTTGCCTAAACAACTTATTGTTAAATGGGAGTTTTTAACTTCTGAGTTATCTAAGCCGTCAGAGCCAAAGACATATTGCCCATATGAGAATTGTTCTGTTTTGTTGGGTAAAGAGAATGATATTGGAAGAGAATTTGACAGCAGTTCTAATTGCCCTTCGTGTCACAGGCAATTTTGTGCAAAGTGCAAAGTTCAATGGCATGCAGGAATGAATTGTCAGACATTCCAACAATTGAAAAGGAATGACAAAAATGATTTGGATAACAAATTTTTGGCATTGGCTAGAAGACAACAGTGGCAAAGATGTCCAAATTGCTTTATGTATGTCAAGAGAAGTGAAGGATGTAGTTTCATGAAATGCAGGTTTGTTATGTATCCTCTCTTGCTAATTTTTAATCATTATTAGAGATATAGATTAGTGGCATACTAGTCCTAGTAGGTAGTAGTATAAATAACTTGTAACCACCCCATTAGTGGGTAACTTTCTCATTTTGTAATATCACTCTTTACTATCAATACAATAGTTTCATAACTTTTCTCTCATTCCTTCCATGGATGCCATGTTTCATAACATGGTATCAGAGCAAATCTGGTATCCATCTTGAAGGAATTTTCTGCTGCATTTTCTAGAGAAAATCTAACTTTCTCTATTTTCCTTTTCTTTCTTATTCTCGATTTTATTTTTTCTTTCACTTTCTCGAGAAAATCCATTTTCTCAGTTTTTCTTTGCAATTCTGGATCGGATTTCTTGCTTTTAATCTCACTTTCTTTCTTGATTTTGTTCTTGATTTGTTCGATCGCTTTTCGTTTTCGATCTGTATTTCAATCTTATATGATTCCTTTTGCATCATGTTTTTTGTTCGATCAACATTTCTCAGTTTGTGATATCTTTGTGACTCCTTTTGCGTCTTTTCCTTGTGATTTCTTCACGATCCTGTTCACAATTTGGTTAGATTTCGTTGTTATCAGTTTTTCCCCAAATCTTAGGGTTCCACGAGTCAAATTCGATTCCAATTTGTTTTTGCTTTTTGTCCTTGATTCGTATCGATCGAATTCGTTCTCGATTTGTACTCGTCATATTTGATTTCCAAATTCTCTTTTTGTTTCGTGTTTCAGTTTGTCATTTTCCCCAAACCTTAGGGTTTTCGATTCCGTTTTCAATGTCTTGATTTCTCGTTGTCGTGGTTCAATTTGGTGATATATTGAGATTAAATTGCATCATCAATAGATGTTTCTGTTGAAATACATGAAGTTCTTCACAATTCTTGAGGATTTCAGATTGATGCAATTTTTTAGATTTGTTTATGAGTTTATCAGATTTCTTTGAAGGTTATGTTTTTGATTTGGAATTTTATGAAAGTGGTGAATGCTTTTTGATCAATGTTTATAGAATCAACATGATTCACAATTCTGTTTCACAATTCCGCTTTGATTCCATAATTTGGTTTAGACTTTTGAAGGAGAATCATTCTCAGATGTGTGGTGCTTCGTGCATTGGTATTGTTTCATCTCTCTCAGTGTGCGTATTGCTACTCACGCCAAATTTGAATCAGTGAAGGTTCTGAACTTGAATGATCATGTGTTTTGTTTCGTTTTGGATTTCCACATCTTCATTCGCATGCTCACAAGGTGTTTGTGACAAGTTTTGTTTGAATCATTTTGAAGATGAGATGAATTTTAGTAGCACCCTTGGTTTTCCTTCATTGTTCTTGCAAATTGATACATGAGCTGATCATCAATTCTGGAGGATTGTCTTTGGCATGCATTAGTTTTCTTTGAAGAAGAGTGTTCAAGCATGGGTTCAGAACTGGATTACTTATGGTGTCTTAGATATGGTCATCTTTGGTATGTTGGAATATTGGTTTTGTTTTGAGCAGGCAGAAATTATTGGTTAACATTGCTTTGGGTACTCACAAGTTGCTCAACTTTACAAGAGATTATTCATGTGTTTTGATTGCCACTACATTGTTTTTGTTTTGAAGAATTGGTGTGAACAAGTAGTACATTCAATTACATGCTTTGCAAATGAATATTAGAAACATGTGATTCTATTTATGTTGTCCATGTGTTGAAGTTCTACTCAAGTTCATTGCCATATCATATTGATTTTATGCTATTTAGCGAAAGCTGATTGTTCAAGTTGATGGTTTTATGGATTATGCACTAATGACTAGTTTCTTGCACGACTTCTTGTTGGTAGTTCCATGAAGCTGGGCACATATGGCAATTTCTATTCTTTGGTTATTGGTGAATCGTTTTTACCCTTTTTGGAGGCCCTTGTTGTGTGTATTTGTCTTAAGCTTGCTGCAGGTACAATTTTGAAGATTGCAGACAGGTTTTGGTTACATTATATGCTCCCCTATTATCCTGTTGCTATTGATGATTCGTAGTTAGTTGCTTCTGTTCAGTGTAGGCATGCGTTATGGTCCATTTCATGGCTGAAAGTGCCTACTTGACTTTCTGTGTCATTGGTTTCGAAGAAGATGGTGATTGAGGTTTATATTACCTTCCTGTTTGTGGCTCTCTGTTCTTGTTACTTCGACAACTTTGCACTTGGTCATTTTCTTGAAGATTGTTTTGGTTTGATAACTCGTTTTCCGTACACACCAAGTTTTGGTGTTTTCCATTCTTTTGTTGATGCTACTTGGAGAAAATGGGTTGCAGACTTGCAGCGAGATTATTTCTCTTGGTATCTTACATGTTGTTGCATACGTATGTTGGAGGTTTAGTTTTGTTTGAAGAACATTGAGTTTTTCTGTTATGATGTGGCAATAGTTTCTATCCATGACCCACTTCTTCATCTTTGTTATTAGCCTATGATGGCTTTGATTTTTGTATTGTGCTTCTGTTCATGATGGTTAAGCCATGTTGATAAGCTTTTGTCATGAATGGTTAAGCGTTGTTGTGCTTCTGTCCAAGGATGGTTAAACGTCGTTTTTGTGCTTCTGCCAAGTGGTTAAACTTGACATATAGTTTCTACTTGGTGGTTAAGCGTTGTGCCTTTTATAGGCTTTGTTGATGATTGCTTCTACCGGATGGTGGTTTTGATGCTTATTCTTTCAAGCGGTTAAACCTTGAGTTGTGGTTTCTTCTTGTTGGATAAGCACTTGTTTGATGATTGTTTTCAGCCGATGTGTTTCCGGCCTCTCTTCTTGTAATTTCTTTTGTTTGATGTACTTTTGTCTTTCTCATCCCAAGTTGGAAGTGTTGTGAACACCTTCCAACTTGTGGGGGACTATTAGAGATATAGATTAGTGGCATACTAGTCCTAGTAGGTAGTAATATAAATAACTTGTAACCACCCCATTAGTGGGTAACTTTCTTATTTTGTAATATCACTCTTTACTATCAATACAATAGTTTCATAACTTTTCTCTCATTCCTTCCATGGATGCCATGTTTCATAACAATCATTGTCACATACATATGTTTAAATTTATGTTATTCATTATAATAATTTTAATTTCTAATTTCTAGTTGTGGATGCAAATTCTGCTACAAATGTGGGAAGAAGCGATCATATGCATTTGGACATGTATGCAATAGCAGTTAGTGTATTATTCCACTGTTTCAGAGGTAACTCATCTTACATATATAAATTAATGAATTATGTTTAATAAGAAATGACTAGAAATAAAATATTTTGAATTTTATGATGATCTGTTTTGTTGTTTCCATTTATATATACACTACACCAAACTCTATTTCAATTCCTTGTAGTCATCAAAATTCTTTCGACGTATGGAATGTTTATTTCTCTGTATCAATTTGTTATATGATTGTCATGAATGATATTGGTGCAATAAATTTTTTTTCTATTTGTATACTTATGTTTCTGCAAAATATTAATTTTTAAGATGCCTTGAGCTACATATACCAAGTTAATTAAAACTAGATCATACATTGGACCGGTGTAATCTTTGGTTTACGGTTTAATCATTTGGGTTGTCATGTATTTGCAAATGGTGTGACCAAGTTGGGGTTGCTAATCAGATATATTTGTTTTTTTCTTTTGGCAGAAGTAAGAGCTAGGCATCTTTTTTTTCATGAACATTTGATATTCATTTTTCACTTTGCTACAGGATCCAAAATGTTCATTTCACCTATTTGTCAACAATTTTCGTAGCTGCTTCGATAAGATGATCACTTGATTGGTTTCTGCTCAATATACACTTCCTGCTGATTAGCTTTCTATGCTTGGCACTTTGTATGAAGTTAATTAAATATTAGAATTATGTGAATGAATTTACTGTTATTTGAGAATTAATTTTAAACCAATACTAACTTTTGTGGTTGTATGTTAGAGAAGTTGAAATGAAATAGTTGCCATTTGATCGAGATGTTGAGTCAAAATTGTTTATATATACACGGTCTTGACAAAATATGTTCTTATGAGGCTTAGAAATATGTGTGTATATTTTCTGGGGATTGATCTTGTTTTTATAAGATGAATGTTATTATTAGATCTTGGTGTTGGAACCATCACTGCAATAGTTGCTGACGCTGTAATGGAATTTTTTATAATGTTCTGTGATTTTTGAATGGGCAAAAGCCATAACTTTGTTCTTAGACATGTCCTTGATGTGCCTTTCATATTTCGTTCAAATTGTTTAAGTATCAAATGGTTTTTATACCTTATACTTTACGATATTTATGGAGGTTTTTGATTGAAGTTTGTTTTCCTTGTTCTGTGACCTTCAAATTGGTTGAAGTTTTATGGATCAAAGAGTGAATTTAAATTTATGATATTCAAGTTGGCTGAGGTTTGATGGATCAAATGGTGAATATACCTTTTGATGTACAAAGTATGAAATTTTTAATCTGTGCCAAATGGTCTAATTGATGTTTTTACGTGATTGCTGAAATGTTTCAACTAGAATCATGTACTTTTACTTTAAATAAGATCACTATTCTCATAAATACCAGAATAGGGTGAAGTGGTTTGAGCCAAGATCATGTACTTTTACTTGAAATAAGATCACTATTCTCATGTGAATTAAAATTTTATCTTTGGTAGCCTTGTTATGCATAGTCAGTCTCATATATCGATAAAAGGACAGGGTTGTTTAGACAGTCTCCAGCTAACATAAAACATTGTCGAATCTCTATGCTAATGATTAAATATGTATTAGTGTGAATGCAAGGTTGTTTTTTTGGAAGCAACATGTTGTATAGCTCAAGTACGGTGACAAATGAGTAAGAGTCGCTGAATCACCACCTTGATGCAACGAAAAATAAGAAAGAGTTCCCATATCACCGTGAAAGGTGTGTGTAAAAAAGTTACTTCATGAGAGTAAGATTTGTTTTGAAATATAATAACTCTTACAGGAAAATATATGAAAATGATGGACACTATGACTAGGAGTATTAATTTCATGTGCTTACAAGAAACGTGGGTTGGGGAAAAGACGAAAGAATTAGACAGTTCATTTTTCAAACTTTGGTACATTAGCTAAGTTATATCGAGAATAAGTTAGGCGTTATTGTGGATAAAGAGTGGAAGATGAATATTATGGATGTACAAAGGATAGGAGATTGCATCATAACCCTAAAAGTTATAGTGGAACAAGATACCTTTAATGTTTTTAGTGCTTACGCACCTCAGGTAGGGGTAGAAGAACACCTTAAAGTAAAATTTTGGGAGGATTTAGAGGATATACTACTAGGAGAAAAGATTTTTCTAGGAAGGGATCCAAATGAGCATTACAGAGTGTATTTAGAGATTTTGAGGACTTGCATGCGTGGTATGGCATCGTGGAGGTAAATGTGGAAGACTAAGTCCATTCTAGATTTTTTGCCAAATGCTCCAAGGGAGTCCTCTTTCCATCAAATGTCTCAAAATGAGGAGGTTTAATGTTCTCTGAAATAGAGTCCTCCCAAGTTTCTTTGCATAAGGGCTGAAGATCCTCCACTTCATTAGAGTCACCCAAAATAATCATCTATTGTTGGATCCTTTCTACTTGCGTTTGTAAGGCTTTGGTTTGGAAACATAATTCCTTCATAGTGGCTCGAATTGTGACGAGAGCTTCATTCTTCTATTGTTTCGATTTAACTCGGACAAACTTATCAATGGGTTATGTAGTGTGACCGATATTTTATCTTTATTGCAGCTCTGCGATGGGCATCCAATGTTATTGCTAAGAACATTTAGGGGTCACCTTGGCGATAATATGTTGGGTCAAGGTCTGAGATTTTTGTGTATTTTGGGTTAAGAGGTGATCTCTTAGGGTCTCTTAGACTATCCTTCTATAGAGGGCAATGGAGCCTCATTTCTTCCTATTGAGGACTCGGTCGTGGCCACCTTTCTTGGAGAATCATCCCATGTTCTTCCTCGATACTTATCTGATTCTAACGGATCCTTCCCTAAGTTAATCGACACGTTTTCCTCTTTTTCTTTCTTCAGCAACCCGAATACGACTTGGTCATACCGAAGTACGAGACCATCGATCCTACGATTCGGTTATTGATGGCGATTTTCGCAAGTGTACGAAATCGTTCAAGTAGTAAAGTTTAAAACGGTAAACCGAGTGTCGAACACAAGGACTGCGTTAACGAATCGAATGTAATTTTGATTACTCAAATGAACAAAAGGGTACGAAGTTTGTTTAATTGCAAATAACGAAAAATGCGTAAAGTAAATTGGTTTGAAATTAAGAGATAAAAAGCTTGTCAGGGATGAGCTTCGCTAGATTCCGAACTCAGGTTAATTACCTAACCAACAATCATTGAACTTGTTTAATGAATCACGACCTAATTCTCTTAAATAATCTTGCCCTAATTCCTTAGCGACAGAAACGTTAATTCTAAAGTAAACCCTAATTCCTTAGCAAGTTTTACAATTCAGAATTAAGCATGATCGGACATGAATTAATAAACGGTTTCAAGGGTTTGTATCTATTCCTAGATTACAAAGGCGAGAATTTCTTATCTTAAGCATTCATAAATTCCACTTCTGTTTCACAATATGAATCATACAACAATTTAAAGATGATCAATCAATAAAAGCATTAAGCACAAAGATAAGAAAACATGATTCAATAAATTCATTCAAAGATCAGATTAGGGTTACAAAACAAGAGTCATCATCTAGCTATTCTCATCCCTAACAATGGAGAATTTAGCTACTCATAATTGAATTACAAAATAGCTTAATCAATAAGAACATAAAAACATACAAAAACTGACTGTGAGTTGGATGGGGTAGCCACCGCTTCAGTTCTTTGCTCTCAAAATCGCGCTTCTATTCTTACAATTTTCGAACCCTTGTTTCTGAAAACGAATCAGCTAAAATAGGCAACCTGATCGCAAAATCGTGACACGATGCCAGAAATCGTGACACGATCCTTCATTAAAACTCCCAAGGATTGCGCAAACTGATCTCCCAATCGTGACACGATTATGCAATCGTGACACGATTCTGTAGGCAGGATTTGATCTCTTCTCTCGTTAAGAAATCGTGACACGATTCCCAAATCGTGTCACGATGCAGTCACTTCAGGCTCTGATGATTTCTTGCTCTTTTGTACCTCAAACTGTCTCAAAATGCTAACAAAAGATGAAAAAACTAACAAAAACTCTTAACAAATTACGTAATGACAAGGTGTCATCACAACCCCAAACTTAAATCATTCCTTGTCCTCAAGGAATTTACCTGCAACATTGACGACGACAGCAAAGTAACAATCACATAACCAAGCAGCAGTACCAAAAGTTCAACACCTTGCCAGCCATGTAATGGGCTAGCCGGCCAGTTCTCTCCTTCGATTCACAACTCCACGCAGAGGTTTGCTACGGGTTTCCACTCAATCACATGCAAAACTATGAATTGCCATAAGCTTGAAAAGTTTCTAAGCATCAATCAAAGTCAATATTATGTACACACTTTTAAGGACTTTTTAGGGTTATAACGGGGCTGAGGTTACAGGTGGGATCATTTGGAAGGTAGGCTTTCAACAAAAATTTGGAGTTAAGCATCTTCCTACTGGTCTACCCAATAATACACACAAAATAACCTTAAGGGGCTAGAGAGTTGTATCACACCAAAGAAATACCGATCACAACTTATGTCATGAAGCATTTTAATTCTTTTTTTTTCGAGCTGCAGAATCAGCTTAATTTACATGCTTCTCTTTTTCACACAATTTTTTTTTGTTTTTGACACAAGGTGATCTTCTCAAATTTTTCTGTTCTCTAGCACCCTACCCCAAACTTAAAACGTTGCTAGTACCATGAGCAACCCCAAACTTGAACAATTGTATGATCAAATACCCAAACAATGCCTAACTCCAATATATCTTGGGGAATAAACCTATGGTCTCTAGGCTTGTAATGTGGTATGTCACCGAAAACAATGGGATCTGTCCTAAAGGCTCAACTGGGCTTAAACAATGGATAATTCAATATAAACCAGGTTGGCTACAAAGGCTCAAGGGACAAGCAATTTGCCTTAGTGTGTACACAATATAACCAATCAATAACAGAGAAAAATTGCAAGTTCTAGAATCATAGATGCATGGAACACTCTTTAAAGTAAATTGAAAAATAAAATTTGGCCATGGAACCTTACATGTTAAGATTTCTGGGAGTTGTGATTACTCTTGCTCAAATTGCCGAATACTTCAACTGATATGTTTGGCCTCTACCTCCTTTGAACTTTTGGTATACCACTCAATCAAAGATCATGACTAAACTGAAGAAAATAAACATCACAAATAAACTCATTGATAACAAACAAGTACTGATTTATTACACACGGGGGTAAGAGAAATAAAACAGAAATGTAAAGATTGTTCAGATTAAATAGTACAAAAGCAAAAGGCAGCAAAAATACAAATGTAACAAAACAAAACAAATCAGGGCAAGCCTTGGCCCATCTCCTGCAGCTCCTGCTCAGAAAACCAAGTATGCGGAGGATCACTCGCATTCATCTCCTCCATGAAATGCGCCGCATTCCTCCGTTCAGTCTCATCAAAATCTGCAGTGATCTCCTGCTCCCTGCTCGTAGCTCTCCCTCTCTGCTCATCAAAGTACTGCAGCATACTGTCCTGGTTCCCCTCGAAGCGCTCATATGACCCGGTGGGCGGCCTCCTATGGATATGAACCTCTGCAGCAAACTCCTGAGAGAACCTCGGACGGTTCGCATAGAGCAGGTCAGAAGTCTCGTTCATCTAGTTGGCAGACGTGAACATGTACTCTAGCATCATAGGATGAATCGGTGGATAGGACGGCTGCTGACTGCTCCCCTCTCCCGGACATGTCTGTGATGGCGGTGGAGGCTGCACCGGTCCCTGCTGATCCTGCTCCTCTCTCTGGCCTCCTCCCCTCAGGAACTCCTCATACTCAGCGACGAAGGCATCCATAGTTCTCTCGGTGATTGGCTTCATCGTCGGGACATCAATGTCGGACCGGTACTCCACAACTTTGGCCTCCTCACACAGCCAACAGATTAAGCTGCTATGGGCCACTGATTTAAGCTTGCTCATTGCTATTTCCCGGATATTGTTGGCTATCAGCTCGCCAACATTGATGTCCTCACCAGACAAAATTGCATCAATGGTCAGAATCCTCTTCAGGGGGATTTCAGAAGTACAAGATGTGCCCTCCAGCGTCTGAACCACAAACGAGGCCCATGCCTTAGGGGATGGCATGAAGTCCGCTTTGGCCAGCATCCGAGCTTTTCTCCAAGTCGTGCCCGGCCTGCACAGCTTAGTCAACAACCCAGCATAGTCATCCTCCGTCATATCCTTGACCACAACTCGTCTTCGCTTGACCCCACACTCGTCCGGGGCAGTCAAACCCAGCAATTGATTTATAGCATCGGGGCTATAATCAATGGTTTTGCCACGGACGAAAGACTGATACATGGTGGGGGTGAACCTGGCATTGGCGTAGAATTCCAGCGTGACAGTTTTGTTGGAAGCGGTAAAAACCATATTGTTCAGAAGTTCCCATTGCCTCGCCTGCAGCATGCTCTCAAACTCCGAGTATTTACCCAAATTGATAACATCGAACCGTCGCTCCATAACAAACTTGTAAGTTTTGATTTCGACGAAACGGTCTTGGGCATTTTTGTTTATGAACTTGAATGCAGGTTGTGGGGGTGGTGCTGGTGCTGTGTCAGTGCGGACGGTGTTTGGTTGGCGTTTGGTCGTGTTTTTGGTGGGTTTGGTGGTGTTGGTGGTTGTTGGGCGTTTGGCGGTGTGTTTGGTGCGTAGGACGGGAGGCATGGTGAATAATTGGTGGTGATGAGATGAAATTTGAGGATGGGGGGAAGTTGGTGGTGAAGAAGAGGTCTGAAATTCGTGGTGAAGAAGAGTCTGTGGAAAATTGGACAGAGTAACGGCAGGTTTGGGAATGGTGGGAATGAATTTTTTGAAAGTGGTATTTATAGGCAAAGGGAAATTGTGTCACGATTGGGATGGATCGTGACACGATGGGCTCTGTAACGGTCAAATTTTTCAAAAATTCGCAGCAATCGTGTCACGATGTGAAGTAATCGTGTCACGATTGCAGTTTTTACAATTCAAAACATCTCAGAATCGTGTCACGATTTCAGTATCGTGTCACGATTTTGATGGCAGAAAGTTTGGTATTTTGGAGCACTGAAATCGTGTCACGATGCCAGGATCGTGTCACGATTTAGCTTGGCAGAGAAACACACATTTTCAAGGGGAAATCGTGTCACGATTGAGGAATCGTGTCACGATTTCCTGATGGCAGAAAGGAGAAATTTTGAAGGAGCAAAATCGTGTCACGATGGCAGGATCGTGTCACGATTTGGCTAGGCAGAGAGCCCATTTGAATAACTTAGAAAAATTTCTGCCCTGAAAATGGTTTTGCCACAATTATTTTTTTACTTTTATTTGAAAAATAAAATGAAATAAAACAAAGGATACTGAGTGGGTTGCCTCCCACCTAGCGCGTATTTAACGTCCCGAGCCTGACGTACCACGGGATCACGTGGATTTCAGTTTGATCGACTCGGTCGGACGCTCAAATTTGACTCCAAAGTATGGTTTGAGCCTTTGTTCGTTGACCTTGAAGGTTCTTTCCGAGTCAGGGTCCTTCACCTCCACAGTTCCATAAGGGAATACCTTCACCACTTTGAATGGTCCTGACCATCTGGACCTCAGTTTTCCAGGAAACAGCTTTAACCTGGAATTGAAAAGAAGAACCAGCTGCCCTTCCCTAAATTCCCTATTTTGAATCTTTTTGTCATGCCATTTCTTTGTTTTTTCTTTAAAAATTTTGGCATTTTCATAGGCTGAATTCCGGAATTCATCTAACTCATGGAGTTGAAGAATCTGGGATTCGCCTGCTTTCGAGAGATCAAAATTCAGGAATTTAGTGGCCCACAAAGCTTTGTGCTCTAGTTCCAAAGGTAAGTGACAAGATTTTCCATAAACAATTTGAAAAGGAGACATACCTATAGGGGTTTTGAACGCAGTTCTGTATGCCCACAGTGCATCATCCAGCTTGACGGACCAATCCTTCCGTGAGGAATTCACAGTCTTCTCCAGGATTTGCTTTATCTGTCTATTTGAAACCTCCACCTGTCCACTCGTCTGAGGATGATATGGTGTAGCAATCTGGTGGTGCACATTGTACTTTTTCAGCAAATTCTCCATCTTCCGGTTGAGGAAGTGGGTTCCTTCATCACTGATTAATGCTCTAAGGACCCCAAAGCGTGAGAAAATATTTTTCTGAAGGAAAGAAATTACTACCTGAGCATCATTGGTCTGCGTGGCGATAGCTTCCACCCACTTAGAGACATAGTCCACTGCCAACAGAATGTAAACCTTTGAATATGAGGATGGGAATGGTCCCATAAAATCAATTCCCCATACATCAAAGATTTCCACTTCTAACACAGGATTTTGAGGCATCTCGTTTCTTTTGGAAATATTTCCTGTGCGTTGGCAGCGGTCACATCTCTTGGCATAGGCAAAAGCATCCTTAAACAAAGTTGGCCAAAACAAACTGGATTGGAGCACTTTTGCAGCAGTCCTATCTCCACTAAAGTGCCCGCCGTAGTTGGAGTCATGACAATGCCACAACACTTTTTCCTGCTCTTCTTCAGGGACACATCTCCTTAACAATCCGTCAATCCCCCTTTTATACAGATAGGGCTCATCCCACACGTAGTACTTACAATCGTGCAGAAATTTCTTGCGCTGTTGAGAATTAAAGTCAATGGGGATCACCTTACCTACCAAATAGTTCGCAAAGTCTGCAAACCATGGCACCATTGTTACTGCTAGAATGTGTTCATCTGCAAAGAGGTCCTTGATAGGTCTCTGCTGATCAGTTTCATCCATCTTCTCTAGTCGGGAGAGATGGTCAGCCACAGTGTTCTCGGATCCCTTCTTGTCCCGGATTTCCAGGTCAAATTCCTGCAACAGCAATATCCATCGAAGAAGTCTCGGTTTTGATTCCTGCTTAGAAAACAAATACCTTAGAGCAGCATGGTCAGTATAAACAATAACTTTAGACCCTAACAAGTATGATCTAAATTTATCAAAAGCATAGACAACAGCCAAGAGTTCTTTTTCTGTAGTGGCATAGTTAAGTTGTGCTGGGTTTAAAACATGACTAGCATAGTAAATGACATGCAACAACTTATCTTTCCTTTGCCCAAGAACTGCCCCAACAGCTGTATCACTGGCATCACACATAATTTCAAAAGGTAGTGACCAATCGGGAACAGTGACAATGGGGGCTGTTATCAGTTTTTGCTTAAGAGTGTTAAAAGCATTCAGACACTCATCATTGAATTGGAAAGGTGTGTCTTTTACTAGCAGGTTAGTAAGGGGTTTTGCTATTTTTGAAAAATCTTTAATGAACCTCCTATAAAAACATGCATGTCCTAAAAAGCTCCTAATGCCTTTTTCATTGGTGGGAGGAGGAAGTTTTTCAATGACTTCAATTTTTGCTTGGTCTACCTCTATCCCTTTATAAGAGATTCGGTGACCAAGAACAATTCCTTCTCTCACCATGAAATGACATTTTTCCTAATTTAGGACCAAATTAGATTTTTGACACCTTTCCAATACAAGAGATAAATTATTCAAACAATTATCAAAAGAAGAGCCAAAGACAGAAAAATCGTCCATAAAAACTTCGATATGTTTTTCAATCATATCGGAGAATATGGACATCATACACCTTTGAAAAGTAGCGGGGGCATTGCACATCCTGAATGGCATCCTCCTGTAAGCAAAAATCCCATAAGGACATGTGAAGGCTGTTTTCTCTTGATCCTCAGGTGCCACCGCAATCTGGTTGTAACCGGAATACCCGTCCAAAAAGCAGTAGTACTCATGACCCGCCAACCTTTCGAGCATCTGATCAATGAACGGCAGTGGGAAATGATCCTTCTGAGTAGCTGTGTTTAACCGTCTATAGTCTATGCAAACTCTCCAGCCAGTGACAGTGCGGGTCGGAATCAACTCATTCTTCTCATTCATCACCACTGTAGTACCACCCTTTTTTGGAACAACTTGGACCGGACTCACCATGAACTGTCAGATATAGGATAAATGAGACCAGCTTCAAGCAACTTGACCACCTCATTTCTAATCACCTCTTTCATGGCAGGATTGAGCCTCCGTTGTGGTTGGACCACCGGTTTGTAGTTTTCTTCCATTAAGATCTTATGCATACACACAGTAGGACTTATACCCTTCAAATCTTCAATGGACCACCCTATGGCACCCTTGTGCATTCTCAGGACTCTCAAGAGCTTTTCTTCTTCAAGTTTATTCAGGCTTGCATTGATAATGGCTGGGTACTCTTCTTTCTCACCTAGGAACACATACTTCAGATGAGGGGGCAGTTGTTTCAGCTCAACTACCGGTACTTTCTTTGACTTTTTCTCAACAGCTTCTTCATTGGGATGTAACTCTTCCCATTTAGTCGGTGTGCGTCGGTGATAGGACGGGAAGGCTTCTAACATGGCCAACACATCAGCTTCTCTAGGATCTTCATCTTCCTCAACACTTGCTGCTGATGCGCTTAATACTCTCTCAAGTGGTAAAGCTGGAATTTCGGCTTCAAACTTGTCTTTCACAATTGAACTAAGTATGTCAACCCTGTAGCATTCCTCCTTTTCTGTCGGATGCTTCATTGCTTGGAGAACATTGAGTTTCACCACCTCATCGTCAACCTTTAGAGTCAACGTACCATCTTCTAGGTCAATCATACACCTTCCAGTTTGTAAAAATGGTCTTCCCAGAATCAGAGGTATATCCTCATCTTCTTCCATCTCAAGAACAACACAGTCAACTGGGAATATGAATTTATCAACCTTTACAAGCACATCTTCCACAATACCATAGGGATATTTGTAAGATTTATCTGCAAACTGCAAGGTCATTCTTGTGTCTCTCACCGTACCAATCCCCAACTTCTTGTAAATAGACAAAGGCATTAAACTTACACTTGCTCCAAGGTCGATCAGTGCTTTCTTGAAAGTTCTATCCCCAATGGTACAAGGAATAGTGACACTTCCAGGATCTTTGAGTTTCTTTGGAATTTTTCTTTGTAACACCGCACTACATTGTTCAGTGAGCATCACATCTTCATCTCCAATGCTGATCTTCCTTGAAATGATGTCTTTCATGAATTTTGCATAGGTTGGCATTTGTTCGAGAGCTTCGGCAAAAGGGATGTTGATTTGTAAATTTTTGAACATCTCAAGGAATTTACCAAAACTCTTCTTGTCTTTTTCTTTCTTCAACCTCTGTGGGAATGGTAGCTTAATCTGTGGCTTTGGCAACTCATTTTTCTTTGGATTTTCTGGTTCTCCAGCTACCTCTTGTGGTGTATTCTCTCGAACTTCAACCGGCACTTCAACTAACTCATCGGATGACTCGCCTCCACCTTTTGTATCTTTAGGTTGTTGTGAGTCTTCCACCCTTCTGCTTCTGGTCATAACTGCATTCACACTTTCGTGTCCTTTGGGATTGGCAACTGTGTTGCTAGGCAGATTTCCAGGAGGTCTTTGTGCAATTTGTTGGGCAATTTGACCAACTTGAATCTCAAGATTTTTGATTGAGGCCGTGGTGTTCTTTTGTGAGGCCCTGGTTTCTTGAGTGAGAGAGTTCACGCTTGATGCCATTGCTTCAATGGCCAATTCCCAATCAGCTTTCTTTGGGGGAGTAGGATTTGATGGAACTCCTTGTTGTGGATTCGGGAAGTTGTTCTGTGGAGTTTTCCGTGAGAAGTTTGGGTGATTCCTCCAGCCTGGATTGAAAGTGTTGGAATAGGGATTGTTCTACTGACGACCCCCTTAGTTACTAAGGAAATTCACCGCTTCTACTTGAGCTTCATCCATGGGTACATTACACTGCATGGTAAAATGAGGACCTGCACACCAATCACACTTCACAGTATTCATCTGATTTACCGGAGCAATTAGAGGTTGACCTATATTGAGAGCTGCCAATCTCTTTGTCACTTCAGCTGACACTGCTTCTTGAATCTGCTTGCTGGTGAGTATGTTCTGAGCATTTTTAGCTTCAAGTTGATTCAAGTCTATGAGTCCTCCTCTTGTGCCACCTGTTCTGTCATACATCTCCATCTGTTCATTCAGAGCAACCGCTTCAATGACTTTGATTATTTGAGAAGCAGTTTTGAAATTTATGGAACCACCAGAGGCTGTGTCGAGGACTTGTCTAGTAGATAGGCGTAGT
Source organism: Medicago ruthenica (assembly GCA_018208015.1). Taxonomy (NCBI): domain Eukaryota; kingdom Viridiplantae; phylum Streptophyta; class Magnoliopsida; order Fabales; family Fabaceae; genus Medicago; species Medicago ruthenica. The sequence goes on from WNNG01000402.1 coordinate 17,137, forward strand.
CCATTACAAAAAATCTGCATCTGTACTGTGCTGTCATAATTGTGGTCTGGACAGGCTGACAACAATTTCTTGTACCTCTTGTACGATTCTCCAAGTGATTCTCCATCCTTTTGTTGGAAGTTGGAAATGTCCTGACGTCTGCGCACAAACAACGCTGTAGGAAAGAACTGCTCCAAGAACTTGTCTTCCATCTCATTCCATGTTGTAATACTTCCAGCTGGTAAAGAATCAAACCACTCCTTGGCATCATCAGTTAGGGAGAATGGAAACAACCGCAACCGTTTGGCTTCTTCCGAGTTACCATCCACTTTTGTTGTCTCACAGATCACAAAGAAATTCTTCAAATGCTTGTTGGCATCTTCGTTGTATTTTCCAGCAAACTGTTTTTCTTTCAATTCACGGAGTAGTCCTGGGTTGATCTCAAACTTGTTAACCGTCACAGGCTGGTTAGCAATGGTCAACCTGTTGCGGTTTCGATCACGAGCACCATAGTCTCCGAGAAGTCTCTCTTCAGGTGGAGGAGGTGGTGGGTCTAGTTCAGCCATCCTTTCAACAACTTCTAGCTCCTCGGTGACCTGTTCGTCTGTGTTGATCTCAATTTCACTCGTCCCTTCCTTCTCTCTTTGCTTTCTTAATTGAGCTACTTTGCGATTTGCACGGCAAGTCTTTTCAATTTCTGCGTCAAAGAGAAGTTCAGCTGAGGGCTGGCCTCGCATACAAGATTAGACGATCGTGAGTTATTGAGAATGAAAACAAAAAATAAAAGTAAAAATAAAATTCGTAACAGCAAAAGTAATTTTATTGCAGAGCAAAAAATTTCAATTGAGCAAAAGAAATTACAATTCAACAGTTAATTGGCAGTCCCCGGCAACGGCGCCAAAAACTTGATGGCGATTTTTGCAAGTGTACGAAATCGTTCAAGTAGTAAAGTTTAAAACGGTAAACCGAGTGTCGAACACAAGGACTGCGTTAACGAATCGAATGTAATTTTGATTACTCAAATGAACAAAAGGGTACGAAGTTTGTTTAATTGCAAATAACGAAAAATGCGTAAAGTAAATTGGTTTGAAATTAAGAGATAAAAAGCTTGTCAGGGATGAGCTTCGCTAGATTCCGAACTCAGGTTAATTACCTAACCAACAATCATTGAACTTGTTTAATGAATCACGACCTAATTCTCTTAAATAATCTTGCCCTAATTCCTTAGCGACAGAAACGTTAATTCTAAAGTAAACCCTAATTCCTTAGCAAGTTTTACAATTCAGAATTAAGCATGATCGGACATGAATTAATAAACGGTTTCAAGGGTTTGTATCTATTCCTAGATTACAAAGGCGAGAATTTCTTATCTTAAGCATTCATAAATTCCACTTCCGTTTCACAATATGAATCATACAACAATTTAAAGATGATCAATCAATAAAAGCATTAAGCACAAAGATAAGAAAACATGATTCAATAAATTCATTCAAAGATCAGATTAGGGTTACAAAACAAGAGTCATCATCTAGCTATTCTCATCCCTAACAATGGAGAATTTAGCTACTCATAATTGAATTACAAAATAGCTTAATCAATAAGAACATAAGAACATACAAAAACTGACTGTGAGTTGGATGGGGTAGCCACCGCTTCAGTTCTTTGCTCTCAAAATCGCGCTTCTATTCTTCCAATTTCCGAACCCTTGTTTCTGAAAACGAATCAGCTAAAATAGGCAACCTGATCGCAAAATCGTGACACGATGCCAGAAATCGTGACACGATCCTTCCTTAAAACTCCCAAGGATTGCGCAAACTGATCTCCCAATCGTGACACGATTATGCAATCGTGACACGATTCTGTAGGCAGGATTTGATCTCTTCTCTCGTTAAGAAATCGTGACACGATTCCCAAATCGTGTCACGATGCAGTCACTTCAGGCTCTGATGATTTCTTGCTCTTTTGTACCTCAAACTGTCTCAAAATGCTAACAAAAGATGAAAAAACTAACAAAAACTCTTAACAAATTACGTAATGACAAGGTGTCATCAGTTATGGACCGAATAGATATCTTATGAATATACCGAAACAAATTCTACAAAAATATTTATCCACTCATAGTAAATTTTGTCTATATTTGTGTTCATCATTTAGCTCTTTTTTTTTATTTTTTTACAAAAATAGATATGCAAAAGAATAAAAAACATCCTTTCAAAATGATAAGTCCATTCATGTAGCCCATTACTTAGGCTCACAAGTATCACAATTTATCATTTTCGTTTTTATATTAAGACTAAAGACCCTCACGTTTTTTTCACATATCAATTTAGTTGTAACGAAAAATAATATCCAAATTAGTTTGACATTTTTATACATATGAAAAATTAGTCCTTGATACATTATAACAATGGACTAACTTTTCCATATGAAAATATCATTGAGTGATTTGGTATTATTTGTTGTTCGATACTAAATCGAGTCTCAGAGAAAATTGTGAAAGATCGTTGAGATGTTTTATTTATCATCAATGTTTTGGAAAATAAATTATCACATTCATATGGATCTTCTCAATCTTGAGTGGACAACATCTATTGCTCACACTCTATGGGAAGGTAATGATTCACATTCTCCTCCATCAAGCTTATCAAACCTCTTAGCCGCAAACTCTGCGGAGGAGAAAACATCTCCAAGTTTGGCAACCTTGCTAGATAGTGATAAATATTATAGATATTAATTCATGTAGAGAGGAATGAGCATTTGATCTTGTTCCAACAAGTAATAGGAAATTCATGACTTCTTGCATTCATTGAGAAGATACACAAATTTTACTATCATTGAAAATAACTTAAATTAATTATTATTTATTATTTATTGGCAAAATTCGATTGAATTCCTAGACTCTGTGCAATTTAGTTCATAAACTATATAAATAAATAAGCAATTTTTAGAGTGTATGACATTCGTCAATTTAATTACAATGTATATGAAAATCCATCAATTTAATCTTTAATATCCATCAATTTAATCCATCAATTATATTTACATAATTTAGGGACTAAATCAGAAAAAAGAGGATAGTTTAGGGATTATAGTTATGGTTTATTTGCAGCACAAAAGCAAACTCACTCACATGGAGTGAAAAACTAATTAATAAACTAAAATTTTAAAGAGAACTTGATGGGACCATAATATCCAAATAAGTATAATAAAATTGAAAACAATGGTGGGCCATTGAATATCTTCAAAAGACAAAGAAAACATAAAAGTAGAACTCTGTCGTTGTCTATGATGACCAAAACAAAAGCAAAAACAAACGAGAATGCAGTGTCATTTGTGTGTTTGTAATATCATTTTGAGTGCTTGTTAGTTGCATTGCATTTCTACTATTTCAGCTTGTGATTGGATCAATATTTCATCTTCTCAAATCTTAATCTAATGTCTTGAATGTTGTTACACAGCTCTTCTTTACAACTCCTCTATATGAGAAAAAGGTATGAAGCTTTCCCACTCTAAACTTACGTTACTTTTTAATTTGTTTAAGTCCACATTATGTATATCTATATTAATACAAATTTGATTTGCTTGCAATTTTTGAAAACCAATCTGTGACTTAGTGCATGGGGGGGTTTATTGGAGTAGTAAAGGATTGTTGGTATTACGTGTGTGAGACTTTTGTTTTTGGTATTTGTTTCAATCTGATTTTGATTCAGGTGAGGGAGTATGTGTTAAGAAATGAAGAAAAAGGAGAATTACTTGTGGAACAAGTTAAAGCCTAACTAATTGTAATTTTCTGTTTTGAGTTTGTTAAGAGTTAGTTAGATAGAGCACAATCTAGTATAGAGGATCATGGTAACTATTGTAGTCCCTACATTCTCTATATAAGTGTGCTTCACCCTTGTAATTGATAAATCAAGTAATAAAGTCATTTTTCTACAATGAACACTTTTCTTTCTTCTCAAGTTACAATTTTAGTTTCTTAACATGGTATCACAGAGCCTTTCACAGTGAAAGGTTGTTACGATCCAACCGTCACCTTCTGCCATGAACACACATTCCTCAAGCTTCATCCACAGCTTTTGCAGAATTCCTCTTCTGCGTTTTCTCTAATTTCTCAGTTTTTCTTTGTGTGTGTTCTACGTTTGTTTTCTCTTCTTTTGCTGCTCCTTCGTTGGTCCTTGCTTCTTCTTCTTCGTTCTGCGTTTCTTGCATCAAATTCTTCTCCAGTTATCAACAATGGTGCGAAACAACAATCACAATCAAGATCCAACGCAAGATGCTTCATCACCGTATTATGTACATCCCAGTAATGGTCCTCATTCTGTAGCAATCAAGCCTCAACTCAGCACCACCAACTATCAAGCTTGGGCAAGAGCTATGCGCAGAGGTCTTGGTGGAAAGAACAAATTCCAATTTGTAGATGGATCCATTGATCCTCATGCAATTGATGAGCTCCTTTACCCTGCTTGGGAAAGATGCAACAATCTCATCCATTCTTGGATCATGAACTCCGTTTCAGATTCAATAGCTCAAAGCATTGTTTTCATTGACAATGTTTCAGAAGTTTGGCGCGAATTGAAAGAAAGATTCAGCAAAGCAGATAAAATTCGTGTCTGGAAACTCAAGACAGAAATCAATAATCTGAAACAAGGTACCAATTCTATCAATGACTACTATGCTGAATTGAGATCATTGTGGGAAGAGTATGATAGTCATCGACCTACTCCTTCTTGCACTTGTCCTCAAAAATGTGTTTGTGCTTCAATGCATTCTGTTAAGTCCTTTAGACATGAAGATCAAGTAATTCAGTTTTTGAGTGGTTTAAATGACCAATTTGCTATTGTAAGAACTCAAATCTTGCTTATGGATCCACTACCCCCTCTCAACAAGGTTTATTCTTTAGCTGCACAAGAGGAGAGCAATGATACCATTGACTCTGTTGATGATAGTAAGGTCTTGATCAATGTTGCTGAGTCTAAAAAGCCTTTTGGTAGAGGTAGAGGGTCATCATTTCAGGGTGGTAGAGGTGGTAGAAACTCTTCTGTGTCTTGCACTTTTTGTGGGCGTTCTGGTCATACCAATGATATTTGCTATAGAAAGCATGGTTTCATTCCCAACTATGGCAAAGGTTACAACTCCAATGTCAACTCTGTGCAGGCTGAAGCTTCAGATCCTGATGAAAGTTGCAAAGGATCTCAAGAAGTGATTGTGTCTGGCAATTTACAACCATCCTTTACTAAAGAACAATATGACAGTATTCTTGCCTTAATTTAATCTTCAAAGATTGCATCTTCTTCTCATCCCACTGCAAATCAGGTCAGCACCTCAGTTTCAATTGGTCATACACCAATTGAAGCTTCATCCTCAAGTAAAATTCCTAATTCTTTACCAATCTCACACTGCTTGACCTGCATTAAATCTGACTTCTGGATATTAGATTCAGGAGCAAGTGACCACATATGCTCTTCTTTGAACTGGTACACTACATATTATCACATTAAACCTATTTTTATCAAACTTCCAAATGGTAATTTTGTTGAAACCAACATAGCAGGCACAATCACTTTGACATCTCAGCTTATTTTACATCATGTGCTGTTTTTAAAAGATTTCTCTTTCAATTTGATCTCAGTTTCGAAACTGTGTTCCTCATCAAAGTGTACCCTGCAATTTTTTGATAATCATTGTGTTTTGCAGGATATGATCTCTCAGAAGAAGATTGGTTTAGCTGATCTCAGTGAAGGATTATACAAACTTAGACTTGAAGATAAAATCTCCAAAGTTCTGTCTGTTTACATATCAGAGTCACACTATATTCCACTAAATAGTCTATGGCATTTTAGGCTAGGCCATTTATCTCATTCTAGATTGGCTGTTATGCATAAACAATTCCCTTTTTTGTGTTCTGATCAATCTTTGGTGTGTGACACATGCCACTTTACTAATCAGAAAAAGTTACCATTTTTTACAAGTACTCAAAGATCATCCAATAAATTTGATATGTTACATTGTGATATTTGGGGTCCCTTGTCTGTTAAATCAATTCATGGTCATACTTACTTCTTAACTATTGTTGATGATTATAGTAGGTTTGTATGGATTATTCTTTTGAAATCCAAAGCTGAGGTCCAACAGCATATTCAGAAGTTTATTTTACATGTTGAAAATCAATTTCATTGCAAAATCAATACTATAAGAAGTGATAATGGCCCTGAGTTTAATCTCTCACAGTTTTATAGCTCCAAAGGTATTTTACATCAAAGGTCTTGTGTTGAAACTCCTCAACAAAATGGGAGAGTGGAAAGAAAACATCAACACATTTTAAATGTGGGCAGAGCTCTTCTTTTTCAGTCTAAACTTCCCAAAATTTTTTGGTCTTATGCTGTTGTTCATGCAACCTATATAATCAATAGAGTCTCATCAAATATCTTGCAGAACAAGTCACCATATCAGCTCATTTTTTATTGTAATCCTGATCTTAATTCTCTTAAGGTGTTTGGCTCTTTATGCTTTGCATCCACTCTCACATCCCATAGATCCAAACTTGATGCCAGAGCTAAGAAATGTTTGTTCTTAGGTTACAAAACTGGAATCAAAGGTTACATTCTTTTTGATTTAAAAACCAGACAAATCTTCATTTCTAGAAATGTTGTTTTTCATGAACACATTTTGCCTTATAAAATTGATTATACCAATACTCCTTTTCATTTTCCTAATCATCATTGTGCTAATGATAACTCTGTACTAAACATTGATTATGAATTTCCTTCTACTTTTACTTCTGACATAACTAATCCACCAACCCCCATCCTGCACCTCCATCTTTAACCATTCCTACTCAAACTCCTGCCATCCACCCTGTTCCTGTACCTCATGATATAAGAAGGTCTCATTGAGTCAAACAATCCTCTGTCAAGCTTCAAGACTTTGTTTGTACTTCCTTCACAGATCATCACAAATCATCTTCTTCAGGTACATTATATCCTTTGTCTAAGTTTACTTCTTCCTCTAATCTTTCTCCTTCACATTCACATTTTTCACTTTCTGTTCTCACCCACACTGAACCCAAAAATTATGAAGAAGCCATGCAATCTGAACATTGGATTCAGGCTATGAATGCTGAAATATTGGCTTTAGTAAAGAATGGTACATGGCAAGTTGTTGATCTACCTCCAAAGGTCAAACCTATAGGATGCAAATGGATCTATAAGATCAAGTATCTTTCAGATGGATCTATAGAAAGATACAAAGCAAGATTAGTGGCTAAAGGCTACAATCAAGTAGAAGGAATTGACTACTTTGAAACCTTCTCACCAGTGGCCAAAATCACAACTGTCAGAACCTTACTTGCTCTAGCATCCATCAACAACTGGTTTGTTCATCAATTAGATGTCAACAATGCATTTTTGCATGGTGATCTCTATGAAGATGTATACATGGAGATCCCTCAAGGGGTCACTTCCAGTAAACCTAATCAGGTTTGCAAATTGCTGAAATCCTTATATGGTTTAAAGCAAGCAAGTCGAAAATGGTATGAAAAGCTTGCCATTTTTCTCATTAAGCAAGGTTACACTCAAGCATCAGCTGATCACACTCTCTTCATTCTTCAATCAAATGATTCATTCACAGCTTTGCTTGTGTATGTTGATGATATTATTTTGGCTGGCAACTCCGTATCAGAAATTGCTCGAGTCAAACATATGCTTGACAGTACATTCAAGATCAAAGACCTCGGCAAGCTCAAGTACTTTCTTGGTCTTGAAGTTGCTTATTCTCATTTTGGCATCTCAGTCTGTCAGAGAAAATACTGCTTAGACTTGCTTACTGATTCTGGTTTACTTGGCTCCAAACTTATCTCTACTCCCATGGATCCTTCTGTCAAGCTGCACCATGATGGGGGACCATTGCATGAAGACATCTATGAATACAGGAGACTTGTAGGCAGATTACTTTATCTGACACATACAAGACCTGATATATGCTTTGTTGTTCAACAACTCAGTCAGTTTCTATCTGCTCCAACAAAAGTCCATTACAAAGCTGCATGTAGAGTATTGAGATACTTGAAGGGTTGTCGTGGAAAAGGGTTGTTTTTTCCCAGAAACTCAACTGTACCGTTGCTAGGTTTCACAGATGCTGATTGGGCAGGATGTGTAGACACAAGAAGATCCATAACTGGTTTATGTTTTTTCTTAGGATCTTCCTTAATCTCATGGCGCACCAAGAAGCAAAGCACTGTATCTAGATCTTCCAGTGAAGTAGAATATAGAGCGCTTTCAGCTGCAGCATGTGAAATGCAATGGCTAATCTTCTTATTGAATGATTTCAAAATGAAATCAATCAGAATTCCTGTCCTGTACTATGATAATCAGAGTGCATTGCATATTGCAGCTAATCCAGTATTCCATGAAAGAACAAAGCATTTAGAGATTGACTGCCACTTTGTAAGAGATAAGGTTCAAGATGGAACAATGAAGCTTCTTCCTGTCTCAAGTGTGGAACAAGCAGCAGATTTCTTCACCAAACCACTTCATCCTAAGCCTTTCATGGCTCTACTATCCAAGCTTGGCCTGGTAGATATATACCAAGCACCAGCTTGTGGGGGACTGTTAAGAAATGAAGAAAAAGGAGAATTACTTGTGGAACAAGTTAAAGCCTAACTAATTGTAATTTTCTGTTTTGAGTTTTTTAAGAGTTAGTTAGATAGAGCACAATCTAGTATAGAGGATCATGGTAACTATTGTAGTCTCTACATTCTCTATATAAGTGTGCTTCACCCTTGTAATTGATAAATCAAGTAATAAAGTCATTTTTCTACAATGAACACTTTTCTTTCTTCTCAAGTTACAATTTTAGTTTCTTAACAGTATGAACAACTTTTGTTAATTTTGTCTTTACCTTGTATTGTTTCTGATGTGAATTTAACCCTATTATTATCGAGATGATTTGTGTAACACTTTAGGTAGTGTGTTATGATTCAAAATAGAATAGGAGAAAAAATACATTTGGTATAGCATAATTGATCGAGGCAAATTGACATGTCACTATAATGATCCTAAAATCAAGGAAGCTTAGGTTGTGCGAGAAATGATGATCAATAATGTGTATGAAGAATATTGATGAAGTCATTCCTTTCTCTCCTTTTGGTACTCTCTAGTTGAGTAATAACCTTAAACATTGTGCTTAGGTTCTTCTTTTATCTTTACTTTCTAGTGTTTCGATTACCTAAATAAATTGATTCAACTTACTCAGTTGATTGTAATTCCTTACATTCAGTATCAATGTCATTCTTCTCCATTTCTTTACTGTTGTTTCTACCTCTTAAGGATCAAACCCTTACATAGTGTTCATTGTTTGTTAATTGATTTGAGTTTGATATTAGGTGATGATTTATTTATTTATAAGAACTTATGAAATATTATGTGATAAATTGGTCACATAGTTTTCCTTTTGATAACTTTGGTTTAGACTATTTGAATCTGATATTGGGAGATACAAAATATTTTTTTTAATTTCATTTAAATTTGTCTCTTTTGATTTGGTGGCAAAAAGACAAAAATATTTGTTTACCTTGATTCCGTTTCTATGATTAGGACTAACTGAAAAATAAATTATTTTCTTTTAATCTTGATTGAAATCTGATATGTATATATCCTCAAAATCATGTACTTAGTAGTAATTCACTACAAAAAAATTGTCTAAATCCGTTGGAAATATTTGTACAAATAGTAATAATAATACCTTCTGGTCTTGTTTCTTTTTTAACTGACGTAGAACCAAGTGGATTGAATCATGAAGCTCTCACTCTTTGGAAAAAAAGATACTAATGCAGCAAATTCTGCTATGATTGTGGGAAGAAGCGACCATATGGACATGTACATATATGCAGTAGCTGATAGTTTTTTATTCCACTGTTTCAGAGGTAACTCATCTTACATGTATATATAAATTTTGTTTAATGAAAAACGACTAGATTTTTTTTTATGATGATCAATTTTGTTGTTTCCATTCATATATACACCACAACTAATTTTTTTTTTTTGTGATAGACACCACATCTAACTCTATGGAATGTTTGTTTCTCTATATCAATTTGTTATAAGATTGTCATGAATGACACTGGGGCAATAAGATTTTTAAGTTTTTTGATTTGTTTTTGTGTTGGTCATGTATCTTAGTGTGTAGAAATTCACATCTTAAAGTGAATATAAATGAAGAATCTAGGGTTCGAACACCAAACTTATATATATAGAGGATGTATCAAGTGAGAGGACTTCTTATGGTGAGAGATGAGAGGAGTAATTAACAACCATCAGATTAAAACCAACGGCTAAGATGCTTTGAGCTTTAAAGCCTAGTAAAACCATCAGATTAATTTCCCCTTCTTCTCTCAATTGTTTGCGCCGCTTCCCTTTCTTCGCCGTTCCAAACACAAAAACTTCATCTTTCATTCTCTCATAATCAAAGACAAACACTAGTTTTGCTGTTCTTACTCCCAGAGAATTTGTTTTCCAGTCCTGTACTATTTATGTAGATAAACACGAGTAACATGATAATTATTATTGTCAATCTCTTCCCAAACAAAAATCAAATTAAAGAAAAAAAAATCAACAACAACGCTTAGATATTCAACAATGGGGGCCTGCAATCGAAAAGTCATCCTCCATCATAAATTAAATTTTTTTACATGATTTCATAAATTCATTTAATTCCTTATAATATAGGTTGAAAAATTAGAATCGAATGGTAGAAACAAAAAGTTTTCTAATCTTGGAATCTGAAGATATATTCTAGTCGTGATCTGTGGGCATCCATGTAATGTGTTTGAGTGAGTATAAAAGTCCTCACAATAAATGCCACGATACAGATTAATCCAAGGGTCATGATTTAAGCCTCTCATCTCTCACAATAAAAGTCCTCTCATTTGATACATCCTCATATATATATATATATAGGATGTATCAAGTGAGAGGACTTCTCATTGTGAAATCATGAAAATTTAGAAGAACATGAAACGATCAACTATCGCTCGCAGTGTTGGGTTTCATATGCCTAGTTATTATGATTTACTCACTCAAACACATTACATGGATGCCCACATATCACGACTAGAATATATCTTCAGATTCCAAGATTAGAAAACTTATTGTTTCTACCATTCGATTCTAATTTTTCAACCTATATTATAAGGAATTAAATGAATTTATGAAATCATGTAAAAAAATTTAATTTATGATGGAGGATGACTTTTCGATTGCAGGCCCCCATTGTTGAATATCTAAGCGTTGTTGTTGATTTTTTTTTTCTTTAATTTGATTTTTGTTTGGGAAGAGATTGACAATAATAATTATCATGTTACTCGTGTTTATCTACATAAATAGTACAGGACTGGAAAACAAATTCTCTGGGAGTAAGAACAGCAAAACTAGTGTTTGTCTTTGATTATGAGAGAATGAAAGATGAAGTTTTTGTGTTTGGAACGGCGAAGAAAGGGAAGCGGCGCAAACAATTGAGAGAAGAAGGGGAAATTAATCTGATGGTTTTACTAGGCTTTAAAGCTCAAAGCATCTTAGCCGTTGGTTTTAATCTGATGGTTGTTAATTACTCCTCTCATCTCTCACCATAAGAAGTCCTCTCACTTGATACATCCTATATATATATATATATATATATATATATATATATATATATATATATATATATATATATATATATATATATATATATATAATGCAATGTCTTTACCTATTGAGTTAAACGCACACACATAAATTTGTTTCGCACAATATTAACTTTTAAGATGCCTTGGTATGGCTATTGAGTTACATGCATACTATACCAAGGTAATTAAAACTAGATTACACATTGAACAGGTGTAATAATTGGTTTAAGGTATAATGACCAACATTAAGGTGTTTATGGTTTAATATATTTTGCTTTTACAAAAAAAAAGGGCGTGCTTGACTAGTTTTGATATCTACAAGTGATGAGTGTTTTGTGTGTGACTAATAAAGTTGTAATTTTAAGGGGTGTGATATACGTAGCATTTAGCTTGTACCAAATTGAATAATTCAGCAACGTAATTTTCTTGTGTTTTTTGGTGCAATAAAACCTTCATGTTTAAATTTTGAGAAATTTTTCAAATGTATCATGTATTTTGCTCTGCAATGAATAAAACTCTTAAACCCATAAATTGACTAAAAATTTGTAGAAATTCTATAAAATTCAATTTACGAGATTTCTAACCGTTCTGTCTTAGTCATTTGGGTTGTCATGTATTTGCAAATGGGGTATTAGTATTTTCTAGCAAAATTATTAATTGTTTATGTAGTGATGCCATTTTTAGTATATAGATGGTATGAACTGCTTTCAAATATATAGATTCAAATATGATATTTAGTACAAGCTAGGTATATATTTTTTTTTATTAATATTTGATATTCATTTCGTCTCACCTGAATTGTTTTTTTTTTATTTTTCATGGTGCTGCTGGATAAAAAATGTTTGTTCCAGCTATTTGTCAGCAATTCTTTGATAAGGTGATAACTTGATTGGTTCCTAATGATTGGATTTCTTGAATGTTTGTATGAAGTTAATTATAAGTATTATAATTATGTAAATAAATTGACCTCTATTGGAGAATTAGTTTTAAACCAATACTAATTTTTGTGGTTTATGTTAGAGAAGTTTTAATGAAGTAGTTGCCATTGGTACTGTGAGACTTCTGAACCCTTTGGAACGAGATGTTGAGCAAAAATTGTTCATATAGATATGATTTTGACAAAATATATTCAGGTGAGGCTAAGAAATTAAATATGTGTATAGAGTTAGGGGATTGATCTTGTTTTGATAAGACAAATGCTATTAATTGCTGAGATCAAACTTTGGATCAAAACTATATTTAAGGATAAAAAAGTACCATTAATCCAATTTGGTTTTAAAATTAAAATTAAAATTAAAATTAATTATAAAATATAATTATAAAATAATTCAAAATAGAAACATTCTTCATAGAAACCTTCTTCAGTGAGCATTATGTGGCATGAGTTTTGTTTACTACAACAAACTTTACTCACACTCCATTTCCTCTTTAAATGTCATCTCTTCTTGTATCATATCACCAACTGTGAACCAGATCTGCCATCCTAGACTTCCGATCACCACCACGAGCTCATTGCCGTCGCAAGTCGGTCATTCACCATCGGTTCGGTCCCATTTCCCTCACTTTGTCTCTTAATGTTCTTGAACTTTTTCTTTCATGATTTTAACGTTTTTTTTTATTTGTTTAAGTTTGTTTGTTGGTTTGAAATCTTGAGTTTAGCCTTTGTTGATTAACTATTCTTTGCATGGAGCTGCTATGATGCTTTCTATTTTTTTTTTTTTTCACTTCATATCCTAATCTGATTGAAAGCTACATTAATAATCAAAATGATTGAAGTATCATAAATCATAAATGAATATATTTTGTCATCAAGATTTTAGAAAATAAACTATCACATGGTTATTGGTATTTTTGTTTTGGTCATAAGTAGATAGTGATATACTCCATCCGGTCTCAAACATAAATAAATATTCATTTTCACGTATATCAATGAATTTAAATAAAGAATCTTTGTTTATATTTGACAGATCGGAGGGAGTATATAATTATGGTCATTAATGCATGTATAGAGGAAAGATCATTAAAATAACTTCATTTACTAATTGAAAAACAAAACTTCAATCATCAAATTGTTTATTTTTGACAAAACCCATAATTTTAGTTCTTAAACTACTGCACTATCTTAAATTTAGTTCCCAAATTATGTAAGTATAATGAAAGTACTAGAGATTACGAAAGAAACTTTAACCAAATCCCACAAACGAACTTACTTCAACTTGTTTTTACTTTTTTATCCTCCACTTAATTTCTATTTTCCCTCATTAATTGCATACTTGCATTACTCTATGTGTCTGTTTTCAATCAAATATATCATCTTCACATGTTAGTAATTAGTTGTTAGATTAATATTTATTCATTCGTTTGAGTTTGAATCAAGACCTTCAACTCCATAAATCATTAAGAAATATTTGTACTAATAGTAATAATAATAATACCAACTTGTTTCTCTTTTGATTGGTAGATTTGTGAGATCCTCCAGGAACTAGTGAATCCAATCATGATGCTCTCACTCTTTGGAAAAAAAAATTCGTCGAAACATGTTACCTCACATACTCATGCAGCAAAGAAAACATGTGGTATATGCTTTGAACTAAAAACAGATTATGAAATATTCAGCATAAGGTCCACCATCCTCAAAAGAAGAAAGTGCAAGCACTTCTTTTGTGTTGACTGCATATGCAAGTATGTAGAAGTTCAAATCAATGAAAATCCACTTAAAGTGATGTGTCCAAGTCCAAAATGTTGTGTGGAATATAAGCCAAAACATTTTAATCACATTTTACCTAAAAAGGTTTTTGATAAATGGGAGTATTTAATTTCTGAGTTTTCTATTCCCTCTGAGGAAAAGACTTACTGCCCTTTTGAGAATTGTTCTGTTTTGTTGGGCAAAGAAGATCTTATCGAAAGTGGCATTGACAAATGTTCTCAGTGTCCTTCGTGTCACAGAAGCTTTTGTGCGAAGTGCAAAGTTCCATGGCATGGAGGAATGAATTGTCAGAGATTCCAAGCAATCAAAAGGAATAACCCTAATGATTTGGATACCAAATTTTTTGATTTGGCTAAAAGTGAAATGTGGCAAAGATGTCCACATTGCTCGATGTTTGTCAAGAGAGTTCATGGATGTAGTTACATAACATGCAGGTTTGTTATGTATCCTATGTCTCTTGCTAATCCTTAATCATTGTCACATAAATATGTTTAAATTTTATGTAATTCATTATAATAATTATAATTTCTCTATCTAGGTGTGGATGCAAATTTTGCTATGATTGTGGGAAGAAGCGACCGTTTGTATATGCACATATATGCAGGGTCCCCTGTTAGTTTTTTATTCCATTGTTTCAGAGGTAACACATCTTGCATTGTATCAACTTTTTACATGATTGTCATGATTTTGTTGTGTTAACCCTTCGGTTTTTAAAGGAAGGCCCCCTTAATGATCTGGTGTTCGGCCAATATGTTTAAATGGGTTTCCTTAGAAGTTAATTTTTAAGATGACTTGGTATGACAATTGAGTGACGTATCTCAAGGTAATTAAAACTAGACCGGGCATTGAACCGGTGTAATAATTGGTTTAAGGTTTAATCATTAGGGTTGCTATCTATTTGCAAATAGAGTGACTGAATTGGAGTTGATAATCAGATTTTTTTTTTTTTGACAAATTTGGTTATTTAGTGATTTTATTTTTAGTATAAAAATGGTGTGAAATGCTTTCAAATATTTTGTATCGATTCAAATATGACATTCATTACAAGCTAGATATATTTTTTCATAAATATTTGATATTCATATTTGTGTCACCTGAATTGCTTTTTAATTTTTCATGGTGCTGTAGGATTCAAATGTTCGTTCCACCTATTTGTCAGCAATAATTGATTGGCTTCTGCTGATTGGCTTTCTTGGCAGTTTGAATGAAGTTAATTAAATATTATAATTAGATGAGAAGTTTCACTTAATTAAATTGTTAGTTAATTTGAATGAATGTTCGTTCCACCTATTTGTTAGATTAATGCTTTCTTGTCAGCAATATTAATTTTTGTGGTTTATGATGAGAAGTTTCACTTAATAATTAGTTGCAATTGGTACTTCTGTTCTGTGAGACCTATGATTTTTATACTCTTCGATATTCATATCTCGCATAAATAGTGCTGTTATTTATGGAGGTCATTTTTGTTTGGTTTTTGGATGGGTAAAGGACATGATTTTCGTTGATGGATATATGTCATTGATATGACCTTAAAACTTTGCTCAAATTGGTTGAAGTTTTATATAGATCAAATAGTGAATTTATCTTTTGATTGTAGAAATTGGTTGAGGTTTGATGGATTGAAGTTAACCCTCAAGAGTTGATCCTCATTTGATTTCATTAAGATAATGTTGCAATGGTAAGAGGGATTTACTTTTGTCACCCTATACTATTCTCGCGAGATGCTTGTCCTATAAATTTTTTGAAAATACTCTTTGTTCAGATTCTAAAATTCGAACAAGATTGCTCGGTTTTTTCAGATTCTAAAATCCGAAATTTCACGAACTGCATTTTTTGTGTTGTATTTGATGTCAAAGGTCTCTGCTGATCGTCGTAGAATCCTCGCATAAACTGCAAAGCAATTGCAGGGATTATTTGAACGGTCGGCGATGACCATGACACCATAAACACTCCTAAAAACTTGAAAAATGTTTAAGAAAAAGTAAGAATAGATGGAAAGTGAAGAATGAATGAAATTGTTGAAGCATACAATGCTATTTATAGCCTTAAACCAGTCCTAGACCATAATTACAGTCAAAGGAAACGTTTTCCATGGTCCAAAAGGCCAAAAATGCATTAAACACACCAAAAACCGTCCAAACCTTGGGTGAAACGCCATAGTCCAACTAGTCTGAGAGGTTTCTGATTATACAACCCGAAACTATTAATATTTTCGGATTGTATAATCCGAACAGCACCAGACTGTGTTTAAGTTTTATTTTTTGTAGGTTTTCATGGCGAATGACATAGGAAAAAATTTAAAAAAGGTACAAAATAATTAAGCAACTTAAAACAAGACAATAACAGAAGAGATGAATCTTCTGGGAAGGTGTTCGAAGAGCTGCTTTTGTACTTGATCCAGCTGGCCTGCCAACTAACATATTTCGATCGACAGGTCAACTGGATCAAGTTCATAAGAACCTCTTCAGAATCAGATCTGCAACATAATGATGAAAGGCAAGGTGTTTCAAGATGATTGTTTTGAGTTAGATCTTGCTGCCTTGCCAACTGACATAGGTATATTGCCAAGGCAGCAAGATCTAGCTCATAGAAACCTCTTGGTGTTCATATCTTTCGGAAGGTGTTTTGTTGTGTTTTATAGCAAATGAACCATGCACGCTTATTTATAGAAGTTTATGTGCGTCGTGGACCACAGAAACTGTCGGTGCAATGTGAACCACAAAAAAATCTGTGCTGAACTGGTTCGGATTATATAGTCTGAACCTGACTTGCATCCTATATATCTTGGTGTATTTGACAGCATGATGAAGATCTATATTTTCTATCTATCTATTTTATTAAATGAACATATTTAGCATAAAGTTTAGCGGAGAGATTTTTGACAGTATGATGAAAATCTAGATTTTCTATCTATCTATTTTATTAAATGAACATCTTTAGCGTAAAGTTCAACGGAGAGATTTTTGACAGCATGATAAAGATCTATATTTTCTATCTATCTATTTTATTAAATAAACATCTTTAGCGTAAAGTTCAGTGGAAAGATTTTTGACAACACGATGAAGATCTTCAGAAAACATTTCTCTTCGTATTTCTTCAATGTGTTCATTCGGTGTAGAAAAAATTAAATTTGTGCAAAGAGAAAAAGCAACATAATTCAACAACATAAAACCTGACCATAGATATATTGATTTTAACAACATAATTCAACAACATAAAACATGTAATAAAATAAAACATGACAGATCACAGATCAGCTAAATTAACGTCTTTGTCTGGCCCCTCCAGCAGAGCCCTGATCTCTTCGTAGTTCCTAGGCCGGATCAAACTTTTCTGAATTTGTTCAACAAATCTGACCAACGAAGCGTTCAACTCGATCGGTTTTTAGTACTATACTGATCAAAGATCGAGAACATGGTTCTCACGTCATCGTCGTTCATGAGCGTCATCCGGCTGAACCGCAGAGTGCCGACTGAGTCGGTCGATGGACATCGATACTCAACACCGTCCACCCTCCTTGTGCCTTTGTGGTTGAGTTGACAGATGATTTGATTCAGCTGATCCTTCAACCCGAAAAGGGTGACATTAGTGTGAATCCTGAACATATGGGGTGGTTTTCCCCCGTTGTAGTAAACTGCAACTAGCTTGGTGTTCGGATCACTAACAGAAATTTCTAATTTTTTTTTGTGCGGTTTACCCCTAATGAAAACAGGCACACTTATTTATAGAGGTTTCTGGGCGTCGTGGACCACAGAAACTGTCGGTGCAATGTGGACCACAAAAAAAATCTTGTACATAATATTTTCGGATTATATAATCTGAAACATCCCTCACCCAACAAAGTACGAAGTTTCTCTCATTTTTCACTCATTATTGAAGATTTTCGGATTATATAATCCGAAAAGATTTGATAATTTTCGGATTATAAAATCTGAAACAAGTCAGAGCTTTGGACAACGAGAGTAACTCATGTAACACGTTTTTCAAAGGGTTTTTCCAGCTTTAATGGCTGGTAAAACCCTTTGAACATGTTTTTTGACCCTTAATTAAGAGTCGTTACACTCTATGCAGCACAATCTTCACAAATTTCCCCTATAAATACACTTCAAACCTTCACCATTTCTCACATCATCATCTCACACTCTCTCCTACTCTTCCTTCTACAACAATGTGTTTCCATCGTTGGCTTTTCATAAAAAGAGGTTACTTTAGAAATTCAGGGATTGTATGAACGGTCAATGGGGATGGTGACGCGCTGCAAAGAAGCGCATTTTGTCTAGGTGTCAGATTGGGTTGTCTGGGTGCAAGGTTGACCATCAAGGTCTCTTTCGCCTAGAGATGAAACAAACCTTACCCCCAGCCTCCTCCCCCCACCCCCGTACACACTGAGCTTGGGACGAAGAAAAAAACTAAAATCCCCTAAAAAGAACATTTGTAAAGTGGTTGTAAAATGATTATTAGTGTCTCTTTTTAAGCCATTATATCTAATTATTATGATAAAAGTACTGTTTAGTTGGTTTCTAATATAAATATTTTTTTTTATTATGAAAATTTATTTAAGATAGGAAGGGGGGGAAAAACGTTTACACGGAAGCATGTTAGCATCAAAGTCCATAAAAGTGATATAAAATAATCTTATAAACTGATAGAAAAATACATTAAACAAATGTGGCTTGCTAAGTTCAAGGTTTCAAAAAAAGTTAATATGTTATATTTTTTTCTTTCTAAATTAACGATCATTTTTATATTATTTTTTTTCGTCAAGTAGTGTAGTGACTAAGAATCCACCTTTAAGGTGAATCAAGTAGAAAGTTTAAGGTTCGAACCTCGACCCTTGTCTACAAGGCTTTCACCTTCTTTGGCCAGATCTTCCAACTTTTTACAATTATAGTTTACTATGCCCATTAAAGTGTCTGGGCTTGCTGGTTTTTCCATCATCCAATCCTCAACAAATCTAGTGAAACCTGGCGAAAAAGAAGTGAACACTTTGCTACTGAGGAATTTCTCATACTCAAAAGAGTTTGTTTTTCTCCAAACCCCAATCCGCTCTCGCTCGCCGCTACTAACGGGGTCTCGATTGATTTCCATTCCTTTAGCTACTAAGAAGTTTCAGTTCGCAAAGTTTGAAAATTCCAAAGAGCTTAGACTAGCCGCGGAGCTTGGATATGGTTTCCCGATCAGAGATCCATGGATCACACACGGTATCTCCCCGTGTCCTTTTGCCTATGAAAGCGTCTTTCCTTCTCAATGTTTGGGCATCAATCTAATGCATTCTTTTTTATCTTGTACCCAACAAGAAAACGAATGTCTGAATGCGGCTTACACGCAGCTCAATCCAAAACAAAACCAGTGGAAGTTCCCTACGCCAATCCCCCAACATGAGGGACTTCGAAGTGCCATTCATTGATTCATGAGCAAGTTCAGGAATATTGTGAGAAGGGGAAAGGGCAGCTTTCCGTTCACTTTATGGAAATGGAAGAAATCTTTTTCAGTGTCGTAGAGAACACTATGTCTCTCGATTTGAAAATATATGCGAAGATTTATATTGAAACCCTCCGCGGATGGGTGGAGAAGATAAATGAGAACCTTAATCCCTAAAAATCCCTCATTAGGGAACACCCGAAGACGAGCTTTCCGTTTTCTTTCTTATCAGAGATGGGAATAACCCTCAATGTCTTTCTAATACAGGGTTGAGCGCTCTAGAAGCGAAATATTGACCCTCACAGAGTTGATGAACCTGACTTTTTGGTTGGCGTGGGGTGAAAGACCTAGCAGTGGAAAGGTCGTTATTCCTGCTTACTAGCTTCTCGTAAACTATGTTATGCTCTGTTTGCTTGCTTGCTTGCTACTCATTGTAATTCACATTCACCGGCTTAAGTGCTAATGATTGCGGAGTGACAGTTGGTCCTGACTCTAACAAGTAAGTAAACCACCTTTGAATGCTCGTGCATTCATAGAAGATAAATCAGTAAATCAGGACAGGAACAGTCTCCGGCAGTCAGGTACAAGCAAGTAAGAGAAGAAGGTAAAGGCCTGACTCCGTTCCTGAAGAAGGAATGGCGGGGCGAAAGAGCTACCTGGAAGCTAGTTACGGTTGTGCAAAGAATATGAAGGAGGTACCCTATTAGTTCAGTCAGTCAGTGACAAGTGAGAAGAAGGATATCCGGTTCCAAAGACTCATCACAAATATCGTAGGTGATATCTGAAGTCGTCGATGTTTCTACCAATTGAGCTAGGCCCACGGGGGCATTAAATATCCTTTTCTATAGACTATTATAAATTTATAGATTTATCCCACCTCTGTTTATTTAATATTTAAAATTTATTTTATAATTATATAATTATATCAATAAAAGGGGGGCAAAAACCCTTTAAAATTACAAATGACAAGAGGGGGAATTTTCAAAAGATTGCTTTTTTGACCCCCTAATGTCTCCTAGGTTCCGCAAAACTGTTTGGAATATAACTTGCAAAGGATATTTCCTTTAAGACCATTTGCAATGGTGTGTTTATTGGTGTGTTGAATGATGAAAAGTGGTGTAATGGTGTGTTTAATATGTGTTGAATGGTGATGTGGAGGAGTGAGGAGATGAATGCATTCAACACAGCTTACTGCCTGCGCCGAGTACACGTGGCAGCGTGCCATTTGCTGATTTCAGGTGCGTGTGGCACACGGGCAGACAGGGCGCGTCAGCGCGCAGAGCCGGAGAGAGAAGGAAGTTGTTTTGGATAAAGGCGGACGCGTGGCTTAATCTGATTGGTTTGCTGGATTTTTATTATCTTAATAATTTCAACTCAATTATTTCATTGTAAATTAATTTAAAAAAAAAATTACCAAAATTCATGATTTTTTTTCCTCTATAAATAGAGACTTGGTTCATTTGATTTGGACACATAAAAAAAAACCAAGTTTTTCAGTATCCTAATCTTATTACTATCCTTCTATTACCTATCCTTTTGAAGTTTTAAACTTGTTTTTAGTGAAATGGATCCAAATAATAATAATTTCAACACCCAAAATTCTTCTAGTTACCCATTTAGCTACCAAAATCCCAACAATTATCAACATCCAAATCAATTTCCAAACCAACGTCCTCAAAACATGCATAATTTTGGTTTTGCACCAAATTTCAACCACCCATCCTCTGTTCCAAACTTTAATCCATATTATGGATCTATGATGGGATATCCATCTCAAACACCCCCGTTTAATGGTTATATGCCAATGGGAAATGAAAACTTTCCGAGTGTTGGTGCACCTGAATTTCCTGAATTTTCAACACAAATAACTCTTGGTGGCATGATAAGTGGTAATGAAGTCACTCCAAATCCAGAGGATTCAACTCCTAAGAGCAAGAAAGCCCAGCAACCAGCATGGAACACTGAACAAAATTTGGTGCTAATTAGTGGGTGGATTAAATATGGAACAAGAAGTGTTGTTGGGAGAAATCAGAAAGGTGAAACATATTGGGGTAAAATTGCTGAGTATTGTAATGAGCATTGCTCATTCGATCATCCGCGGGATGGTGTTGCATGCCGAAACCGTTTTAATTATATGAACAAAATACTGAATAAATGGATTGGCGCTTATGAAAGCGCTAAGCGTATGCAAGGAAGCGGTTGGTCGGAGAAT
Source organism: Medicago ruthenica (assembly GCA_018208015.1). Taxonomy (NCBI): domain Eukaryota; kingdom Viridiplantae; phylum Streptophyta; class Magnoliopsida; order Fabales; family Fabaceae; genus Medicago; species Medicago ruthenica. The sequence continues at coordinate 39,115 of WNNG01000402.1, forward strand.
GATATTTTGGCAAAAGCGCAGGAATTATACGCAAGTGGGAAGAATATTCAATTTACTTTAATGGCAGAATGGCACGCTCTCCGTGATCAACCACGTTATGGTAGTCAAGTAGGAAATATTGGCTCAGGCAGTAGTGGATCTAAGAGGTCTCACGACAGTGATGCATGTGGCTCAAACTCTGTAGGATCTACTGCTCGTCCAATGGGTAGGGAGGCAGCTAAGAAAAAAGGTAAAAAGAAAAGTAAGGAAGCTGCCTTGGAGGTGGTGGATAAAGAGTGGGCTGAATTCAAACAATTCAAGGAGAAAGAGCTTGAACGATTGGACAAGATAGCGTCGGTGCAACAGGAGGCTAACCAATTGATGAAAGAAAAGACTCATGCTAAGAAAATGAAAATGTATCTAAAACTAAGTTCCGAGGAGAATCTCGATGATCGGAAGCAAAAGTTGTTGGATATGTTGAGCCAAGAGCTGTTTGATAATTAATTTCAATCAAATTGTCTGTGGCTTTTGGCTGTAATGTATGAGTTATTGTGTAATTTCAATCAAATTGTGGCTGTAATGAAATTGTCCGTTGATTAATTTCAATCAAGTAATTTCAATCAAATTTCAATCAAGTCCCCAGTGTTTGCTTTAATAATTGTCCGTGACTTTTGGCTGTAGTGTTTGCTTTAATAATTGTCCGTGATGTCTGTTGTGTTTGCTTTAATAATTGTCCGTGACTTTTGGCTGTAGTGTTTGCTTTAATAATTGTCAGTGATATCTGTTGTGTTTGCTTTAATAATTGTCCGTGACTTTTGGCTGTAGTGTTTGCTTTAATAATTGTCAGTGATATCTGTAGTGTTTGCTTTAATAATTGTCCGTGACTTTTGGCTGTAGTGTTTGCTTTAATAATTGTCAGTGATATCTGTTGTGTTTGCTTTAATAATTGTTCGTGACTTTTGGCTTTAATGTTTGGAAATTATTGTGTTTGAATATGTACCACCCAATCCTTATCTGAGTATTAACTCAATACAATTACTTATTTCGAATCCGTCAATGTCCACCACTTAATGTACTTGTATATAGGGACTCATAGATACATACATTGAATCACCAATATCCCAAATCTCATTCAATCTACTTCAAAATATCACAAAAAACTATTAATGGATCCATCAGAATATCCTTTTGATATCGCAGCCTACAAACAAAAATGTGAAATGGAAGAAACTTATATGGCCAGCCGATTCAGAGAGCGTCGAAACAAAATATTGGAAGATAGTGCACCTCGTAGTAGAAAATATCTCAATAGAGATCATGCAGCGGCAAACCAAAGACTAATTGACGACTACTTTTCCAATGAGCCTACATATGACGATGCAATGTTTCGTCGTCGGTACCGGATGCAAAAACATGTTTTCCTTCGAATCGTTGGGGACCTTTCAAGTAGTGATAACTACTTCACCCAACGAGTTGATGCAGCCAATAAAGAAGGTATATCACCGTTAGCAAAATGTACCACAGCAATGCGAATGCTAGCATATGGTGTGGCAGCAGATGCGGTCGATGAATACATCAAAATAGGAGGTACTACAACATTGGAGTGCTTACATAGATTCTGTAAAGGAATCATACGATTGTATGAGCAAGAGTACCTGAGAGCACCAACCCAAGATGATCTGCAAAGAATACTACATGTAAGTGAAGTGCGGGGGTTCCCAGGGATGATCGGGAGTATTGATTGCATGCACTGGGAGTGGAAAAATTGTCCTAAAGCATGGGAAGGTCAATTTGCTAGGGGGGATAAGGGAACCACCACAGTTATTCTTGAAGCAGTTGCATCTCATGATCTATGGATTTGGCATGCCTTTTTTGGATGTCCGGGAACGTTGAACGATATAAACGTTCTAGACCGGTCACCAGTGTTTGATGATGTGGAACAAGGAAAGGCTCCAAGTGTGAATTTTTTTGTGAATCAACGTCCCTATAACATGGCATACTATCTAGTTGATGGTATCTACCCTTCTTATCCAACTTTCGTCAAATCGATCAGACTTCCTCAAAGTGAACCCGATAAGTTATTTGCAAAAGTTCAGGAGGGATGTCGGAAGGACATCGAACGTGCATTTGGAGTGCTTCAAGCTCGATTTAAAATCATCCGTGAACCAGCTCGCTTGTGGGACATAGCCGATTTGGGTATCATCATGAGGTCATGCATCATATTACATAATATGATTGTTGAGGATGAACGAGATACATATGCTCAACGTTGGACCGATTTTGAGCAATCTGAGGCAAGTGGATTTAGTACACCGCAACCATACTCGACCGAGGTGTTACCCGCTTTTGCAAATCATGTGCGTGCTAGATCCGAATTGCGTGATCCAAATGTTCATCGCGAATTGCAAGCAGATCTAGTGAAGCACATATGGGAAAAGTTTGGAATGTTTCATGATTAAAGATGATTTGTATCGTACTAATTAAGTTACTTGTGTCGTGTGCTTAATTTGTTGTCTTGCATTTTAAGTTATTTGTGTGCCGCGTGTTTAATGTATTGTATTGCATTTTAATTTAAGAAAATAAAAATTAATTATTTAAATAAATTTTGTTTTTACAAAAACACTAAAAAAATAAATTGTTAAGTTTTTATTATTTTAATTTAATTATAATTAATAATTGTAATTTTATGTAATTATAAAAACAAAATATAAAATTAAATAAGAATATGAAATAAAAAGTGGTGGGGTAGAGTGAGTGGTGGGGTAGAGTGTTGAATGAAAAACCATTGGAGAGGGTATTTGTTGAATGGTGTGTTGAATTATTATGTGGAAGAGAGAGAAAATGATGTGGAGTGTTGGGAATTGAAAAAGTGTGTGTTGAAGGGTGTTGAATGTTAACAACCATTGTAGCATCTTTGATAGATAACTCTTGAAAGACATTTTTCATCATAAAGTAATATTGTGGGGGTCAAAAAAGCACCGCTCAAATTTTCAAACCGTACATAATTTGGTTTGATTAGTACAAACTTAGCCAAATTGCGGGCTATCCAATTATTGGCCCTTTTTACAAATGGAAATTGCTCTTTACACTTCAGCAATTGTTCTCCCACACCTCGAAACGACGTTATTATCCCCAGTGGTAGTTGACCGCAGTTGGGTAGCAAACTGCAGTTAACTTTGTATCCTACAATTTCTAGAATGTACTCTTCCCCTTTCCACAATAACAGCTCAAGCAAAAGCTGAAGTCATCAAACTAAAGAAAAGCAACCATCTTACCAAATAATTACAACACACAAGTAATGGGTCAGCTAGCCCCCATGGAACCTCACAAATGAGTCTCACCATATGGGAAAAATAATCACATGGTTAAGTATAATTTTTTTTTTTTGTGACTAAGGTTAACTATTAGTTCAATCAAAGAAAACCATAAGCTAGGCAAAGATAACCTTAATCACACACAATCAAGAGATTCACCTAAAATACAAACACACAACCTATACAATATGATGTGTCAATCTAATGCACAAATTTTTGTGCACGAAAGTAACCTTAACCACACATAACCAAGACATTCACCTCAAACACACACACACAAACTATATACCACATGGTGTGTCAATTTAATACACAATTTTGTGTGCACAATGATCCAATAAAATGGATTATGTCAAAAAGGGATTCCTTAACTACAAAATACTTGGCTAAATTAAGATTACAACTCATCATCACATGACCATTAGATCAAGCTCATAATCATTGTTCATCACAAATTACACACTATACACAATCACAAAGCAAGGAAGAACAGCCCTAGGATTAAAAACAACCAGCTCCTCCTCATCAAGTCTTGTGTAAACACCGCTCTCGCCACGCGCCATCACCGAATCAAAACCCTCATCGGTTTTATCCACCTCATCGTCTAAATCCGACCCAACCCGACCTGCGATAACACGACAAACGAGCATTGCCCGTTTGACATTCATGAACTTAAACTCCCGCTCGATATCATCAGGAATTGACACGTGTGCCCTCCAGCTAGTCGACAGCGTGGAAATTCCATCTAATTTCGGTGAAAACCCTGATTTAATAATTCCACAAATATTACAAAATTGCTGAGAACAAATCGAAGAATCCCCGTTATGTCCCAACTCACATAAAAAAGTGGAGCAATGAAAACGCATGAGTTCATTCCCGTCGGCGATGCAGCGTTCGTCACGGCGGCGTGTGACACCACGCGCCGCCTTAATTTTCACCGTTTCGCGATATTCTTCGAATTTGGTGAGGATTTTCTGGCTGTTATGGATCTTCAAGATTCGGTGTATGTTTGGGAAGGTGTTTGTTTCGGGCCAACCCGATTTGAAGATGATTTGCACGATGTTGTGACCCGGGTCGGATCCGATAAGCTCCGATACAGCGTGGTTTGTGGATTGGTGATTTTCGAGGAGGTTTGGTTTCTGGAAAATCTCGCCGCATACGGTGCATGGGAAGATGTCATTGCGGAGAGGGAAGAAGAGGTTGTTATCGGCGGAGATATCTGATTCAGGTTGTTTCTTCCGTGGTGGATCTTGGAAACTCGGGTCGGGTTGAACCAATGAGATAAGGGATTGTGTTGAGGATTTTACGGTGGTGGACTGAGGTGATGATTGAGTGATGGTCACAGTTTTGCATGAATTTTTGCAGAAGAGGTGTTTGATGAAATGCCAAGAAGAAGAAAGAGTTTTATGGGTTTTGAATTTTGGGTGAGAAGGTGAAGAGGGTTGTGATAAAGGTGAGATTTTTCGTTTCTTTGATGGTAATAATTGACGGTTATCTTGTTTTCCGGCGGTCGCTGCGACGGTGAACATGAAGCATCCAAGGTGGACAATGAGGATGAAAAGATAGTAAAATTTGTTAAAGAAAGTAGCAATAGAAGCCATAAGTTGAAGAGTCACAAAAAAGATTCAATCTTCTTAGTTTCTTATTATTATGTATCAAATGGTTTTTGAGTTTGTGAAGTGTTATAATAGTGGTGCTTAACTATGAATGAAACCATGATAGATTATGGTTCATTTCATTGAGAAGGACAATGATGATGGTGAATATGGGAGGAAAGTAAAGAAAAAGAAGCAAAGTAAGGGAGAAAGAAGATTGATAGATAGGTAAGGTTAAGGAGGATTTTGAGGGCATTAGAATAAGAATAAAGCTAAAGAATATAAAGGGTAGTTAGAACGCAACTTCATAGCGTTAAATTAGCAATTTGTGTTGATGTTATTCTTTCTTCTAGTGTGACTGAATGTGTATGTAATAATGTAATGTAATGTAGCTGTATATTGTAATGTATAGATGTATAGTATCATAGTATGGTGCGTGGTCTAGAAAGGGGTTATTATAATAATATTATATAAGGACACTGTTTGGTTGATGATGCATTAGCTTTAACCGTAAGTAACGGCATTTCATTACTCCTATGCTAATTTTGCCCTTAAATTTAGGATAGAAAGTGATTCACTTGTTATGTGGCAGTTCACGGTTAAGCAAATATGAAGCAAGAATCAGCTAGAATTTACCTCTGATAAACTAGCAATGATTGGATTAATGTGTGTGCAAGAAAAGAATTAACTGCTGTAAAATTTGTGAATCGTAGATGCAAAATGGTACGGCCAAGTTTCATTTTTCAAAGTATTTTCTTTCTATTTCAATTTTTATTGATAATTACTGAAGTAGTTTTTTTTCAAAAAAAAAAAAAGATGGCATTGCACAAAACATTATAAAATTTGTATTTTCTATTTACAAATGTGTCAAGCTAAAATCCCTTAATAGAAATTCAGTTTATTTTCTTTGAAAAGAAATCTAAGATATCATTTGATGACTAATTATCTAGTTCTTCTAAGAAGTTTACATCTTCTAACATATATATTTTTATACGTTTTGGCTAGAGATCGAACTCTAAACTAAATGATTTAGGAACTAAATATCTACAACAATTAATTCAGTAGAATGGATTTTTAAGAAAAAATTAAAAAGTAATCACGCTATAACTCTTGGTAAATGATAAATACCCATATTTTTATACACTTGATTGACACCTAATTGATTACGTTGAAAAAGTGAATAATTCATTAGAATAAATGATTAATTCAATTTACGTTAAAGATTGTGGTTAATTTATGTAGTTGAATTAACAACAATTTTGATCATTTGTTAAACAAATCATATATTTAACAGAATTAATCATATTTTTGTACGCGGTTGTAAGTGTATGAAAGAATGAATGTCCATGAAATATTTTACAACAAATCATATTTGCCACCATGTGTAGATAATTACAAGCTCTATTGGAATAACCTACGACTGTGATTATACATCACAAGACGTGCAAAACAAGGTTGTCAGGATTGACATGTTAAGAAAACAACAAATCATACTTGCCACCATGTGTAGATCATTAGAAGCTCCATTGGATTTTGATCCCTGCAAACAATGCAGAAACTTTTTAGCTAGGAGAAAAAAAAACAATTTTATGACTCATTAATAATTTGTAACATATGACAAGGACATAAGCCTCTCACGTGGAGAGTTCCATATTAAGCGCTTAATCTCCATTTGGATAACTAATTCCATTCACAAATTAAAATTTTATTAAACATCACATTTCTCAAAGAGAATCCAAAGTGCACACTTGTTCTTGTCTAACTCTTCATAATTAATTTCCCTTTGAAAGATTCGAGCAGTACATGTACACATGACTTTGTCTCTGAGTTCATGAGAGTAATGTGTGCAATTACCTTAACCTTAACGTATCTACTTTAAAGTTGTTTTTGGGATTAATAATAATGTAATAAATCAATAAAGCTTTGTTATAAATCGTGTCTACATGGTTACATTGTATTTATACTAATTTGCACTCACTCGGATGCATTAGATTTTTTTGTACTATATACACAAACAAATGTTCTGTCCTTCAAGGACGTTGAGCACGTGTAATGTTATAGTAACATTTTGTATTTTACTAGTAGGAGAGTACTTCGAAGAAAGTGTGTATTAATGTCGGCCAATTTTATAGAATAGTATATGAGTCAATACTCAATTTTGTCCTTGAATTTGTAAGGACCAACCAGTTTCGTATTTTAATTTGTCGAAATATTCAATTAGTCCCTGAATTTGTTTAATGTCAATCAATTTAGACCTTCCGTCAAGTTGTGGTGTTAACGGTGCTGACGTGGGCCGTTAACCACTCACATGACTTGTCATGTCATATATCACACAAGTAGGGACTAATATGACCGAAAGTGACAAAATTTCTAATGACGAATTTGATTGAAATGCAGAAAATCTTTGGCATGTTCATGGCAGTTTTACAACGGCTCTTTCTTCCCCAAATCTATAAAATTAGAACCCTAATTTTTCAATCTGTAATCTAGAGTCCAAAATCCTCAAAATTTCTTCCATTAATTAATGACAACGTTCTTCCCCAATTCTAAAAACTTCAAACCCTAATTTGTTTTGATTGAATTCGAAATTCAAAATCCCCAAAATTTCTATAAGCAAAACTGTTCAGATTGAATCTGAAATGATGGGTGGTGGGTGTATGGGCAAAAACAGTTCTCAAAGTCGAGCTTTATCTTCAAGCTTTATGTTTAATGGTGATGTCAGAATGCTTGAATGTTGGTGTCCAAAATTTGTGCCGTAAGAAAAGCCAATACTCTCAAAAACCCAGGAAGGCCTTTCTATGCTTGCCCTTTGCCAAAGGTTTGTTTAATGGTGATTGAATTTGAATTTTCTTTGTACAGGATGATGATGATAATTGTGAATTTTTTGTCTGGGTTGATGAAGCTGAAGAACTAGGATACTTTAAAAACAATGGAATTGGTGTTGGTCAGGGAAGAAAGGCAAGATTGATGGAGAAGGTTCAGTCTATGGTTAAGGCTAAGGAAAGTGGCAATGAAGAGGTTTGGAAGGCAAGGTTGATGGACAAAGTTGACTGTGTAGGAAATGAGCTTAGGTTGATTAAGTATTTGATAGTCATAATTTGCTTGTTTGAGTTTTTTAACATGTTATTGTACTATACTAGGAGTGTGTAATACCCTCAATGAAAAGAGTTTGAAGATGAATGAATGTAACCTTTCTGTCATAATATTACCATCAAATTAGTCCCTGAATTACTTGACTAACTATCAAATCGGTCCATACATTATATGAAAAAACCATCAAATAAGTCCTTGAATTATATAAACAAATATCAATTTGATCCTTGATGCATATATGTTCAGAACAAAGTAAAAAGTAAAGAGACACAATTTGGGGCATTAATAAGTTAGAAACCTTGAAGTAACCTTTGCAATGTTTCACCATCTTTTCAATGTCCCACAAACATAACTCATCCGCGTCCATTTTTTCCCAAACACAGAATTCACCACGAACATATTGAAGCCTTTGATACTCATCTCGCTCTAAACCCCCACTGTGATGCAGGATTAGCGTGATATTTTCTTCCATCCTATGAATTTTGGCAACATTAGTCATAATGACAAACAAAACAACAACAAAATGCAAATCAGAATTCACTATCATAGAAAATATACCCCTTTTAGCAAACAGTGTTAATCAACCAATAATTTCCTTCATTACTTATCTCATGTTCATCAATTTTAGTAACCAACCAGAAAAACAACAAATTTTTAAGTCTTAAACTGAAAACCCTAAAATGGATAATCAAAAAAACGTTCACAAAAACACAACAGTCACAAAAAAAAAACAACAAAGCAAGCATCAAACGAAGTTTAAACATGAAAATGATTGGATAAAAATGAAAACGAAAATAAAAAAAACGATCACAAAAATAAGAGAAAACTAACAGGAGTGAATGGGAAAACGAACAGGAACAATTTTACCTTCACAAACGACGAAATCTTCCTTCAAAACGGTATCTTTTCCAACGTTGATTGATGAAGATGATGATGCTTTTGGAGAGATGAAGATCGTGAAGGTTTTACCGGGAGGGAGAAGATTCAGGGACTGGTTTGATGTTTCTGAATGAAATGTGAGGATGGAAGTTTGGGTAAAAGAGGAAAAACAGAAAAAATTGGAAGTGAAAAGTGAAAACTGAAATTTGTATCGTTTCAATCAAAATGGTCCTTGTACACGTGGATGACTAGATGACACGTGGACATCACAGCACAACATGCAGATTGACACATCAGCCTCACTAACAGAGAGATTGGACGGAGGGATGAATTTGATGGATGTCCGTTAAATTCAGTGACTAATTGGATATTTCGACAAATTGGGAGACAAATTTGATTGGTCCTTGCAAATTCAAGGACGAAGTTGATGATTGACTCAATAATATATGGAGAAGAAGGGGGTTTTATAGTTTGTGAGCAATCTAATACATGATAATGATAGTAATTTTTTAATGTTAGATGGAACTTTCAATTTTGAGTTGTACTACAGTTTTTGCTTCATTGTGCTCTCAAAGTAAGTTTTGCCAAATTTAAATGGCACAATTGGATAATTTAGTTATGTCTTCCCGTGCACTAAAGCTCTTAAAGTAAGTTTTGTCACACCTCGCGTATGCAAGAGTTTTAGTGCACTGCTTTAAAGTTAACTTTCATGTAATGAAATTTCACTTTTAGACACTATAAAGCACGTACACTCCTTGAATCAGGCGTGTCCTGGTGTCAGACACGTGTTGGTGTCCGACACCGACACGACACTTATGATTACACTGAATCATATGGACACCGACACAACACTTATGATTACACTGAATTATATCATTTTTTAAAATTATTATCCGTGTCAGCGTTTTAGTGTCTGTGTCTGTATTGTGTTTGGTATCCGTGTCTGTATTGTGTTTATTTTAGCAACTATTTCTTGTGGGAGTAAAGTAAAAAAATTGTTAGCCGTGTCACGAGAGATACAACTATAGAGGATGGAAAGTGCTGCTAAATAGTGAAAGTGTGAAACCTTAACCACTTTTGAACAAACTTTCTCTTTGTGAACGCTAGCAGTACAAACTGCGGGCAAAAACAACAACAGAATTACTTCGCGATAAAAATGACAGAGTGAACATGAAGACTTTATCAATTTGTTTGTTCACATGTTGTTCTGATAATTGGAACAGGGTTGAGTGAAGTTAGAAGACTGTAGCCAGATCTAGTACTTCCAACCATGATCGGACTTTTTAGATTTTAACTCCAATTTTATATTTAAGAAAAATTAAAATCCAAGGTTAAAATCCAGATCGTATGATCTTGATCGAACGGTTTAGATGTTCTGACCGCATCTAGTAAGACTCCAATGAATCCACAACCATGATATTCATATCCCACAATCCTTCTTGTGCATCCTTAATATATACAGATAATGTAAAGATTTTTTCCACTGTCAATCAATCAGATTTTTTTTATCATTAAAAAAAAGTTTGACTTTCATCTTATCCAACTTATAACTCATAATGATTGTGACTCATTGATACTCCATCCGTTTCACGGCATGTGTTATCTTTCCTAAAACAATTTCTTTTAAATTATTTGTTTATTTTACAATATCAATATAATATTTATTATTTTTTTTTCTATTAATAGACCTTATTTGTTGCATTTCAATTATTTATAACTATTCCACTAACCATAAATAATAAGAGTGTTTTAGTAAAAAAAATTAAAAAAAAGAGTGCTTTAGTGAATGGTACACATTTTACTATTAAAATCATCACTATTAAAATTCAAATAAGACGTCTATTACGAGAATGAGGAAGTAGTATACAAAATTCCACACCGACGGGGCATCAAAATTATATATTTATGAAACCTTCTGACTGTTGTTTATTTATTTACTTTCATATACAAACTTGAAAATAAAATTCTAAGCCGCATTTCTTATTTTTCACATTCTTGATTAATCTCCAAATCAGATGTTAACATGAATGTGATGTAAAAGTAAAACTGTTAGCAGTAGTCTTTTACATGTCACTTTCCTCTGTAACTACCTCATCAACTATATCTTGTGTAGCTACCTTGTAAAAGCTTGTAATAATTGTAAAGTATATATGTTTCTTTGACGATTTTCCTTTATACACACACAATGAGATAAATAAACACACTTACACACCCCATTGCTCCATTGTGTATTTCTGATCATGGTGAAAGTGGCCCCCACACAGACAAGGATTTCCATGTGGGACACATGATATCGTTTAGGTATTGTAGCTTTGTATTTGGTGTGGGTCCAAATGATCTTCTATTTGCTAAGTTAATCCAGAAATGTCACTTGTTTATTGAAAGCATGCCACCAAATGTGCAATATTTGTGTCTTGCATTATTTGGGTTTGGCCATTGTATTCTATTGCGTTGTAAATGCTTTTGAGTGCCTTTTGACTTTCATTTTGGGGGGAATTGACAGTTTGACACACAAATTTACTCCTGATGAATCTATAAAGGTTTAATTTCTCATAGACCATGGTAAGATCTAGGGGTTAATTTGGGGAATATATATAGATATAGACATAACATGATTAGGTGGGTACTAATTCTATCTATTGGAATAAATTTTAAAATACAAGCATACAAGTTCATAAAAATAATGGACAAGTTCTATCTTCTCTATATATCTTTTGGCAAATTTTAATTGCCAATTTTTATAAATGAATAAAAAAAAGTAAAAAAAAAAAAAACTACTCCCTCCATTTCAAAATATATGTCATTATTAACCACTTCACACATGTCAATACACAACTTTGACCGTTAATATATTTAATTATCTAAAGTAAAAAATTATAAAAATTTAATATTTTAAAAATATTTATCGAGATAAATCAAACAACATCTTACATACTAACATCTGTAATTATATATTAGTTAAAAAATAAGGTGAAAGTAAATCATGTAAATAGTATACATTGCAAAAATGCAAAATGTATTTTGAAAGAGAAGGACTATCATTATTTATTTGTCTGTCTATCCTTACGGTGGAGTTATTAATGCAATTAAAATTTATACCATTAGTGCATTTCTGACTTTGACCACATGGTTGACAGAGGAAGAGGACGCAAAAAGGATCGAACAAAAAAGCAGCTCCACTATATAGACCGTTTAAAAGTGTTTTGATTAATTGGTTTTTCAATCTAATGGTCCAGCAGAGCAACTAAGCTTTTTTCATATTCTCTTATTTTCTCTTTATGGTTTCCTAGACTAGGAGAAAGCTATGGACAGTGTGGTCACCCAAGTTATCACAAATGATGCAGTCACTTTTATTTTTCTACCAAATACGTACCCTTCTTATTTTTGCTTTTAAGTGCAGGAAAATATAAATATAAACACAATATTTTTAGGGTCTTGCTAGCAACCGTAACAAGTGCGGACACTTGTTAAAGATACAAAAATAGAAATAATTGGTAAATTTTAAGTAGAAAAAGTTATTTTTTAAATTTTTAATGTATTGAATGCACCATTTTCAAGACAAAATTTCTTCTTTAGATTTCTTAACAACTGCCCTCAAAACACTTGTTAACATTTCTCATATTTTTATCCCTAAAAAAAAATTCTCATATTTTTATAACCATATTATAGATATGAAGTATATACAATTCCCGTGAGCCTAGCTCAGTTGGTAGGGATATTGCATATTATATACAGGTGCCGGGATTCAAACCCCGGACACCCTCACTTTTTTATGTTTAAAATGTGTGAGCTCTAACTATTAGGCTACTTGACAAAAGAAAAATATATAAAGTCTACATTATTGCTTAATGTTGTTTACTCTTCGACGGAGAATTTGTTAAACGGCGGCGTTTAGGGTGGGAGACCTTATTAGGTCTCCTTCCGTGGGAGACCCCATTTTTTTTTTTTGAAAGAAACTAAAAAGTGAAAAGTGCACGGACCGTGCACTTTTTCAACTGAAAAGTGCACGGACCGTGCATTTTTTCAACTAGACCGTGCATTTTTGGTAAGTCTGACATCAAACCGTGCATTTTTTCTGTCCGTAAATTTCGCACGGTTAGTGCGTTTTTTTACTAGACCGTGCGTTTTTTTGTAAGTCTGACATCAGACCGTGCATTTTTTTTCCTGTTAGTACCGTTCATTTTTTATACTAAACCGTGCATTTTAAAATAGAAGAAAAAATAGCAAGTCTCTCACAGTGAGAGACCTAATGAGGTCTCCCACCGTAGCCTTTGCGTTTGTTAAACACATAAGATGAATTCTCTTCTTTCAATAAGGTTTTCTGCTTACGCAAGAATTTTGAAAATTATTATTGTTGTTTATGTTGTTATTTTGTTTAATTAAACCGTTGAAAGGCTTAACTCAAAGCTATCAAACAATGATTATATCACAATTTTTTTTATAAATGTTCAACTGTGCAAACTAATTTTTTGAGTTAGGTACGATCCTACAGGCGATAAAACTCGTTCTAAAAAGTTTTTTAAGGTTGTTAAAATCTCATGAATCCCCTCCAAAAAATCTCATGACTAAATTCATATTCAAAATCACTAATCAAACATAAAGATAAAAAGACTGGTGTCATCTTATCTTAACACTCTTTAACTATAACAAAATTCTTTTGATTCAGGGGTTATGTTAGATGCAATTGAAATAAGAAAATTGTTCTTCTCCCATACAAAATTGTCCACTCCCACATGGACAGACCAAAATAACCCCCACGTGACTTAAGTCATGTTCGCCTTATAGCAACGTGAGTTAACTCACGTTAGCCCAACGTGACTTAACTCACGCTCGGTACATGCCAACACGTTGTGTTCTGGTATAGAACTGGAAAGGCAAAAACAACAACCATTCACTTTCAAAACCTTAGAATACGATTTTGCTCCCTTTTAGTGCGATTTTCTTCATTCTTGAGCCAATCAACGTCAATTTCTACCCACAAATCAAGTAAGAGTTTATTATTCTATTGCATTAGTTTTTTATGGTTTAAATTTTGGTTTTTTTGGAGAAATTTCACATGTTTAGGTATTTTGGGATTTGATTTACATGTTAGTTTTTAGGATGGTTAATGATCAAATAAGTTAGGAATTGTAGTTTAGATGTTGTTTAGAGTAAGTTTGATTTAAATGTGGTAGATTAAAATTGCACAATGAACTCATATTGTTAATGCTGAACTCTACATGTTTGATAAAATGTTTCAATGAATTTTTTTTCTTTTTGCATTGTTAATGATGAAATTAGTTAGAAATTGGATTGTTAATGTTGATTATAGTGAGTTTGAGTGCAATGTGGTAGTTTAGAGATTGAATTGTTGATGTTGATTAGTTAGAAATGACACAATGTGCACGTGAGTTAGAAATGACACAATTGTTGATGTTGTGTATATATGTCTGTGAGACCGGACAAGCTTATAGGAGGCAGGGAGATGATGACCGGGAGTGCACGGGCCGATAGGCAGGCTACGCACCCTCCTGTTTGAAGGAGACATGGTCGTAGCAGTAGGAGCAGTAGGAGTGAGGATGGGGAGGGGACGTCGTCCCAGGCGGGTGCGTCCCAGGTAGTGGACCGCACACAACATCTGTTGGATATTTGAAGGTTGGCTACATGTTTTGCTAAAATCAAAATGTACAAGCAGTATGTCTTCAGAAGCTGAATATCTCATTTTGTGCATCTTCAGAAGCTGGTTCAGAAGCTACAGTACTTCAGAAGCTGACAACTTGGCTCTGCGAAAGCCACTGCGCTCTGCGAAGGTCTTCAGACGCTGGTACTGTTCATCAGACGCAGAACTGGCCATCAGACGCACTGTTCAGACGTTGACTTCTGTTGACCTTCAGAAGCTGCCTTCAGACGTTCACTTCTGTTGACTTTCAGAAGCTGCATTTCAGAAGCTGTGTTTCTGGGTATCTTTTGAAGATTTGTTGAAGTTTTATCCAGGCTGATGTTTCTAGAAGGCTGCGTAATTTTACGTGAAGATCTTGTTGAAGATTGGCTTCGTTTATTTATGAATATATTTTCAAAGGAATCTTTGCAAAATATAATTCAGAAATATATTTCCTTCTATGAGCTTCTAAACAATTTCAGAATTGTATCTTTGAAGAATATATGGTTCAGAATTATGTGAGCTGCTGAAGACTATATAAGGAGGACGTGCTGCCATTGAAGACTTGATTTAAAAAAACCAGAAGTTAAATTAGAGAGTCTTAGTTTTTTTAAGTCTGTGAAAGCTTAGTGCTTTGTTTGTACACCACTCATCTGTTAGAGTTGGTTTAGTTGTTTTGAGTTGTAAATCACTTTAAGCTTTTAAGCACGAGTGATGTCTTTAATGTCTTGAAGTGTGACTTCGTATTTCATAATTGTTTGAAGAGTCTGATAATCACTGGGTTGTGATTACGTGATTTGGAAGTAAGTGGGTTCTTATATCTAGGGGTTTCCTAGGTAGAAGTCTATACGGGTGGAGATTAAGTGATAAGGCTGGGAACAGGGGCTGTGTCTTGAGTCTTTGAATTAATTCCTCTTAGTGGATTTCCTTCCTGGATTGGTATCCCCCAGAGTAGGTGAAGTTTGCACCGAACTGGGTTAACAAATTACTGTGTTCCTTTACTTTCTGTTCATTATTTTTCTGTTTCTGAACTTTTGCTTTCATACTCTGTTTTACGGAAGTACCAGCCAGAATTTCAATTGGCATCAGAGCAGGCACCCTGCCTGTATTTGGGTGAGCTCCAGGGAAGTTATTTTCTGGCAGAATGGACAAGGAAGCTGTTCAATGTGAAAAAGATACTAAAGAAAGGATCTCAGACGCAATTGTGCTTAGGCAATTCAAGAAATTGCAGGTTCAATTTGAAGAAGTATGTGTGCGCACCTCGTTTTTTTCCCTCGGGAAAAAGACGCGCAAATCCTCCGAGGTCGTTCGCAAACGCTCGGAGGGCCTTTGTGAAGCCGCCACCAAAGTTTTTGTGTAAAGGGAACGTTGATAAACCCTTAAGTTTTTTTTTGTTTAAAGGGAAACGATAATAAAACCCTTTGACGATGAGGATAAGGATTTGGTCATCGCAACCATTGTCGGGTTCGGGAGTCGATTACGCAAGGGGAAGGTATTAGCACCCCTCACGTCCGTTGTACTCAACGGGAACCTTCTATTTGGTCAAAGCTTGAATTGTTTTTTTAATACTTTGCGCGCATGTTCATTTATGTTAAAAATATAATAAAGGGGGGAGAAAGAGATAAAAACAAACGAAAGAAAAGAAGGGAAAAAAAAGTTTTTTTTATTATTGCGCTTGACAAGATGTCGATCTTGCTCCTACGTATCTCCCGGTAGTCGGAGAATTCAAAGCGTACGTAGTTCTTTGGTAGAAAAACGTACATGTGTTGGTTGATTTTAAATGGACGATGTTTTAACCGAATTCTTGCGATTAGAACGTAGCTTGTATGCTCGCACTTGGAGACTTATTAAGCGTTTGTTCGTGAATCACATTAGAATTGTTAAAAGGTACGTCCGTTAGAGTGAAGGGTTGAATTGGTCGCTATGGGACCAAGGGAGGTGCAATGGACTCAAACGAGTCAAACATTGACCAAGTGGACTCAAACGAGTCGGGCGATTGTTCGATTGATCCACTGAGATCAAGAACGGGTACAATGGACTCGGACGAGTCGAACATTGACCGAGTGGACTCAAACGAGTCGAGGGGTTGAGTCTAATGGCCAACGGGGGACCAAAAGGTTTGGATTGACTACAAGGGGCCAAGATTTGGTTTGGTTAGGGTTGTACATATTTAGAAAAAAGGGGGAATGACGATTGTCCGAGCGACGAGACATACGTCACGCATTCGTACAATCGGGGCGATGGAGAGACATACGTCACACCATCCCTTTTTCATTCATGTTTTTGGGTAGAATCCTTTAGAAATCCCAAGGTATGTCAAAACATTTGGTTTGAAAACCCAAAATGGGAAGGTTTAGCAAATTTGCTAAAAAACGCGCAAGTTCGTCTCATTTTGCGAAAATGCGAACGTAAACGGTGTATGTTCATCTTTGAGTTTTGAACATCATGAACAATATTTATTGTTCAAGTTTAGATTGAAATGATGAACATAGCTTGTTTGTTCATGCTTGTTTGAGAGTTTGGGAAGATAACTTGTTTTGCAAGTTATCCACAAAATGGTCATACGAACTTGTGATTTTGTCAAAATTATGCAAAATCCTTGTTGTGGTTTGAAGAACATGGGTTTAAAAACTCTTAGGTTCTGAGCTCTGGGGCTAGAACCTCAAAAATTGGTCATTTTGACACAAAAACTCAGGTTCTGAGTTCTGTCATGGTCGCACTGCGACCATGACTTCGCACTGCGAAGCATGCGAAATTTTGGGTTCAGAAGCTGTTTCTGAACTTTTGTTCAGAAACAACTTCTGAACACACTCAGGACCTTATAGATGGGTGAAAAACTTTGAGTTTTTGGGGTGAAAAAGGTTGGACAAACCAGTTTTGATGTTTTGAAAACCTTGGGATTTCTTTGAAATTCAAAAGGGGTTTTTTAGAATCAAATGGTTTTGAGCCAAAATAGCTATGCAAACACAATTATAAATGCAAGATAAGTGCTTAGAAACTTACAGAACTCCTTAGCAAAGCTCCAGCTGCTCTTGATTTGATTTGATTGAAGGCTTTCACAAAGGTTTTGAATATTGGTGAAGGTTTTGGAACTTTTGTAAAGCTTTGTGTGTATTGGTTTTTTTTCTGGTTATTTGTGGAGTTTGTAGGCTAAAATGAGTAGAGTTTCTGCTCTTGAAATGTTGTGTTAACTGTGTTTGAATCCTTGGGCATTGCCTTCTATTTATAGGCCAAAACCAAATCTTTTTCATCATTACACAATCCTAAAATTCAGCTGATTTGTGGCCAAGATTAAGCTGAATCCCTTTGCATTAAATGCTAATGGATAGAGGCAACCTTGCCTTGCACCAAGGGGCAAGACTCAGCCTGATTTCAGCCACAAATTCAACCTATTCTAGAAGGTAATGATGAAGAACAAAGCTGAATTGCAATTGGCTAATGCTTGGGGATCAATCCTTGCAATCTCAATGGTTGATCAATGAAAACGTGCACTGTAATGTGCAGAGATTGAGGGATGAAAAGGCTACTTATGGCTGGTGTGAGAGGGTGAAAAGCTGCTGCAAAACAGAGTAGGCAATCATGGTTTTTTCAAGTGAAAAATCCAGCTGGTTTGACTGGTCTTGGGGGGAGCAAGCAGGAGGAAAGTCCTCAAGCAGGTGGCTGGCAACCTTGTGGTGGTTAGCAGGTCACATGGGAGGGACTAGAGCTGCCCAAGGGCAAGCCCACTTGCTTGTCACATGCTAGGTTGGAAGAAAAAGCTTCCAACCTTGGCATTAATGGCAAGTCCTTCAACTCTGGCTTTGCTTGGCCCAATTAGCCATGAATGCTACTTAAAATAATTATGGAAATGATATGCAACAAATTCTGGAATTAAATCAAAGAAACCAAAAATCTGCAGAAAAATCGCAGACTTCGCAGTGCGAAGTGAGCTTCGCAGTGCGAAGTCCTCAATTTTGAAATGTTGACTTTTCTGTTGACTTTTGTTGACTTTTGACTTTTTTCCCCTCTTTGATTTTTTTGATTCTTTTGTTTTAAAATGCTTAGGACAAAATTAGGGTACTACAGCTGCCCCTACTTAATTGTGTCTTCGCATAGAGTGCGTGAGTGCCGAGGACATCTCATGAACTCTTTGCGAAGATCAATTAAGTAAAAAGAAGGACCCGAATTTTGTCCTTCGCAAAATGCAAATGAAATGGTTGAAAAAGGTTGATCGTATCCAGCCGCTAACACTGGAGGTAGATCCACTGGGGGGATGAAGGTGATCTTATCTAGGCACTGCTTCTAGAGGTCGATTCCTGAGGATGGTGATTTACTCTAGGATGTCACTAGAGGTGGAACATTGAGGTAGGTGATCTTATCTAGGTACTGCTTCTAGAGGTTGATACCTAAGATGGAGGTTTACTCTAGGTACTGCTTCTAGAGGTGGATACCTAAGCTAGGTGATCTTATTCAGGTACTGCTTCTGAATGTCGATTCCTAACGAGCTGTGATCTTATTCAGCCGCTAACACTGAAGGTCGATACACTGGGGGAGGTGATCTACTCTAGGTACTGCTTCTAGAGATCGATACCTAAACTAGGTGATCTTATTCAGGCACTGCTTCTGAATATCGATTCCTAACGAGCTGCGGTCTTACCCTAAATAGGTGCCCCTGGTTGAATGTTGATGGATGTTGGTGAATATGTGATACTCACTGGAGGATCCTTGTTGAGGATGCATGATTTATGAAATGAAATGCATGTGTATGAATGGTTTTAAATATGCATGCATGAATAAAATAATGTTGGTTGGGTGCCGAGCAGAGTCGGTCTTTGTTTGTGGTTGTGTTCATGACAGTTGGGCTTCTCTTTTTGTTGGTTTGTTTTTGGTTGGTCGGTTTGGAAGGACAAGGTCCTTTGCCTACATACCCAAATGGGATCAAAACCGGTGTAGTTCGAGCCTAAGCCCGAAGATTTGTGTGGGTTTGCCAATAATGATTGGACTTTTGTTTGGGGTTGAGACTCCCTGGGGAGTATCAATGAGGTTTGGCTTATGGGGATAAAGGATCATTTTGGAAGCATGATCGATATCCAGCCTTTGTTGGTGTTTGGATGCTTCAGGGTGTTTACTGGAGAATTTTGCTCCTCTTGACCCTTGGGGTTCTTGCGCTCCGCGTGCCGCGAGCTACACACTTGCCTTTGCTAAGGAGCATAAGTCCTTTGGTGCAATATTTTGGTGGGAATTACCGCAATTCTTTCAGAATTCACGAAGATTCAAAATAAAGCAAAGTTTGTTTGTTTTTTTCTCTTTTTTGGAAGAAAATTCTTTTGTTTATTTCCCATGTTTTAAAGCATTTTCATCATGAATAAAACAAAATTTTATGCGCTACTGAGAACATAAAATAACAAAAAAAAGAAATTTATTCAATGCAGATCTGACCTCTTGAATGGGTAAAAAATACACAAAGTGAGAAGTGAGATAGAGAAAGGCAAGAAAAAGCAAAAAGAAAATGTTGGTTTTGGCACAACACATGCTATTTCCTTATGACTTCGAGATTTTCGTTTGGTGGAAGATGCTGACGAGACCGATTCCTCTCCTCTTGAATATTGTCCGGAGCTTGGATGCTGCAGTCATTGCCTTTCTTTTTTGTTAACCCCTAACTTTTGCCTGGATCGCTCTTTCGAGTTTTTTAATCCACCGGGGTGTATTTCCTTGTCCTTAATTTTTGCCTAGACCGCCTTTTCAGGTTTTCAATCTAGCAGGACGCTCCTATTGCCTAAACCGCCCTTTCAGGTTTTCGATTTAGCGAGCTTTTTTTTCTTCTTTTTTTTTCTTTTTTTCTTAGGCATAGTACCTCTTGACTGCATCGGAGTTTATTGAGAGTGGGAACTCTTCTCCGTCCATAGTGGTGATGATCAGGGCTCCGCCTGAGAAAGCTTTCTTTACCACGTACGGCCCATCATAGCTGGGAGTCCACTTCCCTCGGGGATCTTTGTGGATAGGTAATATCTTCTTGAGCACTAGGTCTCCTTCTTTGAACTCTCGAGGACGGACCTTCTTGTCGAATGCTCTCTTGAGCCTCCTTTGATAGAGTTGGCCATGAAATATTGCCGTCAGACGCTTCTCCTCTACGAGATTCAGTTGATCGAACCTTGTTTGGACCCATTCAGCTTCTTCTAGCTTGGTTTCCATCAA
Organism: Medicago ruthenica; assembly: GCA_018208015.1. Taxonomy (NCBI): domain Eukaryota; kingdom Viridiplantae; phylum Streptophyta; class Magnoliopsida; order Fabales; family Fabaceae; genus Medicago; species Medicago ruthenica. The sequence continues at coordinate 59,787 of WNNG01000402.1, forward strand.
GACCCTTAGCGAAGGAATTTCCACCTCTACGGGGGAGAACAGCTTCCATACCGTATACTAAGGAGAAGGGGGTTGCCCCAGTTGAAGTGCGAATGGCTGTTCTGTAGCCATGTAGCGCAAAGGGAAGCATCTCATGCCAATCCTTATATGTTGTCACCATCTTTTGGATGATCTTCTTTATGTTCTTATTGGCGCTTCTACCGCACCGTTCATCTTTGGTCGGTAAGGGGAGGAATTATGGTGCTCAATCTTGAAATCTTTGCACTAACTCCTTCATTGTCTTGTTGTTTAGGTTTGCCCCATTATCGGTGATGATTTTGTGGGGAGTACCATAACGGCAAATGATTTCCTTCTTGATAAATCGGGCTACCACTTGTTTGGTTACGTTGCATACGAAGCTGCTTCTACCCCATTTGGTGAAGTAGTCGATGGCAACGAGGATGAAGCGATGTCCATTTGACGCTTTGGGCTCGATCATTCCAATCATGTCTATGCCCCACATAGAGAAGGTCCAAGGTGAAGTCATGACGTTCAGTGGAGTTGGCTGGTACATGCACTTTGTCGGCGTAAATCTGGCACTTGGTGACAAGTCTTGGCGTAGTGGAAACAATCAGCTTCCATGGTTAACCAATAATAGCCCGCCCTTAGATTTTCTTTGCCATTGCATGCCCATTAGCATGGGTTCCAAAAGATCCCTCGTGGATTTCTTTGATGAGCATGTCCGCTTCATGTTTATCCACACATCTGAGCAGGACCATGTCATAATTTCTTTTGTAGAGGGTATTTCCACTGATGAAGAACTGGGATGCCAATCTTCTGAGGGTCCTCTTGTCGGTGTGCGAGATACTTTCTGGATACTCTTGCTCTTCGAGGTATCGCTTGATGTCGTAGAACCAAGGTTTGTTGTCAAGTCCTTCTTCGACTGATGCGCATACAACTGGTTTGTCTCTACGATCCATCGTTATGATTGGTGCTTCGTTGTAGGAATTTACTTGGTACATTGATGATAATGTAGCCAAAGCATCTGCTACCTGATTTTCTTCTCGAGGTATGTGGTGGAAATTGATTTTATCAAAATGCTTGATCAATTCTACAACCCGGGCTTGGTAGGGAATTAAATTGGGATGTCTCGTTTCCCATTCTCCTTTGACCTGATAGATGACTAAGGCTGAGTCACCGTATACTTCAAGGTTTTTGATCCTTAAATCAATTGCTGCTTCGAGGCCTAGGATACATGCTTCATATTCTGCCATGTTATTGGTGCAGTCAAAGCACAACCTTGCTGTGAAGGGTTGGTATCCATTTCTTGGGGAGATTAAAACTGCTCCGATACCGTGCCCCATGGCATTTGAGGCGCCGTCGAAAGCGAGCTTCCATTGAGCTCCTGGTTCTGGTCCTTCATCATCGCTTGTGACTTCTTCGTCATCAAAGCTACGACATCCTCGTCTGGGAAGTCGAATTGTATGGGTTGATAATCCTCCAATGGTTGGTGAGCAAGGTGCTCGGATAAAACACTCCCTTTGATGGCTTTTTGAGCAACATATTGGATGTCATACTCAGACAGCAAGCATTTGCCAACGGGCTATCTTCCCTGTGAGGGCAGGCTTTTCGAAGATGTACTTGATGGGATCCATCTTCGATATCAACCAAGTTGTATGGGTCAACATGTATTGCCTTAGACGTCGAGCAGCCCATGCTAAAGCGCAGCAAGTCTTTTCAAGTGAAGTATACCTTGTTTCACAGTCGGTTAAACTTCTTTGCTTAGGTAGTAGATTGCGTGCTCTTTTCTTCCCGTTTCATCTTGTTGTACTAACACACAACCCATTGATCCTTCAAGTACGGTTAGGTATAAGATGAGGGGTTTACCCGGAACCGGAGGTATTAAGATCGGTGGTTCTTGCAGGTATTGTTTGATCTGTCAAACGCT
>WNNG01000403.1:0-171410 GCA_018208015.1 Medicago ruthenica
CCTTTATTTTTAAAGATTTAGAGTCGGCCTAGCCGATGCTAAAGGTTAGGGGACCCACGTATGACATTTTAGACCATATTTAGAGTCGGCTAGCCGACTCTAAAATTTTTGCCAATAAAAATTTAATTTCTATATAAATTATTATAAAAAAAAATTTTATATGAAGGGAAAGATAGAAGATACATATGGGTGAGGTTTCTTTTCTCTCACTAACAACACATTCCACGTTTTTGAACATACTAACCTAAGCTCTCAACCACTCAAGAACCCTAAGTCTCAATCAGCCGCCGTCAATCTCAATCGATCGCTGTCATTCTCAATCAGCCTCCGTCGTTCAAGTCAGCCTCCTCCTATCTCCACGAGTTCCGGTCTGAGTTATGGTCTCTCTCTCATCGCTCCTCTCTCAGGTTCGTTTGCAGTTATCTCAATCGCCATCTCGGCATCTCCCTCCGGTAAGCCCTCTCTCCCCTCCACCTGAATCCTATTTTCCGGTTTGTTTTTTTTCACAAATTATATCGTAGCAAAAGGACATAGTTGCTTTGTTTCATTCTTGAGAAATGTAATGGTACCTATTTCATATTGGCTACTTATTTGATTGGCTATTGATTTCATTTGCAGGTTTGATTGGAAGAGGATGATTCACATCTCATACATATAATGAAGCTTCAAAATGACCTACTTTTGAACCTATATGTATGTTATATGTTTGATGTCCACTTTTTATTACTTTTTATTTCATATCTCTGAAACTAAGTAGTGTTATAGCTAAGCTTGCTTTATGTTTGATTTTGTTGGTTTTAGTTTTTATTCTCATGTTTTGTAAATGGTTCTTTGTTTTATGCTTTGTTCATTTTATTTTGAGTCTTAAAATGTCTCCATAGATTGAACATTTTCAACTAAAATATGATTTGATTTTAAAACAAAAGGGGTCAACATATGGATCATGAGGGATTTTGGAATCAGACATTTGGATATTTAAGTCATAGTATCATAATAAGTACATGCCCAAAAAATACAGTGCAACTACAAATCTTCATTCAATGTGTTTAGGAGTTGCATCTAACATCACTCTATGTCCTCTTTGTTTCATATTTCAAGCACAAGCAAAACTACTTCATTATATTTTTAAGAATAAAAAACAAACCATGTTATGAGGAAAGGAACTGAAGTTGTATTTAGTGCAATCTCTCAATTGATGCATTTAGATAACAAAAGAAGGGCGATAAATGAAGTTATATTTGAGGTACCATTATGCCTCTATGTTCCCTAAAGTTAGGCTATATCATTGCAATACTCCATATTATCCTTTTTAGCTTTTAAAGTGTCAACTTTTGAGTTTGAATTTTGGCTGAAATCGTAATTTTCCTTTATCTTTTGTTTGTTTTAATTTTAGCTTTATTTTATGCTTTATTTGATTTTATCCATGACTATTTCCACTTCTTTCAAGTATAATAACAAGTTGCTTTTGATGTTTCACTTATATTGTTGCAATTATTTTTAGAGGGGTAAATGTCAACGAAAAAGAGTGTCCTTCTCTTAAGTATCCTTGCATTACAGATATGTAATTAGTTCTATTTTTCCTTAGCATGAATGCGTAAAGGAGTTTCAATGTAGTGATTTGGTAGTTGTAACCTGACTTGATTGTCTTTCTTTAGGATTTTCAACTTACACTGAATTAGGTGTTTTTCCCAGGTGTTTTTCTGCATAATTTGGAGTTGGTTCAAGGTAATTTCCTGCATAATTCGGAGCTGGTTTTCGGCATGTGGACTAATAGTGTGAAGCATAGGTATTTTACAACTATAGCTTCTACGTCACGGCGCTTCGACCATGTTATAGGTAATGCCATTATACTTATTTTTTCCTGTAATGACTGGACTTCGATTTCTGAAAAGCTGACTAATGTGAAAAAGGAGGAATTGGAAATATTGCTGCAATTATTCTTACTGGGTAAATGTCAATGACATAAGATTGTTGTTCTCTTAAATATTCTTATATTACTGGTGCATAAAGGGTTTAAATGTAGTGGTTTGGTAGTTGTTCTCTTAAATATTTGAACTCTTACTGAATCAAGTGTTTTCTCAGGTGTTTTTTTTGTACATAATTCGGATATGGTTCAAGATAATTTTCAGTATAATTTGGAGCAAGTTTGAGGTAATTTTCAGCATAGTTCAGGGATGATTTTTGGCATGTGGAATGTTGTTGTGCTGCAGAGGTGTTTCGATACTGCAACTGCTACGTAAGAATAATTGCACATTTGGGTTCTGATCTATCTCTGTGTGTTTCAGCTCCAACATATTGGTTTTTTCCTGCTTTTTGCTTTGGTCTGCAAGTGTTTTTGTTCATTTTACAGATTTTTATTGTTTCTTTTATCTGGTTATTTGTATTGGTCTTTTGCTGGTTTTTCATTATAGGTGGTAGTGGTTTGTCCCTTTAGCGTAGTTGGCGTTGGTTTGTTTTCGAGATGGTTAAATAAACGCCTTCAAAGCAAACTCCATTATTGCTTATATCTATCGTGTATGTTTTGTTGATATTGGAAAATTGCAGCAAAGTAAATAGAATCAATGTTGGATAAGATCAAGTTTGTTTGTTGGCAGTGTGTATGGTTTGGCTTAGTATGCACAAGAAGAAGATTAGTAGTGGTTTAAATTCACATGTTTTGTTTCCTTTTATTAGTATCTTTTTCCCCATTTCACTGTACACAAGTACTATTTATGTAAATGCATTACCCGACAATACATCTAATGGGTGATACATGATTTCTTACTTTGCTTTGTACTATAGCATATTTTGTTGAAACCTTTGTTGCAGCCTAAAATCTTTTTAATCTGAGCTAAACTTATATAGTTCATCTGATATAGAAAAGTAATGGTTTCATTCACATTTTAAGCATTCATTATAATGTTACTTATGGAATAGGAAACAAAATTCATAACAGGATGCTTTAGTAGAACTTTGGGCTATGACAAATGCATTAGAGTAAGTGAGGCCTAATAAAGCCAATTTTGAGAGAAGTTTAACATTTTTGTCAGAATGTGTGACCTTTTAATATGTTAACTATACCAAGTGTATGAACATTTTGGACCGCATGTCTAAGCCTTATTGTGTTATAGAAGTTTAACATTTTTGTCAGAATGTGTGACCTTTTAATATGTTAAATACTATAGCAAGTATATGATCATTTTTAACTGCATGTGTAAGCCTAATTGTTATAGAAACTTACCTTACCCTTAATATGAAAAAAATTGGACAGTTGGAGCTGTTACTAGACCACTTGCTTCTGTTAACAAAGTTCAAGCTACATGACTTGATTATTGAGAAAGACTACACATTTTGATATATTATCCTTTGCTAAAGTAATAGTAGTATAACTGATGCAGGTTTCTTTGAGAACAATGCAGGTTTCTATGGGATCGGCCTCCAGATTACAGTGCTTTCAGAGAAAGTAGCTTTGGCTATGGAATTTTCGAGGTACTATTCCCTTAGGCTGTGAACAGAGATCCAAGGAGAGGGATGGTGGTGGTGGTGTGAATGGAGAAGAAGATTGAGGTGGTGGTGTGTGAGATCTGGTGGTGCGCTTGCCACCGTTATATGTGATCGAAGTTGTTTCACATGGACTGTACAGTTGCATGTGCTTTGTGGTAGAAATTAAAGAACCCATTAAGTGTATAACCATATGTGTTACTACAATTCTGTTGCTATTCTTGCGTGTTTTTCCGTGATGAGGGACTTAATCGTCCTTCTCCTATGTGGTAAGACCATTTGCGACCACCTCTCTTCATTTTTCTTCTTCATTTTTCATGATATTCCTTCTTTGTTATGAGTTCCTTCATTATCTTTTAATTTTTTTTAGATTCAATTTTTTTACAGAACCACTATATATGAACTCTACCACCGTTGTGGTGTCGTCTCCTTCAAGGGTTAGTCATCTATTATTGTTTTGCTCAATTTATTCTTCAAATAAAAAAGCCCCAATTTTAACTTTTGAACCTTAAGAATGTTTCAAATGATTTGGCATTGAGGACGATTGAGTTATTAGATTTATTATTTATTAATAAGAAGATTGAGTTATTTTGATGCGCAGTGGATTTTTCTATCTTATTTAGGGTTATTATCTAGGAAACCTCAGTTTTGTGTGGCTTCATAGGCATGACTAAATGGCACCTCTTTCATGTTTTGTGCACAATCATTCAATTTAACAAAAAAAGGGTATGCAACCACAATATTGAAGTTTTAGAGGTTTCTTTACAATCACTTTGTGTCTATATTTGCTATGTATCAGCTATATTTATCCAGAAAAAAGCGTGATTTGAATAATCATAGTGTAACTGCAATTGCAATTGTCCATAAATAAATTGACATAAGTCAATTTATTTATTATGTTGAACCGACAGCGTCTCGAGAAAAAATTGGGAAAAAAATAAAAAAAAATTGAGCCTTGAGACTGAGCTTTCATAAGTCATAACTTATTCTGTTGACCCTGCCAATATTCGGAATTCTAATACTTATGCATTGTTGCAGGTTTGTCCTTGTTTGTTTATATTCCATTTCATGGAAAATACTAGTCATTGGCCTTATGTTTTGAATTACATTTTTGACAATTCTGTATTGGCAGGAGTAAAATTGGTCATCAGAGCCGACAAGGATAGGAAGATCGAATTCTGTTGCGTTCATTTTAATGCTGCTGAGACCTATTTGAGAGCATCCGGTTTCCAACGAGAGTATGTCCTCCTACGTCGCTTTTTATTTGTTGAAGGCTTGAATGTATTCTCTCAGGGTTCTATTGGTTAGAATTCCCTCACGTATTTAATTTACTTCAACAACGTTGTGTTCTTTTGTCTTACATATCTTTGATTTAGGCATGCTTGAATGCGCATACAATTTTAACATTCAATCCAACAACTATATAGTAACATCAGAATGACCATTCAAAGATTTGATCTGTATTTGGGTGTTTAGATCTTTGCACATGGATACTTAATATTACTAACTCAATCTAGCAATCATGAATTTGTTACTCTATTGAATTGACCAAGTAAAAAATGTTCCACTATTTGTTGGAAGGGTGGTATAGTGTTAAACTGTATGAAAAATCTTATATTAGTATTATCTTAGAGTACTTTCTGAATAGTTTCCATATTTCTTAGTTATTATCATGAATTGAACCTTTGTTTATTTATTCTAAAACTAGACTTGTAATCCTAAATGAATTAAGGAGCTAATTGTGGCAGTTACTAAATTAATTACCGAGTTATAATCAATGATACATTGTGTTGACTTGTAAAAATTAATTGCAGATTTCTGGTTCAGATTTGTAGAACAGGGAATAGAGTAAAATTTAGCAAAAAACAAAAACAAAAAAAAACTAGCGTCGGCCAAACCGACTCTAATATTTAGTTGACTTGTTTGACTGTAGAGTGGGTTGGCTGACTCTAAAAGATTTAGTTGACTGGTTTGAAGTTGACTTTAGCGTTAGTCAAGCCGACTCTAAATTTTATAGTTAGCGTCGGTCTGGCAAACTCTAAATTATTGACTTTTTTTTATTTTGAATTTAATAGCCTCGGCTGCGCGAAGAGTCGGTTTTAGAGTCGGCTTAACCGACGCTATGTTAGCCTCAGAGGACAGATAGCCGACTCTACCCAGTAACTTCAAATTTTTTAGCCTGCCCCCGACCCCGACGCTAAATCTGCGTTAGCGTCGGTTTTAGCCCAGTTAGAGTGGGTTTTTGGCCGACGCTAAATCGCAGTTTTCTTGTAGTGGTATTGAAAGTTCAATTAGATATGCTAATATTTGTTCAAGAGTGCAGGACCATAGATAAAAATTTACAAAGATTTAATCATATATGGGTTTTGAAAGAACAAATGAAGAGCAAGGAGTTTTAATTGAGAAGCTAAGCCCGAAGTTAGAATCTGAAGACTCCAGACTCTGAAGATTCCAGACTCAATAGTTGAAGACTCAATATTGGAAGCATATTGAAGAACTTGATTCTGAAGCATCTGGGACACCTGCAATGGCTGTTAAAAATGTCAGAAGGTCAATGGATGTCATTGTCAAGCAAGGACAAGGGTACAACCACGATCTCCAACATTCTCATGTGCTCTGTTCGTACACTGTCTTTTGTAAGAAACAGTTCATTCTATTCCTGGGAAAAAATTCAAATTCTTTCACACATAGTACCTGAGCCAAATCAAGTAACAAATCAACTGCTGATGATCAAGCTTCTCCAACAGACTCTATGATGATTTGGCATCGTTCAACGTCTCTTTCATTCCCTATATAAAGGCTTGAAGACTTGAAGTTTAAATAAGACTTTGAAAATTTTACAAGTGTCAATACTCTGCCAAATTCAAAACGCATCAAACACTTAGAATTTCTTAACAATCTTCTCATCTTAGAAATTCATAAGTCTAGAGTCAGATAATTGTGTTGTATTTTGTGAACACTATTGATTGTATATCAAGTGTTCAATCCAAACACTTTTACTTTGTATATTTGTTTCTTTAGAAGTCTCTTACTTTGTGTTTGAGCATAGGAAGTCTCTTATTTTGTGTTTGAGCATAAGAAGTCTCTTACTTTGTGTTTGAGCATAGGAAGTTTCTTACTTTGTGTTTGAGCATAGGAAGTCTCTTGCTTTGTGCTTGAGCAATTAGTAATCATTGGATTATAGTGAAAAATCTCTTGTAAGTGACAAGGGGATTGAACTACTTACGGATTGTGGAAGGAACCAGGATTTTGTGTCAGAAGCTGACTGATAAGTCATAATTTATAGTTCTTTTAGGGTTTCTTTTCATGTAAGATTAGTCGTTTTTGCTTATTTTCTTGAGCTATTTTAGTGGGTAGATCCCCTATGCCAAACTTTTTAAAGAGTGACAAAGGCAATAAGCTCACACTAGCCCCTAGATCACATAGGGCTCTCTCAATTTTCTCATTTTTAATCACACACGGAATAGAAAAGCTGCCAGGATCCTTCAGCTTAGGCGGCAGTTTGTTTTGAAGAACTGCACTACATTCGTTTGTCAATGCCACTGTCTCATCGTCCTCTATTTTTCTCTTTTTAGACAAAATATCTTTCAAATTTTTTGCATAAAGAGGCATTTGAGACAGGGCATCAACAAAAGGAATGTTAATGTAAATCTTTTTCAATAGATCAACAAACTTTTTAAATTGCGCGTCTAAGTCTTGACTAGCCTTTGTGCGAACGAAACTTTCGGCTTACTTTGCACAGCTGGTTTTTCCCTGAGTTCTAGAATTCTCACTCTCAACGTCAATGGTTTTTCTTTGAGGTTCCTCTAACTGCCTACCGTTTCTAAGAGTAATAGCATTAACTTGGGCTTTGGGATTGGTTTCTGGCTGGCCTGGAAATATTCCGAGCGTTTTCGAGGAAGAGTCCACTTGTTGGGCTACTTGAGAAATCTGGGTCTCAAGCATTTTACTGTGGGTAGCAATCGAATCAACTTTTGTGGATAGTTTCATGAGAGAGTCGTTCAAAAATCCGGTTTAGTTCTTAAACTCTTGATTCTGCTTAGTTTGAGTTAAAATGAAATTTTCCAGCAAGAGTTCTAAGTTGGATTTTTTAGGGAATCTATTGTTGTTTGCAAAGCCAGGTGGTGCTGCTTGCTATCCAAAAGGATTTTTAAAAGCAAAGTTTTAATTGTTCCTTTTATATTGAGCAAAATTAATTTGCTCTGGACTTTCAGCAGCCACACCAAGTTGGCATTCAACTCCCGCATGACCCATGACACCACATATTTCACAAGGTGAACTAGAAAGAGAAGGTGTAACAGCACTTACATTTAATTTATCGAATTTATTGAAAAGTGCGTCCACCTTAGCAGCAAGATGATCAAGGGCAGAGACTTCATACATACCTGCCTCTTTCTTAGAGGGAGACGGAGCAACAGTTGTGATGGCTCTTTCACTCGTCCACTGATAATGGTTTTCAGCCATGTCCTCTATGAGGTTGTATGCTTTCGTGTAATTTTTATTCATGAGTGTTCCCCCTGCAGCTGCATCAACAGTCAATTTTGTTGCATATAAAAGATTTTTATAAAAGGTATGGACAATCAACCATTTCTCCAAACCATGGTGGGGGCAAAGCCTAAGCATTTCTTTGAAACGCTCCCATGCATCGTATAGAGTTCCACTGAGTCTTAAAAAGTTTGAAAGATGTAAATTCGGATCCTCAGTGGGTGATCCGGAAAACTGGTTCTGCTGCACCAAGTTAAGTAGTGCAGGTTTTATTTCAAAATTATTGGCTTCAACAGCCGGATACATGAGAACGGCATGAGGCTCATCCGTAGATGGCGTAGCATACTCTTTAAGAGTACGTTCCGCAGCCATGGCGTTACCGAGTGCTTCTCTTCTTCTTTGGTGGAAGAACCTTTCGATCACGGGAATGAAATCACCAAGACTTCGGCTCTTCGCATTCAAAGAATGAGAGAATCCAACAGTTGAAACAAGAAAAAGAAAAAGAAAAAGTTCAGTCTAGCTGTTACTGAAAAGCTAATCAATATTACAAAAAGTCCCTGGCAATGGCACCAAAAACTTGATACATTACCGCAAGTGCACGGTTAATATCGTGTAATAAAAATATTGATCCACAAGGAGTTTAGTAATTACCAATTATATTTTCAGAGTATGTTAGCTGAACAAGTTAAAATTTTTAGTTTGGAAAATATTTGGTTTTGATTCAATAGAGGTAATTCATGGTCTCTTTCGAGCTACATGAACGTATCTCAATAGCAACTAAACCTGGTCGGCTGCTATATGAGACCCATTAAGTACGAGTCTTATGGCCTCAAGGCTTCACAAAGCTATTCATTTGGTCTTTTTGCCATCAAGCTTTGTGACACCTTGTCTAATCTCATTTGTTCCAATATCAAGCTTCTTCGTTCGATACTTCACTTGATATTTGAAATGATGAAATAGTAATTATTGAACTTCTCCGTTCGGTACTTCGTTCAATACTTGCTTGATGGCAAAAAGACCAAATGAATAGCTTTGTGAAGCCTTGAGGCCATAAGACTCGTACTTAATGGGTCTTATATAGCAGCCGACCAGGTTTAGTTGCTATTGAGATACCTTCATGTAGCTCGAAAGAGACCATGAATTACCTTAGAGAGTCTTGTCTTGGGAAAATGGACCCAATATAAAATAGAGAATAAGCTGACCGATTATGTTCTGTCATTAGATATACCAATAAATCCCAAGACGCTTTTTATTTTATTGAATCAAAACTAAATATTTTCCAACTTAAAATTTTAACTTGTTCAGCTAACATACTCTGAAAATATAATCGATACTTACTAAACTCCTTGTGGATCGATATTTTTATTACGCGATATTAACCGTGCACTTGCGGTAACGTATCACTGACAAAGCTGAAGTTCTGAACAAATCAGAAAATAAGACTTCTGAATCCAAGACTCTGAACAAATCAGAATCAAAGATTCTTAAGCCCAAAGTTCTGAAGAAAACTGAATCAAAGTCTTCAAGAGTTCAGATTCTGAAAAAATCAGAACCAAAGACCTCCAAGTCTCAAGTTCTGAAGAGATCAGAGTCAAGAACTTTTAAAGCTCAGGTTCTGAAGAACTTAGTGTCTGAGACTAACACTACTTCAAGATCAAAGGATTCATATCCAAAGAATCTGAATAAGTCCGAGTCTTATAACTTCAGACACAAGGTACAACAAAAGCCTAAGCCTTTCAGAACTAACCAAACAGGACCCATAAATATATGGGTACCTAAGTCCGAAATTGTTTTTGTTACATATATGCTTAAGAGGAATAGAAATGCAAAGTTCCTGGTACCTGGATAATGGTTGCTCGCGACATATGACAGGAAACAAGTCTTTGTTCCAAACCCTGACCATGAAAGAGGGAGGAAATGTGGGTTTTGGAGGAAACCAGAAAGGAAATATCATTGGTACGGGAACTATTGGTAACTTCTCTATCTCAATAAATAATGTGTGGTTTGTAGATGGATTAAGACATAACCTACTTAGCATAAGTCAATTTTGTGATAGTGGTTATGAAGTGATGTTTTATAAGAACTGCACAGTAATCAACAATGATAACAAGTCTGTTGTGTTCAAAGGAAAAAGAAAGAACAATGTTTATAAAGTAAATTTTTCAGAACTTGTTGATCAGAAGGTAGTATGTCTTCTATCAGTGAGTGATGAGAAATGGGTGTGGCACAGAAGGCTGTGACATGCTAATTGGAGATTAATCTCTAAACTTAGAAAGTTACAACTTGTCAGAGGCTTACCAGACATTAATTATCACTCAGATGCACTTTGTGGTGCATGCCAGAAGGGAAAAATTGTGAAAACTTCCTTTAAATCAAAAGACATTGTTTCTACTTCTAGACCCTTAGAACTACTTCACATTAGTTTGTTTGGACCAGTTGGTACAACATCAATCAATGGGAAGAAATATGGACTGGTTATTATGGATGATTACAGCAGATGGACTTGGGTCAAATTCCTTAGAACTAAGGATGAATCGTATGATGTGTTTAGCATCTTCTGCACACAAGTACAGTCTGAGAAGGAAATGAAAATTTTAAAAGTCAGAAGTGATCATGGTGGTGAATTTGAAAATGAGTCATTTGAAATTTTTTGTGAAAAACGTGGAATTATCCATGAGTTCTCTTCTCCTAGAACCCCGCAACAAAATGGAGTTGTAGAGAGAAAGAACAGAACTTTACAAGAAATGTCCAGAACCATGCTTCATGAAACTAATATGGCTAAGTACTTCTGGGCAGAAGCTGTAAACACAACATGTTATGTTCATAATAGAATTTATATTAGACCAATTCTGAACAAAACAGCATATGAACTATTCAAGGGAAGAAAGCCAAGTGTCTCTTACTTTCATCAGTTTGGATGTACCTGTTACATCTTGAACAACAAAGTCTATCTAAAGAAACTTGATGCCAAGGCTCAGAAGGGAATCTTTTTAGGTTACTCTGAAAGATCCAAGCATACATAGTGTATAATTCCGAAACACATGTTGTGGAAAAATCTATGAACATCAAATTTGATGATAAAAAGCCTGACAATAAAATGTCAGAGCTAGTTGAAAGTTTTGCAGATATTCAGTTATCAGAAGATGCTTCAGAACTCGATCAGACTTCAGAATCTGATCAAAATCCTGAAAAATCAGAACCTGACCTCAGTTCAGAACCTGATCAGAATCCTGAAGGTTCAGAAGCTGATACAATATCTGATACACTGCAAGTTCATGATGGTTCTCAATATGCAACTCAATCCAAAAGCAATTTCAAGTACAAATGCTCTCATCCAGAAGAGCTTATCATTGGAAACAAAGATAGTTCAAGGAAAACTAGGTCATCCTTCAGACAAGATCAGTCTATGCTTGATTTATTGTCTATAATTAAACCAACTTCTATTGATGAAGCACTTTCTGATGATGGATGGATAGTTGCAATGCAAGAAGAGCTAAATCAGTTTCAAAGAAATGATGTTTGGGACTTAGTTGCAAGACCACCTCAGAAGAACATTATTGGCACAAAATGGGTGTTCAGAAACAAGCTAAATGAACAAGGTGAAGTTTTTAGAAACAAAGCAAGGCTTGTAGCACAAGGCTACAGTCAACAAGAAGGAATTGATTACACTCAGACTTTTGCTCCAGTTGCAAGACTGGAAGCAATCAAGTTACTTCTTTCTTATGCAGTAAACCATGGCATAACATTATATCAAATGGATGTTAAGAGTGCCTTTCTAAATGGTGTTATTTCTAAAGAAGTGTATATCAAACAACCTCCTGGCTTTGAAGATTTAAAACATCCAGATGATGTGTACAAACTCAAGAAATCACTCTATGGTCTGAAACAAGCTCCCAGAGCTTGGTATGAAAGACTAAGTAATTACTTGCTGAAAAATTATTTCAAAAGAGGACAAGTTGACACAACATTATTAAGAAAGACATCTTAATTGTTCAGATATATGTTGATGATATTATTTTTGGTTCTACTAATGCCACTCTTTGCAAAGAATTTTCTAAGTTAATGCAGGATGAATTTGAAATGAGCATGATGGGAGAATTGAAATTCTTTCTTGGAATTCAAATCAACCAATGTAAAGATGGAGTATACGTTCATCAGTCAAAATATACTAAGGAGCTTCTGAAGAAGTTCAATCTTGAAGACTGTAAAGCAATGACTACTCCAATGCATCCAACCTGCACCTTAACCAAAGAAGACACTGGCACAAAAGTAGATCAGAAGCTGTATAGAGGTATGATAGGTTCTTTGTTGTACTTAACAACTTCTAGACCATATATTTTATTCAGTGTATGTTTGTGTGCTAGATTCCAATCAGATCCTAGAGAATCCACCTAACTGCTGTTAAGAGAATCTTCAGGTATCTGAAAGGAACAACTAATCTTGGAATTCTTTATAAGAAATCCTTAGAATATAAGTTGGTTGGATTCTGTGATGCTGATTATGCCAGTGATAGGATTGAAAGAAAATCAACCAGTGGAAATTGTCAATTTCTTGGTGAGAATATGATATCCTGGGCTAGCAAAAGACAATCAACAATTGCATTGTCAACAGCAGAAGCATAATAATACATCTTAGTTGCAAGTTGTTGCACTCAACTACTTTGGATAGAACATCAGTTAGAAGACTATCAGATACATGAAAACAGTATTCCTATCTTTTGTGATAATACTACAACTATTTATTTATCAAAAAATCCAATTCTGCACTCAAGAGCCAAACATATTGAGATCAAACACCATTTGATTAGAGACTATGTTCTTTGAGCTGTTTTGGATATACAGTTCATTGATACTGAACATCAGTGGGCTGATATATTTACAAAACCCTTAACAGAAGAAAGATTTGCTTTTATAAAGAAGAATCTGAACATGCATTTTATCTCAGAAAAATGTTGACTCTGAATAGGAATTCAGACTCTGAAGAGATTCAGAAGCCAAAAATCTATCAGACTCTCTTCACTGAGAATCTAAAGGATTTTAGCTTCTGAGGTCATCAGACCCTGAAGTCAAGAATCTGGATAGTTTGCTTCTAATAGGCTTATAAGTGGAATGGTTTTATAACGACTTTATGTACAGCTGTCCCACTAATAAGCAAGTGTGTCTGAGCAAGTCACTAACGTGGTAGTAACTGATGGATATTAACTGCTGGGCAATGATGATTATGTTTTGAAACTTGTCTCGCGCCCCCTTTGTCATTAATGCTATGTTTGTTTGTTTTTGAAGTTCAACAGTTGTTGACAAAAACACTTAGTCACAATCACACTAAACACTTCACTACTCACACATTCAAGCTTTCGAACCTTACTTTGTAAAATCCCCTAATTTCAAAAATCATCTTAGAAACCTAATCCTTCAACAATGGCCGGTTCATCATCATCTTCTCAACACTTAGCCTTGAACATACAATCAGAAGCTGCGACTGTAATCAAACCAAAGTCTATGCCTCTCAACAAGGAGGATTTAAATCTAATCGTAGAGAGTGTAGTAGATTTAGAATCCTTGAAGCTCAACAACTGTGACATCTCTGAGTTTATAGACTTTCAACAATGGAGGTCATTCTTCAACATTCTAAACTGACCCTCTTACACTGAACTTGTGAAGGACTTCTGGGTAAGAAGTGAAGTTTACGACAAAGAAGCTGCAATCAGAGAGGAGAACATGAAGATTGCTGAAAATCCCATACTCAAAGGAAAATCTAGAGCAATGATAGGTCTGAAAGATATCTCATAAACAGAAATCAGGTCTGCAGTAATGGGTATCAGTGTTACCATTACTGAAGACCTTGTAGCAAAGGCAATAGGATCCAGAAGAGGAGGTCTATTCTTGAAAGACACTAACAAGAACATCATCTGGATGCCTCTGATCTAGACTCTGTTTGAAGGAAGAGAGTCTGAGAAGACTGTAGATATGAGAGCTGAATCAGAGTTATGAACAAGGTGCTGCTATCCTGTGTTGTTCCTAGGTCCGGAGGAACAGATTACAAGTCTTTTGATCTGATGCACCTTCTGCATGGTTGATCCTGAAGAAACCAATATATTTGCCTGCTTATATCTTCAATCACCTGTGTGTATCAATCAAGGATGGACTGAAAGGAAAGAGAAATGTCACTTACACAAGACTATTATCTGAGATTTTTCACCAAGGAAGACTTGTGGAGAATCTGATATTCTTTGGAGTAGGATCTGATGCTGAACTAGGAGTATGTTCAGGGAAGATCATATCAGGAGTTACTTTGGGCAACATGCAAATTATCCCAAAGAAGGAAGTAATCACCACTGATCATGATCTGCAAGCAAGCCTGCATCAGACAGACTTTTTGGATGACTTTCCCTCAATATCCAAAGAAGACAATCCAAAAGTGTTAGCATAATTCATTTCTCAACACTTGAAGGAAACATGAGTTGCTATTACTTGGGAAGATGATTCTAGATCACGCCAATGAGTCCTGGAGGGCTCCTAAGAAAAGGAAGATTAGATTAGATTCAGAAGCTGCTGAGCCAGTGGCATAGAAGAAAGCTAAGAAGCAGAAGGTGGTAAAGTCTGAGCTTGAACCAGTTTCTGAGGTCATTCCAGAAGCTACTGAAACTGTACCTCATAGACCAACAAAGAAACAGAAGCCCTCTAAGCCAAGTGCTTCTGATATTCAATCAGAAGTATCTGAATTAGAACTTATTGAGGTACTTCCTAACAGAACAAGGAAATGAGGATCTGGAAAAGCTACAGAATCTGTTTCCAGTCCTAAATCATAGAAAAATGAGAAATACCACATAAGAGAAAATTGATTCTTCAAGATGTGGAGGAAGAAGAAGAAGCTACTGAGGGTGAGATTCCGGTTGAAGCACCAGAAAAGAGAAAGAAGAAGGATACTGTGAAACTGATCATTTTAGATGGTGTGGAAGCTGAAGAAGAATCCATGGAGGATCTGATAAGATCTAAGAAGATGAAAGCTATTGAAGAAGTACTAACCTTGGCTGAGAGTCTGAAACACAAGTCTGCAGTGGAGACTCAGAAGGCTCTGACTGATCTTATGAAAGTCAAGACTGAATCTGGATCAGAAGCTGAAATTTCTGCTACTCAAGGTAATTTTACACACTCTTCTCCTTCTAATCTAATCCATGTAGACTCACCAGACTCTGACCATCAAACTCTTAACCAACATTACACTCATCTCCAACCTTCTCCAAAACCTAAAACAACCTCTGAACCTCAATTTAACCCATCTTCTGAACTCTTAAAATCCCTCAAACACATTTCCACGCCAGCTTCTGTACTTCTACACCCTAACCCAAACTCTTTTGATTTTCTACCAGACTCTGAGGTAACATTGAATGTTTCACCAGTGCAAACCTGCATGCCTGGTGACTCATCATTAGTGATTCCCAGAACCTATAAGACAACAGAAGAGTTAGCCCGTAGCAAGAAAGAAATTGAGACCAGATACAACTTAGGTAAACTATCTCAACTCTTTGAAAGAGCTTGCGAATCCTCTTCCCCCTCTCAACCAAGTTTTTCTGCTAGATGAGCTTTCTCAGCATCTTGGTGGAGAACTATCCTCTCATCAACATGTCACACAAACTCATACAGAAACAACCCAGTAAGCCTCTGAAACAGAATCTCTTTCAAGTGTTTCAAACAAACCCTTAGAAGCTAAACCCCTCCTAGCCATAACTCTACCCTCTGAAACAACTCAAACATGTCCTAGCACAGCCTCTGATATTGAATCAGTATCATAAGACAAACCCTTAGAATCTGAACCATTACACTTTGCCAAACCCGAGTCTGACCAAGTAGCCTCTGATGAAACACCATAAATTGAGACATCAGAAGGTGAAATCCCTGAAACTACCTTAGCCTCTGACAGTAACATGATTCTGGTAGTATCAGAACCCATTTCTGATACTTCTGATCAGGTTATGTCAGATATTCCCTCATCCTCTAACACATCATCTATTCCTATTATCCATCCACCCCTATCCTTACCTCAAATCATGGATTGCAAGGAGTGTGTTGTGTTATCTTTGACAGCTTACAGAAATTAGTAGAATCCAGACTTTAGCCAATTCAGCTGGTTAACTATGTTGACAAATGGAACAATCTGAGAGATCTAGTCAACACCACTTTGGACAAACCGCTAGTCATATCAATTGTGTCTCAACATGAAGCACTTCAGAGTTGGGTCAAGGAAGTGGTTACCAGTATGAAGGTTGTGGAGCTCAGAAGAGATGTATCTAGGCAGATTGAATTTACTACACCTTCTAAAGAAATCTCTGAAGAGGTGCCTGAGATCTTGAAGTATAGTCTTAAAGACTCTCTCATCTCAAAATTCCTTGTGAAGCCAAATCAGATTAAGATCAACAGGATGATTCTAGAAGAACCTGAGATGGTCAGATTCATGGATTCTGTTCAGACTGATCTGCTTATGCAGAATATCAAGCAAGATGCTATGGAAGAAAAGATAATGGATTTGGTAGAAGCTTAGAAGGAGCTAAGTGCTAAACAAGAGGAGATGGCCAAGAAGCAAGATGAGATAATGAAGCATCAAACTGAAATGAAGTATGGAATTCAAGCAATCTTGGAAATGATGCAGAAGCAACAACAACTCTCTCAACCTTAGTTGCACACATTTTGTTTTACTTGTTTATGTTTGCTTTTGATTATGTTTATGTTATTTGCTTCTGAACTCTTTGTTTCTGAATATTTGATTCTGACTACCTTGCGTCTGATATTTTGGGCTGCATCTGATATGAATCACATTTTTTTACGTTTTTTTTGTTGATGACAAAAGGGGGAGTAAGATTAATATTTCTTAGGCTTTGAGTCCAAAAATAAGTTAATTAAAAAAATTGACTAAGGAACCTTCTTCTCATCTCTTAGCCTCTGAGTTATTTCATGTGAATATGCTTCTGATTGAAGTAAATTTAATTAACTTGTATATAACTTAGGGGGAGCCTAAAAACTCACCTTCTGGACTATTAGACTTAGGGAGAGCTTACAAACCTCAGACCCTAAAGTCAATTTGTTAATTAAATTAACAACAATTGACTATTGATATGTATATTTGTCATCATCAAAAAGGGGGAGATTGTTGGAACAAAATAAGTTTAAACAATGCCTCTTAAGTTTTGATGATAACAAGGTATTAAAAGTTCAATTAGATATGCTAATATTTGTTCAAGAGTGCAGGACCATAGATAAAAATTTACAAGGATTTAATCATATATGGGTTCTGAAAGAACAAATGAAGAGCAAAGGATTTTAATTGAGAAGCTAAGTCTGAAGTCAGAATCTGAAGACTCTAGACTCTAAAGGCTCCAAACTCTGAAGAATGCTCCAGACTTTGAAGATTCCAGACTCAGAAGTTGAAGACTCAATATTGGAAGCATATTGAAGAAACTGAAGAATTTGATTCTGAAGCATCTGGGACATCTGCAATGGCTGTTAAAAATGTCAGAAGGTCAATGGCTGTCATTGTCAAGCAAGGACAAGGGTACAACCACGATCTCCAACATTCCCATGTGCTTTGTTCGTACACTGTCTTTTGTAAGAAACGGTTCATTCTATTCCTGGGAAAGGATTCAAATTCTTTCACACATAGTACCTAAACCAAATCAAGTAACAAATCAACTGCTGATGATCAAGCTTCTCCAACGGACTCTATGATAATTTGACATCCTTCAACGTCTCTTTTATTCCCTATTTTACAAGTCCCAATACTCTGCCAAATTCAAAATGCATCAAACACTTATAATTTCTTAACAATCTTCTCATCTTAGAAATTCATAAGTGTAGAGTATGATAATTGTGTTGTATTTTGTGAATACCACTGATTGTATATCAAGTGTTCAATCCAAACATTTTTAGTTTGTATCTTTGTTTGTTTAGAAGTCTCTTACTTTATGTTTGAGTATATGAAGTCTTTTACTTTGTGTTTAAGCATAAGTCTCTTACTTTGTGTTTGAGCATAGGAAGTCTCTTGCTTTGTGTTGAGCAATTTGTAATCATTGGATTATAGTGAAAAATCTCTTGTAAGTGACAAGGGGACTGAACTACTTCCGGATTGTGGAAGGAACCAAGATAATTGCTTGTGTCTTTCTCTTCTTTATCTCTTTACAAAGGGATTGTGGACATTACCTGCTTTACAAAGGGATGGTGTTGGAGAGGGTTGGAAGGGGTTTGTATATGCCTTACAAGGAATTTATGATAATGAAAGTGCACTGCAAAAGATAAGAAAGTTAAAGGGTTTTGATGATGGAAACTCATTGAGTAATCTATTATGGTGGATTCATAGCAGAGCTGATGATTTGGTGGCTATTCACTAAGTGAGTGATTTTTACAAAGAAATTGAGAACAATGAATCAATGATGCCAAGCATTTTGTCTTACATTTCCTTATATGTTAGTGGTCTTAATGTATTTTCAATCCTTTTTGGTTATATTTCAGTGGTTGTTACTTTGCTAATATAGAAATTATCATGGCTTAAATGTTTTGAATTATCGATGCATTTCACAATTGCTTATTAGTTCCATGGCAAAAAAGTGAATGTCTTTCAAATGGTGTTTATGTTATTTTCATTCATTCTTAATTTT
Source organism: Medicago ruthenica (assembly GCA_018208015.1). Taxonomy (NCBI): domain Eukaryota; kingdom Viridiplantae; phylum Streptophyta; class Magnoliopsida; order Fabales; family Fabaceae; genus Medicago; species Medicago ruthenica. Next base: position 18,611 of record WNNG01000403.1, read on the forward strand.
TGGTGTTGATTGTAGGATTGTTTAAAGTAAATGTCCAAAATAGAAAACTACAAAGTTACAAAAAAATTGCAATTTGACCCCTAATATTTTTTGGAAATTACAAATTTGTCCCTCAACTTATTCAAAATTATAAATCGACCCTTCAAAATTATTGAAATTTACAAATTGATCCCTAATTTCAATTTCAAAATTTGACCCAAAAAAATTAAAATTTATAAAAGTTGCCCAAAAATGACGACAAATTTTTTTTTTACTACTCCATCCAAACAAGAATATTTAGAATGAAGTCAATTTAATTGAATCGTTTGAATTACCTAGAATTCTAAATACTTCAAAATTTCTCAATTACCTCATCCAAACACACTCTGGTCAAAATCTTTAGATATTAGATATAGAGATCACTTATTTTATATATCCAACATTTCTTCAATTTCTAAAAGTTGCACTCTTTGGAATACTTAAAGAGTGCTCCGGGGGCACTCGTTAACAAGACCCTTTAACTATTAATCGTAATCAATACCCAACTATTTTCAACTTTTTCTTTGCTAATGGTTATTGCGCCTTGTAATATCCAAATTCATTTGGTTGAATATCAAAGCGAACGACGACGAAGTTGTCATTATTAGCGAATTAAAATCCTTTAATTGGGAAACTTTGTCATTAGTAATATTTCTCCCCTAAAAAAAGTCATTAGTAATTAATATTTCAATTCAAATTCATAAAGATCTTTTGATGCGTTAGCTTACATGATTTCAATATTTCACTATCAAAGGTTTCTTTTTTGTCAATCAAGATGGCTTTAATATTCAACGAAGTGGATTTGGGTATTATAAAGCAAAAATCCATAATAGCAGAAAGGGTTGAAAATAGTGTTGGATACATATTAAGTCACCTTATTTTATGTGTTTTGTATAAAAACGTTGTCATACTATTTAACATTTTTCTATCAGTAGATGACCAATTCGATTCTTTTTCAAATCTATGTTATAACCTTAATCAAAGATTTTAAAAATTGGGATATTATTTATTAATACATTAGAAAAAAGTTAAAAAAATAACATTGTTTCTATAATAAAAGAACCATGGTTTCGTCCTCATGAGTTTATCTCAGTTGGTAGGGACATTGCATTATTTATGCAGGGGCTGAGGGTCGAACCTCAGACACCCCACTTATTCACATTGGGATATCAATTTTCACTTTTAGTTCCTCTAAAAGTTTCTTTCAAAGTTTAGTCCCTCTAAATTTTCTGTTATCAATTTTAGTTCATACTTGTTCATAAAAGTTCATGTTTTATATTCTAAATGAATTTACTTGATGACATGTCATAATGAAATCTTAAAATATTATTAGTTTAATAATATAACTATTTAATATATATTTGTTTATCGATAACTTCAAATTAAGTTTAAATTGTTAGCTTAAAGATTAAATAGTCGAGTTATTTAGTTAATAATATTTTAAGGTTTCAACAATATATATTATAAAAAAAAAAGTAACCTAAACCAAAACTGCCTGAATTTTAAATTAGGGGAATCAAAGCCACAAAATAGTGAAATAGGAACCAAAACTACAATTAATTAAGCTAGAATAAAATAAATTCATATATTTACCTCCAACCGTATTTTATTAGAGAGGGTAGAAAGGGGGTGGATTAAGGGCGGAGGTTCGAAAGTGTCGTGTTGGTGCAAAGATTTATGTGAGATTAGAGAGGATGTCGGTGAGATCGAGGGTGGTTGATTTGTGAAAGGGATGAAGCGTCGTTTGGGGAATGGCAAAAGCACTTCCTTTTGGAACGACCCTTGGTTGGATGGTGGACCGTTACGAGATAGATTTCGTAGGCTTTTTGATATTTGTGGATTCAGATATTTCGGTGGCGGAGATGATGAGGTTAGGTTGGGGTTACGAGGGAGATGGGTGGAGATGGAGAAGGAGGAGTTTTGTTTGGGAGGAGGATTTTGTTGTGGAGTGTTGCTTTTTGTTAGATAATATTGTTTTCCAGGCATGTGTTGAAGATGCTTGGTATTGGAAGCTTGATCCAGTTCAATGTTAGTCGGTAAAAGGAGTCTACAACTTATTGACTTTTGATGATCAACAACCCCAATCTTCTACAAAAGTCATTACCTAGAACTTATGTGTGCCTCTAAAAGTGTCTCCTTGCTTGGTGTTTGATGAATAATAGATTACCAATTAAGGATAAAAGTGTCTCTTCAAGCCGGCTCTCTTTTATGTTCCAGTGGCTGTGAGATGAAGGAGTCGAATAATCATTTGTTTTTACATTGTAATTTCTATGGAAATGATTGGTATTCCATTTTGCATTGGCTAGGAATTTCTACTGTTCTTCCATCAAGTATCAAATTACTCGCATCTCAATTTGTCGGCGCTCATCTTTTTAAGAAGGATGTTCGTACTTGTTTTCATATAATTTAGATGGCTTCCCTTTGGATTATTTGGAAGGAGCAAAATCTCATAATTTTCTAAAACAAAAAATCGTATATGATCAAATTGCATTCTTGGTGGTGGTTTAAGGTGTTTAAGCCTAGTTTAGCTTTTGACTAACATGTATGGTGGAGTAACCTATCTCTTTGTCTTGGTTATTCACCCGGGTAACGCCGCTCAATGACAGAGCCACTCATGGGCTAGGGTGGGCCACAACCCACCCAAACCCTAAAAAAATTAATTTTTAATAGGTATCAATACCCATATTATAATACGAAGTTATATTATATATACCAGATGATGCGCCATAAAAGCCAATTGTCTAGTTTGTCGCATCAGTTAGCTAATTGGCTTGGATTCTATGCCTTCGTGTATCAGATTCGAATCCTTGCTACCCGTGTTTTTTTTTTCATTTCTTGTGCATTTTTTAAAAAAAATATTATTCAATAAAATCTTCAAAAGAGAATTGAACCAGCGCACCATAGACACTCAAAAAACCCGAATCCATTAAAGCAACAACCTTACACTACTATAAATTGCTTTGATCTTTATGTATCTAATACTATATATTTCACCAACTTTTTTGTATGAATAAAGCAAAATTCCTTTTTCAATTAAAAATATACGTGTAATATAATAAAAATCATATAATATTTATGTTAAAATATCCTTAAAATCCAGTTTAAATCATGTTTCATAGATAAAAAGTTATTGGTCACTCGAATTAACTAATAAAAAATATATAAATTTACACACATTAAACGAATTGGCTCACCCACAAAATTATTTCTAGCTCTGCCACGGACGTCGTTTGTTCGCTTTCACTTTTTTGCATTTGTTTTGGTTTTGTAATTTGACTCTTTGTTTTTACACCTTGATAGACACTCTCTGCCTCTATACTCAAATAAGTTATACGAGTTTGAGACCAATGTGGATTGTTATCCTTAAAGTTGAGAACAACTCTATATATAAATTGTTTACCATTGATTTTAACACTGTTATCCTCCACACACATCCCATTGGCAATCCTCAACATGAAGATTTTATTCTGCCATCGCCGAGTAACAACTTTAATATTGTAGTGCCTAGTGTTTGTGTTTCTATCCCTATCTACCAGCAAAGTTCGCTCTGGATCTTTGAAACAACGTTAATTCTTCTTGCTGAAGTATATGTGCCAACTCTTATTAAAGCTCTTCAATATCATAAAAGTTTGTCCTCGTAATATTCTGTCTTATGATGTGCTGTTCTGTTCATTACATACTGTTTAACAAATTAAACACACCATATTTTTTCTATACCGGTAGGGATGACAATGGGTACCCTATGGGTAGGGTACTACAATGTCCTTCCCCATACTCATGTATGTAAAAAATACCCGTACCCGAGCCCGTACCCTTGTGGGCAACAACTTTAGTGCTCTTCCCCATACCCTATGGGCACCTAAGTGCCCTTACCCGCACCCATTACTCGCACTTTAACTATGAAAGACATTAAAAACATCACAATTGAAATAGAACTATAGTCCAAAAAAATCAATTGAACTCATAAAATAGTACGAATCGTAGTATTTAGCCAAATAAAAAACATTCAAAATATCCCTCAAAAAAATTTCACCAGCACGAGGGAGCGGTTACTGTATTAAGTGATTTTTAGGTTTAGGTTTAGATTTAAATAGCTAAATAAATTAATTAATTATACACAAAAAATAAATAAATTATTTATCGTATTATATACATATGTATATGCGGGTTGCGGGGCTGGACAATATAGTACCCTTATTCGCGCCCATACCCATTTAAATTTGCGGGTAATTACCCGTACCCAAGCCCAAACCCATGAAAACGGGGTTTTACCTTACCCATTATGGGTATTTTTTGCGGGTACCCATCGAGCCTGGGTCCAATTGCCATCCCTATATACCGGTGTGTTGTGGGTCATTCTCCATCTCCATCACCCCTTCTTTTTTTTTTTTCAATTGACGTTGGACCTTAAACTCGAACTTTTTAACCATTAACTTAAACCAGTTGAGTTATCCAATCTACACTACTTTTTTTTTTTGTTACAACCCTACTTGATTTGTTGATTATTTTTTATTTATTCATTATCATGAATGCCTTCTTATTTATGAGTTTTCTATTGTGTCGGTTGTGATTTTAATTGTTTTTATAATCGTGACACTTTCTTTTCTTTTTTCTTTTAAATAATCGTAACACTTTCTTCTTGATGTTTATATATAATAATACATATTAAATATAAATTATTTTATAAATTTATGTAGAATTTAATTTTATAAATTTAAGGATGAAATTGTAAATTAATTTTGAAATCTCGTCTCTTCTGCTGTGAACCAAACATACTTTTAATTAAAACTCTTCTCTCATTTTTTCTCTTTTGAACCCAACATATTTTTAATTAAAATATCTTTTCACCCCTCCCCTCTTTTTTCCTTCATTAAAATTACCTTCTTCTTTCCGTCGAACCAAATTGACCATAAGATGTTGGCAATCCATCCTTCTTTTCACTAGTATGGGTTATATCATTGAAGTTTCATACTATCATTCATTTCCCCTGCATGGTTATGGGGAAATAATCATCAAATCCTCCCAAGTTTCACGAATATCTCTTGAGAAGTTTGAGTCGCTTGGTCTTTGGACCGACCCTTCATAGCATATGAGATGGATTTGAAGTTACCACATTGGACACTTCACACCATAGTATAACTGCAAGTTAGTTTATAAATTATACTCCATCTGTTTTAATATTAATGTCACTATAATAAAAAAATATTTACAAATGAAATGTCACTTTTAATTTTTAATGCAATAATAACGTTTTCATTCCAATTATACTCTCCGATTAATATAATATACACTACTATCAAATCATTATTTTATTTTATGGAAAATATACCAATATTTAGTAAGGATATTTGTCAAAAAAAAAACTCCCTTTCTTCTGATCTTTACATTTCTTAATATACATGTAAAAATCTTAAACAACATTCATTTTAAAACAAAGAGAATATTACACACGGTTAGTGTAAAATTATTTTACACAAATATTTAATGATGTATTACAACATCAATTACTGACTATGATAACTCATATACATTTTAAATACATTAAGTGAGTAAGGATATCTCCATTTATAAAAATAAATAAAGGGTGCTATTTAAAAAGAGATACACAAAAAATAGGTTGCGGTTATTACCACAGAGTGAGTCCCACCATCTTTAATCCTAACATTTTCCTTTTGGGTGACAACTTGGGTACCCATCAATAGAAAATGAGTAACACAACCCATGCTGAGTTGACACCAATCAAAGTTATTTGTTTGTTTTCTATTATTTTTAATGTTATATAAATACATTGTTTTGATTGGGCCAACTCATGGGTAGTATTACCCATTTTTTATCGACGGGTTTCCCTTTTGGATTATATGAAAATAGTAAAAAGCAAAGATTGAAGAAAAGAGAGGAAAGAAATGGCAGGATTATTGGCATGGGCAGCAGATGTAGTAGGAGGCAACGGAGGATCAGAATCAGCAACAGAAGATTCATCAATCCCAATTCTATTTTCCGATTCTCAAAAAACCTACGTTCGTGAACTCGATTCCAAAACTAATTCTCTACAACGTTCGATTCAAGATCTACGCCTTAGATTGCCTCCTCCTCATATCTCTCAGCGTCTTCCTCATCTTCATGCTCATTCTCTTGCTTCCAATAACGCTCTCGCTCTTCAGTTGAACTCACATTCCTCAACCAGGCATCAGGTATCTTCACTCAAATCTGCTTGAATTTTTATTCAGATTTGGATAACTCATTGTATCTGTGTCAACGTATCCGTGTCAGTATCGTGTCTGGTGTCCGTGTTTGTGTTTGTGTTCGTGCTTCATGGGACAACATATGGTTACATTCAATGATGTTTGGATAAATAGCTTATTTTGCAGCTTATATCGTATAAGGGCATATGCATAAGCTATTTCTATAAGGCAACATAAAATAATGTCAAACTGTATCTGTATGATCTTCAAGTTGTTTTCATAAACTATCTTGAAGAGCTTATGGAAATAAGCTCAAAAGAGCTAATGAACATGTCATAAGCTGTTTTTGTAAGTACTTATGCTAGTAAATAAGCTTAAATAAGTCAATCCAAACATGCCCTCAATCACTTCCATTTTGTAAATTATTATTGGTATCTACGTGTCAGTGAGTATGTCAATTTAGCTGTGAAATTACAAAATGATTGTTGAAATTGAAAATGCTACATTAGTTTTGTCTTTTTTGAGCTAGTTAATTTAGTCGTGAAATTGTTTAATTCTTGAAATTCTAGGTGTTTGTTAATTAAGTAGTGAGAGTACTGAGATTATGGATCGCTTTTTTGAGTCAGTTAATTCAACCATGCAATTGTTCATTTCTTGAAATTGGTGTTTTCATTCTAGTAGTGAAATCACCAAAATTTTAAAATGATTCTTGAAATTGAAAATATTTGTTCACATTAGTTGTTTTTAAGTCGGTCAATTTAATAATGCAGTTGTTTAATTCTTGAAATTCTAGGTTTTTGTCAATTTAGTGGTGAAATTATTAAAATTCCAAAATATTATTCAAATTGAAAATGCTCGGCTACATTAGTATTTTTGAGCCAGTCAATTTTGGTATGAAACTGTTTGGATGACTAATGTGGTCGAAAATTTTCAATTTTAGGGATCGTTTCGTGATTTTGTTAGTTTGAGATACCAAATTGTCTACTACAGTTATAGGGGTTTAATTCGTGATTCATTTGGTTTTGATTGTTATATAAGACTAATTTGCTTCTGTGGCATGAGGGCAGGCCCAGCTTAGAGAGGAGACACTGAAGGAAGAAAATGCTGCTTTCGAGAATGCTATATCTAATTGCGAGAATAAAATCAAGGAAAAAATGCAGGAGGCTGAATTACTACGGAGCAAGTTAGAGGTGAGACTGAGGATTGTGATATGTGTGTTGTATCATGTACTGAATCAAAATAATTGTATGATGGTGTGAATGTGTGTATGTGTGCCATTTGGTGGTTTGCTACGTATTTTGGGAATTGAAGTTCACTGCTCGATGTTTTAATTATCGTCGTTGTTGATTTTGATGTTTTGGGTTACAGGAGATGGATGAAATTGACAAGAAGCTGAGGGCTGAGCTGGAAAATATGCAGTCGAGAGCTTCTGTCAATGCCGGCCAATCTTGGATATCTGAGGGTTGGGAGGAAGAAAACAAGATAAATAATAAAGCTGGCTTTAATGCAGATGCAGAAGCGTTAAAAATAACTATGCTAGAAAAATTGGATGAGAAGAAGAAAGAGCTGGTTTGTTGTTGTTTCTTTAATCACACAATTCTCTTTTGTATTCTTAAAAATAACATATTGCTCAATATTAAATGAGTAAGAGTGTGTTTGAACTTTGAATATATAACTTGATTAATCACTTATTCAGTAAGCTATATTCTAGGGAGTTTATTAAGTGCTTGTTCATATACTATGGGCCTGTTTGGATAAATAGCTTATTTGCAGCTTATAGTACTAGCACTTATCATGATAAGCGCTTATGTATAAGCTTGCATAAGTTAGTTTTATAGCAAAAGATAATGTTAAATTGTTTATGTATATACTATAAGTTGTTTTTATAAGCTATATTGGAGAACTTATGAAAATAAGTTGAATTTTTCTTATAAAATTACCATAAGCTGTTTTCATAAATTCTCCCGAACAGTCTCACCAAACTTATGCCACTAGATAAGCTCAAATAAGCCAATCCAAACAGGCCCTATTTCCTCTAGTTTATTGAAATAAGTTTATCTTAAAACCAATCCATAATTAATAATTGCTAAATGATTGAAGTGGTGTTGAGGTTCGTGAATGCGCATTTCTTCTGTCAAGTATCAATTCGGTCAGATTAGTCCCTTGAGAGATTGGAGACTAAATCGATACATTCAAGGACGTATTTAGCTGATTAGATATATTTAGAGACATTGGGTATGATTTGATTGTTTAGAGATTAATGTGACCAATGGTAAATCCTTCTGAACTAAATTGATTATTGTTCTAAAGAACTTGATAGCACTTGGACACTATCTCTCATAATATTTTAGTTATACATTCACATAATGGAAAGGGGAGGAAGAGGTTTAACATGCTATATTTCGTTCGAGTAGAGATCCAATCCATTTCTTAAAAGAAATGAACATCTCAATAAATATAGTTTTAGTGTATAAATGTGTAATCAATGTCACCAATTTTATAAATGCATGCACTGATATCCTTTATTCATTCAAAACTATAGTTATGGACACCTCCGTTTCTTTTGAAAAATGGCGAGAATCCTTACCCATTTCATTCACCTAAATTGATAATTCAATAGGTACAATGTAGTCAGGATCGAGATCCTAAGCAGGATTGTTTGGCCGGTGAAGGAACATAAACACGAGGAACTTAACACGGTTCGTAATCCGTAGGTTGTTGATAGAGCTGAGAGAAAAAACCAGAGAAAATAGAGGAACCAAGCAACAAAAAAAAAAGAGAAAATAGAGGAAAAACAGAGGAAACAAGCAAAAAACAGAGGAAAAACAGCGAAAAACAGAGCAAAAACAAACCTGAGTAAAGTCGAAGTACGTTTGAGGTGTCGTGGGGCATAGGATCATACGATCCTACAAACCAGCACTCGATCCTGACTACAATGGGTACAATAGATTTCCTTTTAAATGCAAATTAAATACAATAATTTAGCGTTAAAATATTATACTTAATGGTTAATAAACATTTAAAGTGATGGTGGCAATAAAGCATTAACTTTTCAATGTTTTTCTTTGACTATTTGTTGCGGCTTTGCATTTTGACTTGTGGTCTTCAATTCTGATTTGTGACGCTTGCATTCATTGTTGGTAGTGTACTTGATTTATTTACCTACCAGAACTGAAACAATAATTTAACTATGTTGATATATTGGTTTCATGTTAAGAACTGCTATTTTCTTTTCAGAGTTCAATGGAGGATACTGTAAAAGCGTTGGAGAAGAAATGGTCAGCAGTGCACGAAAATGCACTTAAACAGCCTTCCCCAGGTATTACGTCTTACTTCTGTTATGTTGGCGTATGTGAAGGAAAGATTAAATTATTATCCGAGTGCATGATGATGTGTACATCGGTCATGGATCCTCTGGAACCTTTAATTGATCACACAGAGTAAAGCAAAGATGTCATGAACTTGTTTATAGTAGGGAAAGTTGCAAAGCATAATTAATAATTATGTATGCAAAGTGCCATGTGATACCTGTTCGGTATAGTTTTAAGGTCACTCAATGATTCCATAAAAATTCAACATTGCACTGTATTATGTGATTTCTTGTATGTTGGAAAATCTTCAAGCATGTTTGCGTTTAAACATTTAATTCGAGAAGTTAGAGTACTTCCTTAGTGATATATTACCAAATGGCTATGTCCTGCATGTAATAATAATTTTCAAAATGCCGACAGAAATTCTTGTTGGGTTTTGTTCTGGAGTATTTCTAGGTTGGACATGTATAGAGGGACTAGGCTGCTTTTATTGGATGTATTTTCTTTTTTGGAGTTTTTTTTTTCCCTGATGCTCCTGTTTGTACTTTTCTAAATGAATTATTCTATCAAAAGGAATAAAAGAAAGAATCCAGTTGGGGGTGACTTTGATTCCGTTCCATCTCCATAATCTTGACATTTTTATTGTTTAAATTCTGTCTCTAATTTTGCATACTTAAGCTTCATCTTGCAAGCATTATTTTAGCTTTAAAACATTCTTAACTTGTTTTGCAGCACAAAGAGAGAAGATATTAGATAAACAACTTCATGGTTTACTTCAGCAACTAGCAGTTAAACAGGTACTTTCCATACTTCATTGTTTATGTTTCTACATACAAGATATTGTTTGTGTTTAAAAAACAGTTTATTTTATCTTTTTATCGTGACAAGAAATGGTGATAGTTGAATAATAACAACTATTTGAATGATTATATGGTTGTTACTTCTGTGTATTTGGTTGCCTTATGGAGATGAGTCTAATAAGCCGTCTTTCTTTCTTGCTTTTAGACACAAGCTGAGGGCTTACTTGAAGAAATTCACCCGAAAGAGATGGAGCTGGAAAGATTGAATGCACAATGGCGACAACTGCAAAGCAACAACTCAGACGTGAACAATGCTAGAAATCGTTTTGTTAGAGGCTCCTCTGATAAGGTACATGGTTTGTCAGATTATGATGGTCATCAGAGGCTTCCTTACCATTCTGCAGGCAGAACTGAAAGCCAGCAGAGGCTTATGCTACTTAGGTCGGCATTTGTGCTTTATATTTTAGCCTTAAACATAATTGTATTTATCAGGATATCATTTTGACCAAAATTAAAATTATCTTATTACACTTTACTACTTATGACTGAACCTTTTTCTTAGTTGATAGAAACTTATGACTGGACCTTTGTTTGTACTTATTGAATACCTGTGTGTGTGTGTGTATATATAACAAAAAGTTTCTGCAGAAGTTAACTCGTTAACCAAAACTCATATTACATCCGTTCATACTGCGTAGAGTTACTTGCAGCCGAAGAAAAGGTAAGAACGAGAGGAAAATCGTTGAATTCAAAAAAGATCAGATGATGTGGTAGCGGTTGAAGTTGCAAGGTTTTATGATAAAAGGAAGAGAAAATAACAGGAACCTAAAATATTATTGATACTGTTATAAAAGACTAAACACTAGACCCTATTTATAGGGACACATCGACTCAATCCTAGATAAATAGAAATCATAAACTGATTCTAGGAAATAACATACAATACTTAAATATAATATAAAAGTTATTATGATATATTTTATAATATTCTAATAAATAGTTATGGTAAACTTTAGTTACTTTGAGTTTGCTGTTGTGAGAGATGGTGTTTGATAGAGAAGCAACCAGTTCAAGTTATTATTGGTTTGTGATCTTTCTCATAAGTGATTTTCACCATTTAAGTCTAATCTATAGGATGGAGTAATTTGGGTTCCTTCAAGTTGCAAATTTCTTGAATCTTGTATACCTTCCTATTCCTAGTATTGTTTAGAGAGCATTTACTTATTGAATCGAATTTAAAGATTTTGCCTTGACAATATAGAACTTTTTATTGCAGAGTCATCTTATCAGATAGTTTTACACACACTCAGCATATAATTCTTAAACTCTATTGAATATTTAAATTTTTAGATTCATAATTTGACAGCAAGGTTGATGCTAATAGGGGAAAGAATATATTATACCAAAAAAAGAAAGGAAAAAAAATGAATATATAACTATATTTCATGGTTATTGTTCATGATATGTATGACAGCCCCAAGAATGGACAGAAAGCTACACCTATACTTAGCCTCAAAGCTCAAGTCAGTATCATTATCCAGGCACATGAAATTGCTTGCTACCATACGTCAATGTATTTTGCTTTGAGATCTAGGATTCACTATTTTTTTATCCATGCATTATCAACTTCATCAATTCTAGTTAATGTCTATACCATCCAAATAAATGTGAGATCAAGAACATTTCGATTATCCTTTTTTATATTTATATGAGGTCGTATTATGACTCTTCACACATCAAAGACTAATCACCATTCTAATTTCTAAGTTTCTATGCTAGCAATTTAATAGAAAAATAAAGCAAACTAGATCAATAAATAAATTAAGCAAACCAAAATTAAACAGCAAGTAAATTTGATTGAAGAAATACAATTGATTTTTTGAAATTAATTAGCAAAGAAACTTATGGTAAATGGAAGGACTTTTCAATTGTTTGTATGCATTTTCTTGATTTGGATTAAACCTTAGCTTTGATCAGATTCCTCTTTGACTTCATCTCCAGGACATTTTTTTTTTTTGACAATTGGGTTTTAAGGCAAAACAGAACTAGCCAGTGTTTCTTAATACCATTGAGCTTATTGAGACTGATTATTGACCATTATGATAATCAAGACATTCCACCAAATATGATACAAAAATTACAAATAACTTTGCATATACATTCTCTGTTATTATATATGTAGTAAATAAATACATTCATCAATCTTTCATCATTTTCCCTACCCCTTTGTGTAAATACAAAAAAAATTACAATACAGTAAGCAAACCCTCAAAAAGTAAATAATAAACAATCTCTTCAATATAGTTAACATATGTAAATCTTATCTTCATAAAACACTCTCTAGCTTTGAACCATAAGATGTGTGACTTTGTACATTCAACATATATAGCAAAAACTCATTCCACGTATCAACAGGTCCAGGTAAACACCAATGAACACAATCATTGTAAAATGTCACATTTTTTACCATAGCATGTCCATAGTTATTAGGGTGTCCATCAGGTCTCAACAACATAATTTCAGTTGTATTTAGCATCAAAAATTTCAAACCTTTCTTTGATGCTTCAACTTGTGCTACTTTAAATTCATTCACTTGTGTTAAATATGTCTCTAGAATGTAACCATTTAAGTTCATTTCTTCCTTGCTAAATGGTTTTGTCCTCACGCAATTCCCTCCTTTGTTCCAATCTCCATTCTCAAAATGTGATGGAGAAAATGTCCTAAAAAATGTAACACCTTTAAAATTTTCAAGATTTGTTAAGGTTTTAAATGCAGTCCTAAATGCCATTTTATAACCATAATAGTGAGCAAGATCTGTCACATTCTCCATTCCACATTTGTTGCATCCAACAAGTTGACCTTTTTCATAGAACAATAATGGTCTAAAAAACCAATGTCCTGCTGAGATGATCACTATGTCAAAGTTTTCAACCTGACTAGACCATGCTTCATCTACCTCATCTACATATAATTTCATGATGCTGTTGTAAGAATGACCATTTTTGTCAGCATCCATTGATCTCACAAAATATGGTGACCATAGATTTCCAAGGGTGAAATTGTAATCGGAGAAGAAATACCGTCTGAAATATATGACATTTGATGTGTATTTATGAGAAACGTCCTCGGGTTGAGACGCCTGAAAAGAGAGAAAAAAATATATAAGCATGTTTGGTTATGCGGTGTCAAAAATTGGTTTTGAATAAACTGATTTTGTAAAATAGATTCTTGCTAAAAGTGAGTTGAATGTAAAGTGATTTATTTTTGGATATATCGATGTAAAAGTGAGTTCCACCGTTAATTTGAGACTAAAAATTAAGGGTAAATTACACTTTTGATCCCTTAAATATTTTTCAGGTTTCATATTGGTCCCCTAATTAATAAAAGTAACGTTTTGGTCCCTTAAATCCTTCTCTTTTAGTCACTTTGGTCCCTTCCGTTAGTTTGCGTTAAAAAACGTTCACTTTTCATATTTTTCAGGTTTCATATTAGAGGACCAATATGAAACCTGAAAAATATTTAAGGGACCAAAAGTGAACGTTTTTTAACGCAAACAAACGGAAGGGACCAAAGTGACTAAAAGAGAAGGATTTAAGGGACCAAAACGTTACTTTTATTAATTAGGGGACCAATATGAAACCTGAAAAATATATTTAAGGGACAAAAAGTGTAATTTACCCAAAAATTAATTGTAGAGCCAAAAGCTCCAAATTCTAGCTTCAAGTTAGAATCAATTCTGGAGGCAAAATCAATTTACTTGAAAACATTAAAGCATGTCAAAATCAATTTTACACCTCTAGAAACAAGTTTTCCTCCTCCAAATGTGAAACCAAACATTCACCAAGTTGGATTTGAAATATAACCATGCAAACAAGATCATCAACAAAAATTTGTGTAAACATTTGTGAAATGATTAATTAAGAAGATGGATACAATCAAGGGAAGGGAACAAAGATAGAAACAAGGTTTTAAATCGTAGCCATTCCTAGATAATGCGGAGAATCACAATCAAATACGATTGATGCAACCATCACAATTCAGTGAGGAAAACATGAAAAAACCTTGATGTCACGGCTCAAGTCGCAGTCACGGACATTTTTCATAGTCTTTGATAGAAATTTAAATCACTTGTTTATAGAGACACTAATAGTACTATGTTATGAAAACTGTTTGATGTAAACAAAAATTTATCTCCTACTCTCTTGAAAAAAACAGAAAAAACAAAGTATGAGTTGATCATCACTTACTTGACTTAGGAGGCACAACAAAGATTGCAACTGATTTCTACCAACCGAATCTCCAACAAAAACCATTTTCTTTCCTCTAACAAGCTCTAAGAATTGAGTTGCATTAAAAAGAGGAAGCTCGCATTCATTTGGTTTCCATCTCCAATGAAGATACTCATCATCAGGTCTACCAAACTTCATGCAGTTTTGTTCATCTATCATCCATTTGCATGTTTCATTGTTGTAGTAAGGTCCTTCAGAATAAGGAATCCAACTACCAGAAAAGATGTCACATCCTTTTGTTTCTGTTTTGTTGTTCATGTTTTTGACAGAAGACATGTTTGGAGATGGTTCATCTGTGTTTCTCATGAGAATAAGTGGAAACATGATGAGAAGAAGAGTGAATGGTACTAGAAAAACACTTTTGGTTGTTTTTCTTGTTGTGTACTTCCCATTGAGAATCTCATTGGTTTGAAACTTCATGGTTGAGATAAATTTTGAATATAAAACTTTGATGAAACAGTTTATATAAATGTTGGTAACTTTTGTTCTGATTTTTTTGGTTATGATAAACCTTTCAACTTTTTCTTTAATTGAAGTTTCAAACTAAACTTTCTTAAAGTGTTCCATATTATAGCTAAATCACCATCATTTATTTATGATATGACAAAGTTTTGATAAAATGTTTTTATTCATATTTCATAATGATTTTAAAACTAACAAAAGGAAAATAAAACAAGAGTCTTATTTTCACTTTAATTTGACCAAGTTAATTTTCATTGACCCTTTATGGCTGCAAGCCAATTCATAGCCAACTAAATTTGATTAATTAAATATGTTAAAAAATGCAAAAGGGGAAACTATTTATTTAATATCTACCAAAGGGAATCAAATTGTATGAATCACTTTTGCACTCTTCGTTTAGTAAGATTTGTCAGTTCCTTTTAGAAAGAAAAAAAAACATAATTAAAGGAAGTAACTAAGATTGGTAAGAAAGATATTTTAATGCAAGCACAGTGTACTTTTTTTGTGTAAACAATCATGTATGCAGGTTGAACGAATGCTATTACACCTCCTCACACGGCCATCTTGGCTGCGACGCTTACTTTTGTTTTTTGGTCTTAACTCTCCGGTTTTCAGGGGAAAGAAACTTAGTAATTTGAAGTTTGGGCAGAAGGTTAGTAACCTTTGACTAATGATTGTTATAGTCAGGATTCAAACTCAGGTTGTCCCGAGTAATTCGTCCTTAACTAAAGTTCATTAATCATTTGAGTGTTACTTGATTGAAACTTACTAAAAATAGGTTATAAACCAAGTTTACACTAAATTGTTTTGTACTAGTATATGTTGTTGATCAATGAAAAAGCAATATGATATGAAGCCAAAGAGCAAAGAAAGGTTGAGGATTTAAGGACAAGAGCAAAAATCAGTGACATATAAGTTTTGTCTCCTATATTCCTGTTTTTTTGCTCCTTTATTTTTATTCCTGCACAATTATTGTCTAATTTTGATGAACATGTATTGTTACATAGTATACAACTGTAAAATATCAATGATTGTATTACAACAATGAAATGTAAACAAAATAGTATAGTCTTTTGGTACCTTGTTTTGCATATTATTATTTATTCAAATGATTAATGCTACATCCACCAAAAACAACTAATTATTGTGTAACATATTGTGAGAAGAATCAAATATAATCCAATCAATGTGAACATTATTTTGTTACATAACATGGCCCTTTAGGGAAAAAGATTGATGTTGAGTATTTTTTGCTTATGAAAATCAATTAGATGAAGGAATTATTTATGCTCATTTGTACCATTGTGACTTTATCATTGTTCACAGCAAATGCACATGAGACTTATATTTGTAAAATTTTGGAAGAAAGTCGTTGTTATGGGCATGAGAATATTGCTGACACATAGTTGAGTTTCTATATCTACTTTAGTCCAATATTTTTAATGCTTAAAAGCAAATAAAAAAATGAAGCTTAAATTAGATAAGCTCTAGACTTGTAGGTCCAATGATGTTAAGTTTCTTTTTGGAAATTTGGACCATATGGTTGGTCCCAATGAAAGAATGTTACCTGAAGTTGGCAGATTTGGAAGGAAGTGAAGGGCAAGGGAATAATATATTGGTTGGTAAGAGAGAAACATCTAAAAGCCAACAAATAATTATTTTTAGAAAACTTTCTTGTATAAAATAATGAGTCTTTTTTAATCAGATGAAGTATCCACCAATTTGTTAATGATTAATCTTTGTAAAAAATCTAGCTTATCACCTTAAGCATGATCTCTACTCTTAATCATGTTTATTCATCAAAAAGACTTAGAACTCAAGACCTTATTCAAAATATTTAAACTCAATTTCACTATTATTAAACTTAGTATTGTTATTTGATTTGAATTTATTTGTGTATGATTATTGCATTATAACACCAACAAATTAGTTGTTCAAATTTCTTTTCATAATATATTGTAGGAAGTCTTTTGATGACATTCATTAATCAATTATTGAAGCATCCATAAGACCTACTTGTGTAATAAAACAAAAACAAATTAGACATTTAATGATAATCTTGATAATACTAAAAAAACAATGATAGTCTTGATAATACTAAAAAAAACTTTGATGAGTCATGTAAATGCAGCTTAGTTGGTAGTTCCATGGACATTGAAATGCAGAGGTTGAAGTTTGAATATTAGATTTTCCACTTCTTCACACTTATGAAGTGTAAGTCCAATCACTATGTTATTAGACCGAGAAAAAGAATCATTTAAAGCAAATAAACATTGATACAAAATTCATCTAGTCATCCCCTATGTCAAATGTGATCTTAATTGTATTTTTACCAAGTTCACTTTAGTTTTAGTAATTTATGAACAAATACCATTAGGTTTTTTTTATCACTATTAATTTTTTAAATAATTTAATCACATTTTAGAAGAAGGTTTCGTATTGGATTAGAATCATACTATGTGATTAAAATTTAAACTAATTAACTTGTCTGTCTGGTGGGCACTCAAAGTGTTCGATGACAGCCAGAAATGTCCAAAGCTTGGTGGGTAAGACATCGGTTTTATATATATACAATTTTTTAAAGATAAGATCATAAGAGCAATCTAATTGAATGATAATAATAATAATAATAATAATAATAATAATAATAATAATATTAATACAATAATCAGATAATGTTAATAGAGTACAGTTGGCCACACTACTACCAGTTAATATATGCTTCACAAAAAATATAATTGGGTTTAGCTTTGATGCATGTTGTTGAAATAAAGTTCTTTTAGGCTATTATTTGACTGTGTTAATATTTTCATTAATTAATGATTACATGAAGCATCAAACTTTTTGAACTGAGTTACTCAAATAAGAGTTTAATTAGTAGTATACCACAAACATGTGGTTGGTATCGGTCATAATGGACTCAGACACCTTAAATAAATGATTAGCATCCCTATGTTGAAGGAAGAAATACACAATTCGTTTGATTTTATATTTCAAGACTTTAATTTATATCTTGCACAAGAAAATATAAATTTAGAGTTGCAAAAATGTTATTTTTTAATTGTTGAAGACTTTATTTGCAAAGTGTTATATTTCAAGACTTTATTTTAAGAAAATCAAATTACTTACCATATAGACCAACATGGTCTTATCCAGTCACACTCTAGCTTAAAAAATTATGCTTATTTAGAATTCTTAAACCTCACCAATTTTTCATTTAAATAGATGACTTGAGTGTCTAGGTTCGTAGAACTAATCAATGTCAAGGTAAACTTCAATACTCATATGTTACTTATAGATTATCCATGAACGAAGTCTTAATGTTGGCGGTGAAAATTTATTTCACACCCTTGCGGAGTGTGAATTAACTCCTAATAAACTGAATCAACATATATTGTCAATCTCACCATTTGTTCTCATAAATAATTGAAAACACCGAAAACGACATGATATGTATTGACCGTCAAACTATAAGGCACTAAATAAGTATCTAATTAATTCTTTTTTAAAATATCAAATTAATATTTTTTTATATTAAAATATTAAACTAATATTACGAATCCAAAGTGACCAAACACATCTTTGAAATATTAAATGGTAGGGAAAGCACACTACTCCAAGTCCAAATTAAGGTATGGCTTCACTTCACAGGGAAGTCAATATTTTGACAAATCTTTCCAATTTTTACATTTCACGTTATGTTTTATATACATTGACACATATCATTCTAATCCATAGCTTATAACACACCCCTTGGTACGTTCTTTTCTTTGGACCTCTTGGTATGTTTTTGGCTTTTCTATCACAAAAGTTACAAAGAGATTCACCTAAATGCTTTAATCGAAAGCGTATGTGTTAAGATAATAAGATTAATAAGTTGTGGGAATACTTTATAAAAGTAGTCAAATATCTATTCCAATTTGAGGCTTATTATACATTGTAACAACACAATTAATTGACTTAAGTACCTTTCCTTGATGCGATATAGTACCTTTCTCTTTAATGGTCAAATTAAGTACACAAAAAATGTTGATCCAGATACCTATCAGCTTGACTCAAGACAATTGTTAGAGCATAGAAGTGTCTCGTATAATCTATAATAGATTAATGTTTAAAAATCGTTCAAAACTTTGAAGCTGATCAACTTAACACTTTTAAGCAGAGATTTAGAGTTATCTTTACAATTGAGACAATAACATGATCAAAATTAATTAGACAAAAGCAAGAGAAAACATAAGTAGGGCTTTGAAGTATTTTGCTACTATTATTTTTTTCTTGTTTAGTCATTAATCATCTCAATCGTGACAACAAATAATACCATAAACTTCTGGCACATATAAGAAGAGTCATCAATAATGTTAGAATTTGTAGACCCTATGAATCACTTCATCAACCTAGACGTCGTCCTCAAGGCAATTTGCATTTACTTCATTGGGAAAATATGAACTTAGCCACGTAGGTCTTAGGTGCGGTTCAATAAAGCAAATATTGACATTTAGGAGTATCTTCATTGTTATCAAAGTGGAGTACCAATCATAATTTTATCATAGTTATTACTATCAATTGATGTTGTGGATTCACTGTTGTCTAAATTGCAACTTTTCCTTCCTTTTCTATTTGGATAATACTCCCCCTCACATAAAAAGTATCACAAATTAAGGAGAAGGAGTAAATAAATAAAACAAAAAGAATAACAACTTTATTAGGAGAAAGAAAGAGTAATAAACTAGGAAATTGTATATATTTAAAATGTTAATTAACTTTTTATGAAAGACAAATTTATTTATGTGAGTTGGACCTTTGAAATTCATCAAGAATCGAGGAAAAGTCCAAAGACTTAAAGAATGCTTAGAGATATATATTCTATCTGTATATTATTTACAAATGAAATCCTCACATCACCCAACAAAATTCGAACCCAAATCATTTTAAGATATGAATTGAATCTTATTTTTATAAGAAAATATGATCAACTTATTTTAACAATTAATTAATTAAATGATCAACTTGTCGTTGCAATAAAAAAAATGAGTAAAATTACACTCCCTCTTCTAGGAGAAGATTGAATTACACTCCTCTCCCCTCTTATGTTAAAATATACACTCCTCTCCCTATAATTCATATTTTATAATAGGATTTAAAACTATTTGTTAATGAAATTGTGAATAAAAAATAGTAAAAAAAATATGTATTCAAATTTTGATTATATTAAAATTGACCCGCAATACTGTTTTTTTAAGTGTGTTAGTTTATTATTTTTTTGCTAGATTATTAGAAATAAAAAAATTATTGAGGGAGTAAAGTGTAAATTTTAACATAAGATGGGAGGAAAATGTAATTCAAGCTTCTCTTAGGGGAGATGAGTGAAACGTTTTCTAATATGTTTTGAATAAGAGGAGAGGCTAGTGTATATTTTAACATAAGAGGGCATGAGAGTGTAATTCAAACATCTTTCAGGGGAGTGTAATCTACTCAAAAAAAATTTAATCAATTTATGTTGGCATCTCGGTTACTCTATCGAGTATTCTCACAATCTTCTGTCTATTGAACCGACTATGAGAGTAATTTTTATTCAGGTGATGAGGTTCAAAACTCTTTGTTGCTCTATGTGAGCCACATTTATTTGATTGAGTGTTTACAGGAAAATTTGATTAAAGAAACTTTCAATCGGTAGTTTAATTTAAGAGTTGTGATATTTGAACAACCATTTGAAACAACTTTTGGACGACTTTTCTTTTCTCTTTTTTTATTGGTCAGAATCAATAGAGAGAGGAAAAAAGGAAGAAAGAGAATAAGAACATAATGTGAGTATGAAAATTTTAATTCTAATATTCAGGGTAGTTTCTTCTTTTAGATTTTATTTTATCCAAGTTGATCCTATTTTAAAGCAGGTCAAACGCCAACCTATATTCAACAAAAAATATTGATTTTTTTCTCAAGAAGGTTTGTGGTTAAACTTACACACCAAAAGTTGAAAATTAAAGGTTGAAACTTCAACCTTGATATAGCAATGTTTATAAAGCTATCAACCGAGTTATATCTACAGTAAAAAAAAATTATTGATCTTATATTTTATGATGGTATAAATACAAAAAAAAAAGAAATTAAACATTTTTGGGGTTCAATGATAATAATTAGTTAGGTGGATATTTAATTGATGAGAGTGAGTTGATTGGTTCTAATAATTATAAAGAAATTCCAATAAAAAAATATAATTTATTAATAAATTTAATATCACTGATTAATTTAACAGAATCTCTTAATTTTCATAAGTTTATCAATGCCTCTCTCTTGTGATTGTAACTCTATTTTCTTCTTCTTACATTAAATAGGGGTTGATTTAAAGTATTTTTTGACCTGAAATTATTCATCTTTTCTCCCCCTTTATTTAAATAAGAGATTATCACACACACACACACATATATATATATATATATATATATATATATATATATATATATATATATATATAGTTTTTTGTTCGTGATTTTGTTTTTTTATTGACAAATTAGTATGTTAATTGTTATGTTAGCATTTTTCTCTTTGCGAGAACTTGAACCCTGAACATTTAATCTCTTCGGCACTTTTAATCTCTTAGTTCAAACTAGCTTAGCTATCTCCGTGTAAGTACGATGTTGTTTTGTTCGTCATTTTTATGCGACGTTGTTTTGTTTTCCGTCTTGTTACAGTGTTTGTTCGATTTAGATTGTCATATCAATTTCGATCTAGTGTAGATTTAATCAATTATTTTGGTGTCGTCAATGTTACAAATCCGAATGAATGAGTAATCCGAATACTTGAATATAGTCATATTTGTAGGCTTATGTATTTTGTCGTTTTATGATATGAACATGGATCATATGAATTTGTTAGAAAATTCATCCTTTTTATTGTTAGCGAATTTATTGTTTATTGTTTATTTTTATTAATGTATATGTAACGAAAAAAAATCAATAGCAATGCGAGTCAAAAAATTATAAATGTGATTTTTTATATAAAAAGACAAGGTTAGTATTTTTTGAGCAAATACTCAACTTGACCCCTACCAGAAATATAAACAACTATTTGGAGCCTGAATCATAAAAAAAAAAAAAAAATTAATCTTTAAGGATTAAATATTTCAATTTTTTTTATTTTGATCCCTACAAATATTTCAATTTTTTATTTAGTTCTCCACAAAAAAATTTCGACTAGTAGTTCTCAAAAGTTTTTCATCACCACTTTTGATCTCTGTTTTTAAGTTAATCCATGTGTATCATTTGAGATTTTATATTTTTTTGCAGTCATGTTTAAAATATTATAAGAATGTCTCCCGAAAAAATGAGAATTTTTTTTAAAAAAAAAGAAATTAAAAATGATTTTTATGTTTTTGGCGTTTAAAAAATCATATTTAATTATTGTAATTTTTTCGGCAAAGATTTTTATAATATTGTAAACATTTGTTTTAAAAAAACTTTTAAAAAATCGAAAGGGTACACGTGACTTGACTTAAAAACAGATACCAAATTTGTGGATTCAAAATTTTTAAAGACATTAAAACAAAAAGTTGAAATATTTATAAGAACAAGCCAACCCTAGATGAGGCCTAACAAAATCAAGTGGTTCTTAAGTGTTATTCGAATGAATTATTTTAAGAAGTTTGAATCTTGACTTTAATATTTTTTTACTAAATTTTATTTACTTTACGATGAAACTTCGAACTACCATAGTTTTTTTTTTAACTGGAAGATTAAAAAATTAGTCCCAATAGATGCCCTAATAGGAATTAAAATATCATGTCATTCGATAAGGTATGGTGTGATATATGCATTGCTAGTTCCATTCGATCAACATCATAATTAGTGTGTGTGGTGCTATTCCATCGATATATTAGTCCTTTGGCATAAAGATTAATCATTTATGTCTGATTTTGAGGCTGTTATTCGTTTAGTTCTATTATATGAAGTTGATGTTTCAAAGTTTGTTGTGGTGGTTGCAAGTGGCATATCCATAATTTTAAGGTAGGGATACAAAAAAACTTAGAACATTTTATTATACATATGTGTGTGATATGAGATTGATCTAGATTTTCGGCCGGAGTTGGTGAACCAGGTGAGTTGAGTTCATCGATGGGATGTGATACCTACAAACACTCCAATGCTCTGGTCAATTCACGAATGAGGTAGTCAAAAGATTTTTTGGAATATAATGCGTGTAACTTTCTCCTCATGCAAATGTTTATTTATAGACGAGTTTTAGGGAAATTGGGCGAAAAAACTGTTGAGGAATTTTCCGACGTGATTTACGAATTAGCGTCTGGTTCTAATCATGTAGCGATGATTCACCGAGTGGATTTTCTTGGATGCTAGTGATGAATCCCCTTAGCATAAACCTTTGTTGTGGAGTTCACTGAGGATAACATCACATCTGTTTTTCTTTTTTTTGCAATGTGACTACCAATATTTGTGAGATTCGGCGTTTTCGGAGGGAGAAATATTTCAATCTTTGAATTTGAAGGTTTACCCAAAAATGGGGTGAGATTTGGTCATAGGTGGAAAAAACTTGCTTTTAATAATTTAGACTCTTCAAAACTCATCTTCTTTCAAGTTTTCTTCTAAGACTTTCCAATAGTTTTGTGAGAGTTTATTGTTGGTAAATAAATTTACGATGGTTGATTACTCTTCATACTCATTTATAGGTATCGTTCTTTATACCAAATACTAGATTTTTTTTCTTTCTTTTTTGCTACCATTTGTTTTATGGATTTTCCATGTTCTCAGGTTGTTTACCCAGGGGGTTCTTGCTCCTCTGAATATCTCGGTGGTTTTAGTAGTGTTGCTCCAGTGTTTCCATAGGATCGATTAGTGCCACCTTTGACGGTGGTGACTGCCATTTCTCTACCTTTTCTCTTAATATTTTTTCCCTTCCCAAAATTTTGAAAAGGGCTTACGTGGAGGGATTTGGGTTGAGTGTAATCAACACATCTTGATCGGACAATCTAGATGTCACTGATTGAGGTGCAGTCAGACCCTCCCGCGAACTCAATTCTTATGTGGAGAGTGGTGTTATTCCCTCGACTGGTGCTCGTAGATTGTGAGGTCTGGAAGCGACACCTGAGGGACACTTTCTTCGCCCTTTCACTTAAACATAAATGGAAGGATCAAGGACATTGGACAAGTCTCAAATTCACTTATCTTCCTCCGGTTTGAACAAGGATAGAGAAATGTTGAATGGGCTCACTACGTCCCAAGGAGCCGTTGGGATTAATTTCTTTGTATACGTCGAAATCAAATGCATAATGACTAGGTTTTATCCAAGGTAAGCCTTAAAACACAGATCAAATTCTCACTATTTGGTTCATAAAGTCATACAACACTATTTTAATTGTAACAACATGTGGAATATTAATCCCTCAAATAATTTCGAGTTTCATACAGAGAATAACAAAGGTTATGTCCAAGAATTTCAAAATAGAAACTATTAAGAATCTTCAATTTTATTACCAATCAACAAAATTCATCTCTACAAAATCCAAAAAATATGGCAATGATAGTTTATAAGAAAATTAGCCATACATAAATAATATTTAGAACCTATCTAATTATCAATCTATTTGACGCCTCTCTCTCTTAGACTTTGCCCTCTCCATCTTCAACATTTCTAGCAAGAGATCACTCCATGTGTCTATAGGCCCTGGTAAGCACCAATGAACACAATCATTATACAACGTCACATTTTCTTGTGGTAAATGTCCATACCTACTTGGATGACCATCTGGTCTCAATAACATAGCTTGTGTGGTATCAAGCAACCTAAACTTCAAACCATTTCTTTTGGCCTTCTTTTGAGAAATCTTGTACTCCTCCAATTGGATCATATATAACTCCATATTAGTGCCTTCTAACCTTGCCTCATTACTCTTAAATGGCTTAGTCCTCAAACAATTCCCACCTTGATTCCATATACCATTCTCAAAATGTGATGGTGCAAATGTCCTAAGAAATGTCACACCCTTAAAATTTTCTAAGCTATTTAAGGCTCTAAATGCAGTCCTAAAAGCCTTTCTATAGCCATAATACATTGTTAAATCAGTCACATTTTCTAAGAGACAATAATGACATCCAACAATTTTTCCTTTCTCATAGAACACCATTGGCTTGTAGAACCAATGTCCTCCATTGATTATGACATAATCAAAATCTTCAATTTGTGATGTCCATTTTTCATCAAATTCATCTAGGTAAAGATTGTATAGACCAGTGTGGGTTGGGCCATCTGAATTTTCTTGTTGAGTTTTGACAAGAAAGGGGGTCCAATAAACAGCCATGGTGAAATTGTAACTTGGGTATTTCCATCTCATGAAATAGTCATCTTTTGTGTATGATACATCTATAGGCCATTCCACCTAGAAAAAGTTAAATGGTATAAGATTTAGAAATTTATTTATCAATAAAAAATATAAAAACATAGAAGCATGCACAATTTTAATAAAAAATAAATAAATAAATAAATGAAACTATACAATAAGAGTTTTTCTTGCCTATAAAGTCTCAAATAATTTAGAGGGTCATGGGTCTTCCATCTTTGGATTGTATTCTAGTGGAAATTATTCAATGTTCGCATGAAAACAAGAAGTTAAGCCCAAAGGAAATAATTAAATTAGTTGGATTGTCACACCACATATGCTGTTTTTGTACCTTGACATTGGTAACATATTGACAACTATTTCATTGTCAACTTAACCTTTTGCATTTAGTAAAAAAAAAAACTTTATGAATTAAGTACAATATCTATAAATACATATAATAATCAATAAAAAATTCAAGTGCCATTAAAATGGTTAAAACACATCAAAGCATAAACAAATGTACTTAAATCAAAACGATTCGTCTTAACATAATTCATTAATGAGTTAAGTTCGATCACCTGGTAATATAAAATGATTTTATATAAAAGTCAATTCAAATATCATCATTTGTTTACTTTGTTTTAGGGGATCATCATTTGTTTACTTATTCCATAATAATATTATTGTTTCATAAAATATCTGTTCAAATATTGAACTATTGTCCTCGTGATGATAGCTCAGTTGGCAGGGTTAATGCATTGTTATATGTAGGGGTTGGGGTTCGAACCTCGGACACTCCACTTATTCACCTTAAAATGTGAATTCTATCCACACAGGAGCCGGGATTCGAACCTCGGACACTTCACTTATTCACAAGGTGAATTCTAACCACACATGGGCCGGAGTTCGAACATCAGACACCTCACTTATTCATCTTAAAAAGTGAATTCTAACCACACAAGTGGAGTGTCCGAGGTTCGAATCTCAGATTATTCGCATTAAAAAGTGAATTCTAGCAATTAGGTTACTTAAAAAAAAAATATGAACTAGTGATATGCAGATATTGAATACGTGCGAAAACTATTTTACACTAACACTAACACTAACAATACATATAAATGAAAATTTTATATTTCATACGTTTTATTAAAAGGCATGGACTTGTGTTTTTCTGACTAAAGTTTGACTAGTGAGTATATTTTATGAGTTGGAGGCTTCAACTTTGGATACACTAATTATTTATAAACATTATATTTGCAAGTAACTCGAAAATAAATAAAACCAAGAACTGAATTTAATTAATAAAATAAATAAAAAGTGACTTGAGACCGTGTTCTTGTGGCCTGGTTAGGGAGATGGAATGTGATTGCCAGAGTTTACATCTCGTGCTAAGATTCGACTTCTTGTGGCATGCTTGCTTAATTACTGAGATAATTTATGTGGTTGCACAGATTTTGTTATATTTGTTTTATGTTTATATAAATATTTTATGAATAAATTTGTAATGAAAGTTTGTGAAAACTATAGTTTTAAACATGTAAAGTCTAAATAAAAGATTGAGTCAAAAAAATGAATTTTATTTAATAGCTTTTTATTTTATATATTGTTATTATATTGAGAAATATACTAGTAACAGGTTTTCTAAAGTCAAATTTATTTTATAGATGGACTGAAGCACATAAATAGACTTGTCACCTTTGAGGTAAAGAAAACCGACATTTAGAGTAAAAGTCTATTCCAGTATTTATTCTATTTATTATCTGTATTAAATGAGTCCTGAGATTGAGGTTTATTTGTGAAATAATAAATATGCTATTCTTTTATCCCTCCGGTTTTTAGTGGGTATCAGACATTTGCGAAGTTTAATTGGAAGACAAGTAAAGTCCAACAGAAAATTGTTTTACATAGAAATCAAACTTGAGTTCTTCTAAATAATTCGTTATTTAGTGGAGTTCGTTAACCATTTGAGATCAATCTCTTAGTTCTTTTTTTCTTCTTTTTAGACTAAGTGCTACTTTGTAAATAAACTAGATAGTTATTTGGGTCAATGTCATCTCTATTTCTTAAAAGGAACTGACTATGCACAAATTGGAGATTGGTGGAGTCAAATTATGGCACTCCATTTTTTTTAATAAAAATTGAGACTCACTTGATGTTGAAGCTGGATTTTTACTTTTTGTGGTATGTATCTCTGAAAATGAAGAGGATCTCAACTATGTGAGATTTATTATTAAAAGTATTTTAATAAAGGATATCATTAATCTCTCACTTGTTTCTATGTTTCTCCTAAATGAAACCTTCCATTTGTTTTGACAAATGACTAGAGTCTCAACTCATTTGAAATGGGATAGAACATCATTGATGACTACTACTTCATCAATCTATAAGCTTGATCAAAGAGCACAATGATAGATTTTTTTATCAATGTGAATTAAAGCCTCTATGAATTGTCATTGAAGCAAATGGAGTATCATTGACTGATGGTATTTTCGGCTCAAAAGTTTGAGTAGATAAAATAACCCACTTGACAAGTCACTTAAAACCAAAGCAACTATAATTAACATAGACATCAAAAAAGGGACAAAAGCAAATGATAAAAAATGATGATTAATTTTTTTTAAATAAAACTTGCATCAAAATTGAAGAAGTGTAGAAGTGAAACTAACCCTTGATAGAAGACAAATCAATGACTGCATGTGATTTCTACCAACAGAATCTCCAACAAAAGCCATAGATTTTCCTCTAACAATTTCAAGAAATTGAAAAGGATTGAAAATTGGTAGTTCACACTCATTTGGCTTCCATCTCCACTTCATGAACTCAGAATCTGGCCTACCATACTTCATGCAATTTTGATGCTCATGAATTGCCCAACATGTTTTGTTTGTGTAATATGGTGCTTTTGGATTTGGCACCCATTCACCACTAAAAATGTCACAATTTTTCAAAGATGTTGAAGGTAAATTTTCTTTCTCAATTGAATCAACATTTGAAGAGTTTGGTTGTTTAGACTTGCTCATCATCAAGAGAAATGATGAACCAAACAAAGGATAAGACAAAGGGGTGGCAAGAACTATAATTATGACAAAGATTGCTAATAAAATTATTTTTGGGATCATTTGTTTTTTGTTATTGTTTCCATAGAGATGCTCTTTGTCTTGGAACTTCATTTTTGGAAGGATTGTGGAGAAAGAGAGAAAACAAGAGAAAGGTGTATGGAAATAGGAGGATAAGGGAAATGAAAGAAGTTTTGGACTATATATTGTGTGTGAATTGTTTATGATTTGCTTTGAATTCTAATTGAGTGGTTTTTTTTTTCCTTCCTATAAACCATTAACAATGCTTCAAGTTGTTTTCATAGCCATTAATAGACTTAAATATTGTGTATCATGATTCATGATATCTTACCCTTTGTGATGTTCTCTGTTTTAGACACAGAAATATTTTTTTATAAAGCAACAAAGTAGACATTGGTAAAATTAATTTAAAATCATTTTGGAACACGTATAAGATATAAATTTAAAATTATAATTCTCATATGTAAAATCATGTACCTCAAAAAAAATTATATAGATGTCTAGTAATATTCGGTTGTATATAAATTGTGATGCATGTATTTAAAAGAATAATATCACAATATGGCTAAATAATATGATATCATTTTATTTTATTTTTTTGACAGGATAATAGTATGATATGATTGAAGTTGTATACAACTTTCATATGGTCGGTGTATAATTATTAAACTTATAGAAGAATATACGATTTTACTTATTATAAAATTTAATTCCCTCAAAAAAAAATTATTATAAAATTTAATATTAAATACTAAAAAATTAACTTCAAAAAAGTCAAATATTATTGAAAGATTAATATGCACTATATGATTCAAAAGAAAAAGACTTTATTTTTATTCATATAAGTCAGAAATAAAAATACTCTAGTAAGATTTTTTTTGACAAAATACTCTAGTAAGATAAATACTAATAACGCATACAATCTCTAGAATAAAACATAAAAAAAATTAAATAAATTACACATATTAAGAAAGAAAGTCTTTTTTTTTGAGAGGATATTAGGAAAGAAAGTTGATCACATTCAATTTATGCAATCTCAAATAAAATAAATGTCAATTGTTTAAGTTACCCTCCATGACTAACAAAACATGTAAATTGTTTGAGATCCACCAAGAATTTAGGTGTTTCTGATCTACGTCAGTAATTTTAACAGATCTCAATAACAAATCAAATGATTTTAGATTTATGTAAAAATTCACCTAAATAATATATGTGATATAAACTTATAATCTAACTATCAAATTTATAAAATATGTATCAAGTAAAATGATATTAACTAATATCATTTTATGTCATTTTTTATATCATTGTAATTTGATCATCCATCTTTTTTATGTCATTGAATAATAATAAATAACACAATCCTCAAGAACATATTTCAGTTGACAACAATATTGTGATATACATGTGTCGGGTTTGAATCTTAAATTCTCCACTTATCCATCTTTTCTCCACTTATCCATCATAAGATGTAAATTTATATTCATTAGACTATACAAAATAAAAATAAAAAGTACCCTCTCTGTTTCTTTTTAAGTGTTTTTTTGGAGAAAAATTTTGTTTCAATTTGACTGTCACTTTCAAAGTTCAATGCAACATTAAATGTTGTTTTACGAATATTACCCTTAATTATTTATTGCGGAGAGATAAATATATGAAATGAGATATTAAATAAATATGGTTATTATAATAAAAGTATAAATTATTGTATCAAAAATAGTAATATTTATTAATTATCTTAGTTTGTGTAAAATGTAAAAAAGTGACAATTAAAAAGAAACGAATGTAGTAATAGTCTCTTAGACTCTTACTGGAGAATAGATCCACGAAGCCACGAGTAGAACCGACATAACTCAATAAGATTGTGTGTATTTTCAAGAATCGATTTTAGAAAGTGTGTGGAATCGATCTAATACAGATAATGATGTCTTAGCAGTATAAATGTATGTGCTGTGAGCATGTTTTATTTTTTTATTTTTTTATCTTTTTTGAAGGAATTTATTTATTTTTTATTAAAAGTGAGCATGTTGTTTAACGCTTACTAAAAGTGAGGCCAATTAAAAGTGAGGCCAATTAGGAACAAACTAATATAGTAGTATTAATTGATTTTTTTTTTTTTTGACAAGAGTATTAATTGATTTTTTAAAATGGTAAATATTGAATGATTTTATTTCATCAGAAATAATTTTACGCAAACATCTAATTCTATCTTCATCATATATTCCCTTCTTTTTTTTTTGTTACAAAATAAAAAAAGGAAAAAATTCTTTGTACAATGTCTATGAAATTTTGATGATAACAAAGTAATGAAGAAAAATTGGATATGGTAATATATGTTTAAGTTTACAGAACCATAAATTAAAATTTATCAAGGTCTAAACATATATAAGAGCATCAGAAGCACAAGAGAAACTAAAGACTTTATAGAAGATCTGAATAAAGGTCAATCAGAAGTCAACAAGTAATCAGAAGTGAAAAAGTCACCCAGAAGCTACTGAAGACTAGACTCTGGATCATCAGACTCTGAGTCACCCAAACCCTGAGTCATCCAGACTCTATAGTATAGAGAACCTAGAAGCCACGTTAGCTTTGTTTTCTTTCGAGAAGGGTTGTTTTCAGCCTCTGACCAAGTACAATTTGTCTTCTTCTGAATCACGTGCTAAGTCAAAATTCAAGGAAAAAAGTAATGAACATTCTATTTGCATCAATGGATTTAAAATGCCTTTTCTAACGACATTAACCATATTAGGCAACATTCCAACGTCTTGATTTGATAACTTCTCAAAGACTCTTAATGCGCTAGCACTTCTCTAACATCTCAAATTCTTTCCTATATAAGGAGCTGAAGACGTGAAGAACGGAACAAGACTCTAAAATATTAACATGTACCCTTACGCTGGCACCAAGCATTTCTTACTAAGTTCATATCTCAGAAATTCTAAGTCTTAAGGGTCTTACTCTGTTTTGTATTTGTTTACACCTCTGATTGTATATCAAGTGTAAAACCAAAAAATCTTTTATTTGATTAAGCTAGATTGTAAGAAGTGTCTTTCAATAAGCGTCTTTTTTCCTTTGACCGGTAACAATATTAAAAACTACGATATTCTAGATTCAAAATTGAGTAAAGGTGTTTACTCTAACTATATTAATATTATCAGTTGAGCTAAGTCTTACGAACAATAAGCTTATTTCTTTTGTTTATAAAAAGCGTAATAGTGAAATCACACATAGGGTATATCACTATATCGATACAATTGGTGTTTCAAACAAGAATATCATCAACCCAAATAGAAAATTTGGGCCTTCTATAGTGCTGGCCTGATGGATATGTCCAAAAGGGATAGAAATTTGTTCATTAGGCCCCTTTAATTGCTCACATGCCCCTGAAACTACTAAAAGTACCCCCTCAGTACATAACTTCCGAATGGTTCGGAAGTTAACTCTTGGTCAATCAAATTCAATAGTTACGTTTCGATGCGCACTAATACATACTGAAGAAAAAAACCACCATTTCTGTTTCAAACCCATTTTCTTACACTTTTCCTCCATACTCCAACAAATCAAACCCCAACAAAGTTCGTCAAACTCAAGCAACAAATCAAACTCAAACAACAAATAAGTGTTAAAAATATCTAAGCCTACACATTCTTTCTCATTTTATATGTTAGGGTTTTTAAAGTTGGTAAATATGATTATGAATTTGAATATTTTTTAGTTATGTGGGTCCTTCTTGATCAATTAGTTGATTTTAATGTGAACGTAGTTTAAATTAAGTATTAGATAAATGTAGTAGTTTAAGAATTGAAATAACACAATGAAATTTTTATGTTTATTTTGTGCTCTAGGTGTTTGATGAAATGCTTCAAAGAATGTTTAATTGATTTTTTTTGTTGGTTGTTGTAGATATGATTGACGACGTTGGTAGGTTGAGACTCGACAGGCCACTCTATCACATCTTTGTACGTGGAGAGCTTGTTGTAACTAATCCTCCTCCTAAATTAGGACGTCATAGGCGAGTTATAGACAACGTCGATGCCACCACTTTAATGTCTTCAAAGTCTTCACATGCTCCAGAGGCATCACATGATGCACTGTAGTATGAGTATGAGCAGCATGACAAGTTGCCAAAGGCACCACAACCACCAAAAGACACACCACCACCACCACAAAGGGATGTTCATATGGCATATGGTGGTGGGACTTCTAATTGGTCGTTACTGCATAATTTTCAGCCGCATATTGCAGCCAAAATATAGGTGGGAGAAGTGAGTACATTAATTTTGATTTGAACATTAAAATTAAGATACCGTTGTTTTTTAAGATTGCACAATGTTGTAATAGATTATTGATATATGTTCTTCTATATAGTTTAATTAATTTCAGTTCATTCAACTCTTATGGTGATTTAGATTTTGAACCAAACTTATGAAGATCCAACTAATTTTAAGATAACCTCTTTGCTATTTTCAGATTGATCAGTTATGATGATTTACATTTGTGTTTTTGTTTATTTGTTCTGTAAGGATGTGATAAGCATCTCAGATGCATAAACAATATGAAGAAGATAACCTACATGGATAAACAATCACATCATCTGACATAATTTTTAAATATGGTGGAGGCTTTTGGTCTTAGTCCGCTTTTTCAGACCCCATTTACTCATCTTATTCAAAGCCTATGTACGACTTTGATAAAGAGGTTGCATAAATAGACCAACAACTTTCACTTTCTTATTTGTGAAATGACCATCACACTTGTTTATGTGTCATGTCATATGCACTTGCCCATCCATGGTAAGTTGATGAGCCATCGAGCATGAATGTCCAAAGGATAGGGTATTCCTTTGCTTGATGATTTGCTTGGCTTGACATCGAATATGCTCATGGTGAGTGCAAGAGATTGATGGATTCTCACATCACATTTAGTTGGTTGCTTGAAGTTTTCGAGGATCATAACACAAAAGTCATACAGTTGGATAATGCACTAGGGAGAGGGCTATGAAACATTTTTCTGTTATATATATATCCATATGATAACGACTCCAACTATATCATGGAGAGGGCACACGCAATGTGGTTCATTCCTGACAAGGACCAAAAGTCATCGGATAACTATAGTACTTTTTTTTATCGCCTAGAGGTGAAAAATGTGACTCTCAACCCTTATGACGACCATCATCAGACACGTTCGCTCGAAGACATATGTTGGTTCTCTTGATAAATAAAGTGAGGTTGCAAGATGATTTAGCATCAATTGTCAAAGCGTGTGATGAATATAGACGTATTCAAATCATTCTGAGGCATCCCTCTGTCATACCAGAGATTAATTTCTTTCAGATATACTAGGCATTCCAAGATTTTTTTGTTGCATGTTATACTTGAAGACATGTAGGGTCTATATGTGGAGGCACCCTATTAATCTATATTAGGTTACATTGTCTGATTCTATAGGGTATCTCATCTCAAATTATTGGCTCCAGTCGAGGAATATCCGCCTAGGCCAGATAAAGTGGAGGTTCAAATAGAGGAGGGGAATCTGCTGCAGTATATATATATATATATATATATATATATATATATATATATATATATATATATATATATAAGATGTATCAAGTGAGAGTACTTTTATTGTGAGAGATGAGAGGGTTAAATCCTAACCTTTAGATTAATCATTAAAGTGATATTGAATTTTAATAACGCGGCTTATCTTTCTTAGAATCATCTCCTCTGTCTTTTCCTTTCTTAATTGTCAAAGAACATGAACAATCCAAGCATATATATATATATATATATATATATATATATATATATATATATATATATATATATCTCATTCTTTCCTTCCCCCTCCTTCACAAGTTATATTTATTTCTCTCTAAATTCTAGAGAGATATCAATATATAGAAAAAAAAGATCAAGAGAGAGATAAAGATAAATTGTGCAAGGGGGAAGAAGGAGAAAATGAGGGCAAGAGGATGATCCAATTTGAACACATTGCCTCTAGCAGGACAAGACATGTTGGTTCGTCCAAAATAAGTTTGTGCTTGACTAACTTTAAACATATGATAAAATCACTTTGAATATTCCAAAATCGTTCAAAACTAGTTGGTGCTTGGTTAACTTGAATTTTCGTATTTTATAATTCGAACCTGGCTTGCACCCTAGGTATCTTGGTATGTTTGACAACATATGATGAAGATCTTCAAAATCTATTTTTAGCGTAAAGTTCAACGGAATTTGACAACATGATGAAGATCTTCAATATCTATCTATCTATCTATATTTGACAGCATGATGAAGATTTTTAGCATCTATCTATCTATCTATCTATCTATCTTTGTTTTACAGCATGTCTTTGTGGTTGAGTTGATGGTTGATTTGATCCAACTGATCCTTCAACCCGCAAAGTGTGACATCAGTGTGAATCCTGAACAGATGGGGTGGTTTTCCCCCATTGTAGTAAACTGCAGCTAGCTTGGTGTTCGAATCAATGACAGAAATTTCCATGGTTTTTTTTGTGTGGTTTACTGGTTATTAAAACAGGGACACCTATTTATAGAATTTTCTGGACGTCGTGGACCACAGAAACTGTCGATGTAATGTGGACCACTCAAAAAAATCCTGAACATAAAATTTTCAGATTATATAACCCAAACCATCTCTCACCATACAAAGTACAAAGTTTCTTTCATTTTTCACCTAGTATTGAAACATTTCGGATTATATAATCTGGAAAGCTTTAATACATTCTGGATTATATAATTCGGACCAAGTCAGAGTTTTCAAAGGTTTTTACCAGCTTTAATGGCTGGTAAAACCTTTTGAACATGTTTTTTGACTCATAATTAAGAGTCGTTACACTCTATGCACCCATTCTTCACAAATTCCCCCTATAAATACCCTTCAAACCTTCACCATTTCTCACACCATCATCTCACACTCTCCTCCTCTTCATTCTACAACAATTTGTTTCCATCGTTGACCTTTCATAAAAAGAGGCTACTTTGGAAATACATGAATTGTATGAACGGTCAATGGAGATAGTGCCGCGCTGCAAAGAAGTACGGTTAGTCGGGGTGTGAAGTTGGTTGACCTCAAGGTTTACCCAAGCCCCCCCCCCCCCCCTCCATCAGGTTGCACCACTAGTTTAGCTCTAGGTTTATAATAGTTTAGCATTAGGTTTCAATATTTTATGTAATAAACTTTAAGCTTAAGCTTTATTTTATTGTAAATGTATTGATATATTAATAAAATGAGTTAATTTTGTTTATATTTGCATTTATTTTATATTTTTGTCATTTATATTTATGTCATTGAAATAATATAAACACAATCTTTGAAATTTTGGGCAAAACTCAGTTTAGAAAATATAACCTGAAATCCCTAACAATTTAGTTCGGATTTTAAAATCTGCACAAAGGGTATTTTTAGAAGAAAAAAAATAGGACGCATGAGAAACACATAGGATGGGAAAAATAATAGCAAGAAAAAAGGCGAAATATATTTAAGCTAGGCCTGACTCAAAATATGGATTAATTGGTCGACCTATTAGTCTGATCTATTTTGACAGCTCTATCCATATATGGGATGACACTATGGTGGAGTCGGGGTAGATAATGCTTCCCCTAACACATTTTTGACACTACTATCAAAACATAATCTTTACACTATTTCTTTAACTCATTTCCTTTTCACATCCAAACAACTTTTAACATTCAATTGATATTTAAAAAAAAATATGAAAGTGAAAATAATTATACTTCAAATAAATACCATAAAAGTGACAGATTTTGTTATTTGAACCACATCAACATATATGTGAATCCGTAATTTCCATTCATCCACTTGGAGAGACAACAAGAAAACACACACTCACAATTACTTTTTCCCCCCTAACCATATTTTATGCATTCTCTTATAAGGAGGAATCTCCCTCTACAACCAAAGAAGGGTTCAAAAATTTCACAAATTAATCATCTTTAAAAGGGTTTGCTTCTCTTCCTTTCGAGTCACCACTCTTCTTTTTCTTCTTCTTATTGTTGTTGTTATTTGTGCAATGAAAGAAGAAACTAAAAATATCTTTCATTTGTGAGCAGAATCAACAATGTTGGGGCTAAAAAAGGTGGTGGTGACTATAAAAGCTAAAATAAGGTCATTGAAGAAAAAGAAGGCATATAATAAGGTGGAGAAGAGTGAGAGTATGAGAATGGAAATAAGGAGCAGGAAGGCCAAAAAGCTCATTGAAGAGACTCTCAAAGTAGCTGATTCACCAAAGTCAAAAACTTTCTTTTAATAAATTATGATTGTAAATTTATTCATTTTGTTCATCCTATGTTGTTTCAAAGAGATGTTGGTAACATCCACCATGAACCAATCTAACCAAGTGTTAGTGACATGACATGTTTGTGGTGAATATAATTCTAGTATTTGGATATTGTGTGAGGAACATGTGTGATTTTTTTTTTGTTAGATGTGTGAATATTTCCTGAGTATTTTATGACATAAGAATTTATGGGACCAAAATAGAAGCAAAATTGAAATAAAAAAGTAAAAGCTTATCTAGCTAATTTTTTGTTAACATTTTCTTTTATAAAATATGTGGTTCTTTTGAATTTGAGTGTTAGGAATCAATACTTATTTGAAAGAGAATTAGTCATTTGTGTAGTCTAGCTTGACTCGAAATAATAGCATTTACATTTGTAGGTGGATGATCGATTTCAAAAATACATTCTTTTTTTAAGGATCAAACATACAAAAAGCTAATAAGACTGCATTTTTGTTAACTTATTAGCTAACAAAAATACATTATTATTTTTTTTTTGAAGAAGAAATACATTATTATTATTAGCTTCTTAATTATCCTATATATATATATATATATATATATATATATATATATATATATATATATATATTAAATGTTCTCATTGACTACTCGTTAGACACACATTTTTTAATAGACAAAGAATAAATATCATGTGAAATTCACACACATAATTATGATATTTCGAGTTTGAATCTAGATTCAGATATGTAGCCTAACAATATCGACATTCGTCTATTGAGGTAGATATGTAGCCTATAACAAATATCGGCATTTGTCTTTAGAGGTAAACACACGATTTACAATCCGACCAACACATGATTTCATGTTCAAATCCGAATAACCACATAAGTTTAACTCTATCACAATACTAAAGTGGAATTTGGCTGTAGTTTGCATGCTGTGAAGCAAACAAAGTGTGGTTGACAATGGAGGACAAGGGAGATCATGTACAAAGTGGTTTCTGATATAACAAATGCCTGCACATGAAAAAGAAAGTTCAAAGGAAGCACAAAGATACTTTGGAAAGAAAATGACTTTGCATAACTGTTTCATTCAAATGCCTTTGTCGATATATTCATACCAACCACACATCTTATTAAAAACATGACTTGTCCATGATATATTGCAGGGGGAAATATTCAGTGACAGAACAAAGTTTTTATCTTAAAGATTTGGAGGTATTTATCTTGGTCTGCCAGTAAAATTTAAATTTAAAATTATACTAACAAGGTTATGAATTCAAATTCAATCATATGAAGGGAACAACTTTTTGTGATCCTACTCGGCTCAATTGATTATTGGATATTATGAATACACAATTCACACACAAATACCAAAAAGTATAAAAAAATAAAATGATTGAAATTTTCAACTAAAAAAGTTAATATGAAAATTTATAAATAACTTTTAATGACTAAAAAAAAACTACCATAATATCCTAGGATGTGATTTACGAGTTGTTTTTATCCGGGAGGATTTTGGTGGGCCAAATATATATTTTGATTTGATATTAACTTTTTTAGTATTATTAAATCAACATATAATATCATGTTGTTTCCTTTCCAAAAAAAATAAATATAATATCATGTTGTTTTTTTCCGGGAGGATTTTGGTGGGCCAAATATATTTGATTTGATATTTTGAAAAATTGAAAGAACAAAATATTACATCAACATTTTTTTAAAACAAAATTATAAAATCAACATATAATATCATGTTGTTTCCTTTCCAAAAAAAAAATATATAATATCATGTTTATTTTTGACAAGATATAATATCATGTTGTTCTTTTAATTTTTTTTTCAAAAATATCAATATTATATTCAAATACAGATATAGATAAAGATTTAGCCCTTTGACAAACCCATCTCAAATAGAACCCTAGGATTTTGTTAAGTGTAAACACCCAACAACCAATCATTTGATTCCATGTCATTTTGAATATAGTTAACTATAATTTTATTATACTAACACAAGTTCTCTTTTTATTATAGAACCTCAAATTAATGATAACCATTTCTAACATTTGATATTAAAATCATATATTACCGATATTTTGTTCATTTTTTAGCTTTTTCAAAAAATTTTATAAGCACTTTTTCAATTTTCATTTCTAACAGTTTTTTTTTCCTGCAGAAAATCATCATTTTTGAATAGATATGATTCATAAATTTAGTGATTAACTTGTTAAAGTAGTATAATTCTCTAAACTATATTAATTTGAATAAATAAGAATGATCTTGCAAAAGGGTTTTCTAACTCATTAATAGTATTTTTTTTCCTTTTCAATTTGATCAATAACTCGCTAATATTACAACATCAAACAGCTATAATCACATTATTTGATTGCTACTACTTGGGGATGTGGTATACGAGAAATATAATCTTTTTAAAGGGGAACTATTAAATGTTGGGGATTTGGTGGAACATTTAAAGTTCATGTCTTGGTTTTGATTCATTGGGAGAAGGGGTAGAAATTTAAATTATGTATTTTTAGACTGGTGGCAAAATCCTTTAGCATGCCTACAATGCATCTAAGGATGTCCTGGTAAAATTTTGAGTATCACTTGTACTCTAGTTAATACATATTTGCTTATGAAAAAACATCAGCTATAATCACCCAGCACAAGTTGAGGCATTTCGTTGAGTTGAGCACATGACCAAGGGACTGATAATTCAATTCAATCACAAGATTAAGGCCAAAGTCACAAACAAGTTCATTCGTCATGCGGACTTCTATTGCCTCAGGAGTAAGCACCACTGAAGGCATCCGTGAGCAAAGTCGAGGCAACAATGATACTATCAGATTCATTTCTGATCTTTTTCATTAATCCTACACATTTAGATTTAGATAAGAGATTCTAACATATATAAAGGATGCCTACGTTGTCGCCTTTATTTAGTGATGTTGCACTTCAACAGTCATGTGCTTACAATTGAACAGAATTCTTAAGTGAAAGTTCAGTTGAACTCTCTCAACTCATGTTAAATTACATGGCGAGATTACTCCTAAACAGATAACCAAATCAAATTGAAACGATAGATGTTGACAATTTGAAGTCACTTAAAATACTACAGTTTTGCGTTGAATTTTACAGCATGTGAAAGCTATCCCCACAATCACAAGTACAACGAACTTCATACTAGCGATATTCTTAGAACATCATTTAACTCCAGACACTTGGGTGTTCCATGAGTCATGGTAATGGATGGATACAAAAGTGCTTACTAATATAAGCGGTTACGATAAAGCATTCGAAGTTCCTTGCAGGAACTGCATGTCCATGGTCGTAATGGAGGGTCCATGCAATAGGAATGAATTCTTCGACATCGACAAACATCACAATTCTCTAGTAGATCTTCAGGTTCTCGACCACCGCAAATTACACAAGCACCTGCCTGTGAGGAATGTATAAGCAAAATACAAGTCACAAAATGACACAAATTGTACTACAGTAATGCATAAACTTCCAGCCAAAATGTGTACAATGAAGATTAATGAGTTATTCTAACATATTATCAGAAGTGCATTGTTGAATAAAATATTGGGTTAAATATGTTTCTGTCCCGTAAAATGAGCAAATTCTAGTTTTGGTCTCTAAATTTTTTTCTTTGGTTTTCATCCTTCATGTTAGAATGCAAGAATCTTATCCAAATATTTATCATTCACAAAATTAAAAGCGCAAGTACTACTAAAAAGGAGTTATTTGATTTATCATTCCAATAAGTATTTGATTTATATTTTAAACTAGTATGAGAATATTAAAAAAAGTTAAGGATAAGCCAACAATAAATATAGTTTAATATGGATAAGCACACCTCTAAGCTATTGTTTGGAAACTCTTGATCAATTGGGATATAAAAATCTGAGCTAGTGTAATCACATGGAATTGTCTGGGAGTATGCTTTTTGATCAGTGGTGGCTGCATGCTCAACTTTCATGATCTTCATAATACTTGCCTTGCACAAAGGACAGTTTGAAACTTTCCCCATTGCTTTCTATAAATATTGAAAAACAATAATGAGAATGAAAGAAACATTGAAAATGACATCTATAGAGTAAAGCTATACAAGACTGTCAAATGAGTTCCACATATTTGATTCAAAGTTCCATATATAAACCATAACCTATTGTAAGGGAAAATTAAAATAAACAAATATACTACAGCAACAACAAAATGCTTTTGGCATTAGGTTGGAAAAATATACATGAAATAAAGCTAAAATGTTAAAACATCTTTTCACAATTGAAACTCGAAGATGTATTGGAATGAGAAGCTTATATTTATTTGAAAGTCATTGAAGTTTCATGATGGTGAGTTTTGTGCCATAGCTGATATAATTGAACATGTAATAAAGTCAAGTCCCATGTGCCATCAGCTATGCAAAGAAAACATAAGCAATTATTTGATAAAAACTGATGGCACATCAGAAATCTAAAAAGGAGTTATGACTAAACTCAATAACCACACACTTTTGAAAACAGCTTATAAAAAGGAGCCATATTTGTATTTGTATAACCATTCAATTCAACTAATAAAATAAGGCCCAACAATGTCAGCAAGGTGGTGCCTCAAAATCCCAATGAGAAAACAGAAACCAAATTACTATTGGTTGAATAACAGCTGAATTATGTTTTTCTGGTAAGAATGAAAGGATAACAAAACATATAACTAACTTTCAAATTCATTCAAAAGAAAATAGCCAGCATAAGACAAGACTATACTAATCAATTAATAGGCTTTGATGTATAATAATAAAAAGATATTGGAAAAAGGCATACTCTGCGATCAACCCAACCCTGGATGCATGAAAAACAAAACCGATGTCCGCACTCCAAAATCCCCCTTGTTGAACTGAAATCTGTCCAACATATAACACATGACAACTCATTTGAAGTAGGGGAGTCATCAAAATTATCAACCACATCACCATCGGAGAACTTTTCAGCAGCACTGGAACATAAATCTACTGATGTTTGTGTCAGAGGAATGGGATCTTCTATAAACAAATTAGAATTTCTGAGAGTAGATATATGATTTGAATCTCTGCTCTGCTCAATGCCATCTGAACTTCCATCGATAGTTCTAATTTGACTAGATAGTCCAGCATCAAGTCCTTCACTATTTTCTTGAATATTGTCAATATTGACATGGCGAGAAAGGGTAGATGTAGCTGCAACTTCAGTGTCTTGCCTATCTATTTCGCAAAGCTGGTCGTCTGTGCTTAAATCCAAAATTATAGGGGCCATCGTCACTTCACCATCATTTTTCACAACCCTTCTTCCTTTACGAGAATGTCTAGCCGTGGTACTAACATCATTTCCTCT
This sequence comes from Medicago ruthenica, assembly GCA_018208015.1. Lineage (NCBI taxonomy): Eukaryota > Viridiplantae > Streptophyta > Magnoliopsida > Fabales > Fabaceae > Medicago > Medicago ruthenica. The sequence continues at coordinate 60,734 of WNNG01000403.1, forward strand.
ATTTCTTTTACCTTTCCTTGACAGTCTAGAGGGATATGAACTTGACTCCCCATGCTTGAAAAAAGGAAAGTAGAGACAAATAAGATTAACGGACAATCCAGAAGAACATAAACATAATTCATTTACTTGGTCCATCATATAACATAATGCACCTACAGGATTGTAATGCCCTTCTATTTATGGGATTAAAAAAATTCATTATGTTTGTTATTGTACCTAAAGACACACATGCATAAATAACAAGTTGATAAAATGGATAAGCATTAACTGTTAACATGAGTATAATTACACCACATATCACTTCCTGAGAGCTGAGCCGTATTCAGAAAATTAAGCAACATATTTATGAATCAGAATTCAGAACATGCTTGGAAACACGAAAATGAACATTACATATAACGATTGAATTCTTCCAAAAAAACATATAACAATTGAAAAGGAGCTAGAGGGGAACAGAGAGAGCAACAAGCCTGTTGTTACCTGTTTCAATAAAGAAGAATCTTCCAAAACAGAAATTCCACAGACCCCAGAACTGAAGTCAGTATTTTGCCTTTCAGACACAATATCACATGATCTGCCTCTGACCACTTTATTCTTGGATAAGGTACTTGCTAGAACATTGACCGGAACTTCCATTAATAATGGCCCTACTTCATGTCCACTGAAAATAATAATGATAATAATAAGTTAACTTAAGAACAGGTGTTCTCCAAATTTTACTAGACAGCAGATTATAACAAAGGGAAGCATCAGTAACATGAACTCCAAACAAAATAACCGTCTTATTTGTTAATAAGGTCAATGATGTCAAACCTCAAACTACAAATCAACCTTCAGCAAACTCAGACTCCACACAGAGAAGCCCATAACATAACATAAAATATACAGAACAGATGACAACAAAAACCAGTGAGGTTCAACTCATTGGCTTTTACCACTAACAACACTCAAACAAACTTTTCTTAAAATTTAAGCTACTAGATTCAGGTCTACGAATGGTTCTATACCTGTAAAAGTAAATTTCAGTTTAGACCAGACACGACTCAAAGCACAACTTGCACAGAAAATTGAGCAGTTTATGAATCTCCAACAGTCCTTTAAATTCACACACACACACACAATCCCATGGTGCTGTCTTTTTTCTATCAAAAGGCCCTAATAATTTTATAAAATCCGATGCATTTTGGTATAATTCTACAATAATTGGGCAGAAAAAAAAAAGAAGAAAATAGAAAACAAAATCACCTTTGCAAGATATAAGAATCTTCTGGGACACGCCTTCCTTCCTTTATACAGTCTTCAACCCAACGGTGGTTGACTACATATATTCTTAACTTACGGGCAATGTCATACTTCTTTCCTTCAAACTTCCAACACACCTGAACATTCAAACACAATATTCGATTGTAAACAGAATGAGAACACAGAATGTGATTAAACAAATGTCATCAAACGTATATCTATGAAAAACCTGTAATTAGTTAAATACATAATGCCCGTATAAACAAAAATCCATTTGTTATCTTTGTGTGGATGTAAAACTAAAAGAATCTAATAAGTATCTAAACATTTGGAGAACCCTTGTCTAAACGCTAGCTACAAAGGAGAAAAAATTAAGCCACTTAAATACTCCACTGAGCATCTAGTAGACGCATACTACTCAATGTGGAACATCGGCCTCACATAATCAGTGTTGTTAAATAGCTGCTATAGCAGAGCTATATCTCTATTGCATAGCGAAATTTGAACAAATCGTTATTGTTCATTGATACAGTAATTAGTATAAAATATTGTGAAATAGCGGAACCATAGCACTCATGTGTAGCGGAATTTGAACAAATTGCTATTTTTTCCCATCGGCAATTGACAACACTACCGATAATACACAATCCCTATCATAGCCTTTCCCTGAGAGCCGACATCCGAGTGGCTTCACTCTACAACATTTCACTGGGCCGTAAATAGTTTTCTGAGAAAAATTAAGTTTTTTTCCCTCTCTTCAAATTTTTTCTTTTTAATTTCTGATATTCAATTTTCCTAAAATTTCACTAATTCATCCAATTCATCACTAACAAGATAGCGAAAAAATATTTAAAAAGTTAGATTTTGCTAGATCTGAACACTGTATATAAGCAATCTAACGACACAACAATCAAAGAGTTAAATTCTTTAACGAAAACGAAGAAACTAACTAACCAGATGCGTAATTGATTTCGACATTCCCCCAACGTAATTGGCGCCAGAACGCGAAATGAGCTTAATTAGATTGAATCGCTCGGGTTCACGGTAACCGCTCACTGTTGCAACAACCCGATCCATTCCTTGAACCTTACAACCTGCACAATCGGATTCAGCAATTTTAAACAGAATCGAAACGAGAATTAGAATTTGGAGAAATTGAAGTGAACGAAACCCTAACACAGTGGAAGGATTCAATTGTGAGCTGAAAATCGAAACCCTAGAGAGAGAGATTAACCTTTGTGTTGTTCAGTTTCTTCCAGTGAAGAAGCTGTTGCCGGGAAAGTTCAAAATTTCGAAATATTTTCAGTTAAAAAGTGATTATTAAAGAGTTTAATTGTTGTATTTATATTAGGCTGTTATTTTTTCCAGCCTACGAGGTTTCGCGCGTCCTATTTTTTTTCTTTCAAAAATGTCATTCAGATTTTAGAATACGAAACTAGTTTGAATTCTACAATCCGAAATCTTTATGTATATAAAACGAAGATAGTAACTTCCCCCATTTCTACATTTTTATGTTTGAACATTTGATTTTGTTTTAAATTTAATTTAATGTTTGAAAATTGTGTTATTTCTTATCGTTTCTATTATCCCTGGGTCCTTTAAGTTTCACGTTTTTTCCGGATCGGTCCTTTAAGTTTGTAAAGTTTCAAATTGGTCCTTTAAGTTTGCAAAAGCTTACGCCGTTACCCTTTCAGTCAACTTCCGTTACAAAAAAGCTGATGTGTCCGTTATGTGGGTGATGTGGCATAAAATGCAGCGTTTTGGTCAACCAACGTGTTAAAACAGAAACTATTCATCATCCTCCTCATTCATAGAAATTAGAGTGTGAGAATTGGGGGAAAATCAAAAGACGAAAATTGGGGGAAAATCAACCAGCGTGTTACACTTCAATCTCGATCTGCTACTGCACTTGCGAATCCAAAACGCTTCCTTAATCAAAGGTTTGATTCTTTCTTATTCTTCTTTGCGAATCCAAACGTTTTTTCACTTTTTCGTTTATTCTTCTTCGTTTTTTCGTTTATTCTTTGTATAGGTGTACTTTTCTGTAGTTTCAGAGTATGTTTTACTCATTTGTAGTTGTTTATAGTGGTCCATTTGTTTATTGTCAGGTGGTCCCATAGTTGTTTGTTTTTGTATGCTGACTCATTTGTTTATTTCACTTTACAGGTAGCAAATGCCTCGTTTTTATATTGATTTCCACCATGGTGGGTATTTTGATGAGAACACACATTACCAAGGAGATGTATCAGAATGGGAATGTGACAGTGAATATTGGGGTTTTTATGAAGTAAAAAAACTAGCAAGAGAAATGAAGTACACTAATGTTGATCAGATGTGGTACAAGGCTGGTGAAGAGTGGAGGCAATTGACAGATGATGATGGGGCAGCTGAATTGGTAGAATTGGCTATAGCTAATGGAAAGGTACACATATACTTAATACATGCTATTTGTCAACATGAGGTTATAAATGCAATTGGTTATGGCCCTACTGATGAGGACCAAATTGATGAGGACCAAAATGATGGGGACCAAAATGATGGGGCCCAACCTACTGAGTCAGAACATAATGAGTTCCCATGTACTGAGGCCCAAACTGATGAGGCCCAACCACCTGAAACTGATATGGCCCAAACTGATGAGGCCCAAACTGATGTGACTGATGTGGCCCAACAACCTGAGTCAGAACATAATGAGTTCCCATCTGCTGAGGCCCAAACTGATGAGGCCCAACCACCTGAAACTGATGAAACTGGTGAGGCCCAACAACCTGAAACTGATGAGGCCCAACAACCTGAAACTGATGAGGCCCAACCACCTGAGGCCCAAACTGATGAGGCCCAAATACCAAAAGATTACTGTGAGGGTGATGGAAATTTAAGTGACATAGTGTTTGATGATTCAGATGTTGATAATTTTCTTGATGAAGAGGTATTGATTAATGAAGTAGGTAATAGTGAACCACTAAAGAAACAGAAAAATAAGGGTGGTAGGCTTAAGAAACAATTGCTTAATGTTGAAAGGGAAACAGAACAGAGTAGTGCCAACAAGGGTGTAGTTAATGAGGATGATGAATCTAGTGATGATATGTCATTTAGTGTTGGTCAAAAAAAAAAGAGAAAGGTCAAAGGTTCAGATGATGAGTATAATTCATCAGAGCTAGAAACTGACTGTGATGACTCAGATGATGAGGAGAATGAGCACTATCCTCCGTTTGTTATGCCTAAGAAAATGGTTGATTTCAAGTGGACACTAGGGAGTAAGTTTTCTACAAAGGATGAGTTTAAAGAAGCTGTCATTAACTACTCAATTTACAACGGTTATGATTTAAGGTATATAAAAAATGACAATGTTAGAGTGAGGGTAGGCTGTAAAGAGGGATGCCCATGGGTTGCACTGTGTTCAAAAGTGACTGGTGAGGATACTTGGCAGTTGAGGAAACTTGTAGATCAACATTCCTGTCCTAAAGAGTACAAGCTGAGGTTTCTGACTTCAAACTGGTTGGGGAAAAAATTGATGCCAAGTGTCAGAGAGAACATCAATATAAGGCTCACTGATATTTCTACAAGAGCTCATGAAAAGTGGAATGCTGGTGTTAGCAAGACAAAAGCATACAGGGCTAGAAAGGCAGCTGTTGACTTAGTTGATGGATCATTTAGAGAGCAGTTTAAGAGGCTATATGATTATGGTCATGAAATAATTAGATCAAATCCTAATTCTACTTTGAAGATACAAGTTCAACCTACTGAGCAGTCTGAAGAAGAAAATGAGGAAGGCTACATTTTGAGACCATTACTGCCTAGTTTTCAAAGAATGTACATGTGTCTTGATGGTTGTAGACAAAGTTTCACCAAATGTAGGCCATTTATTGGACTAGATGGTTGCTTTTTAAAGGGGTTTTATGGGGGTATGATACTTGCAGCAGTTGGCAGGGATCCAAATGAGCAGATGATGCCAATTGCTATTGCACTTGTTGAAGGTGAAACCAGAGATTCTTGGACATGGTTTCTTGATCTTCTGATCAAAGATTTAGGAGGACAAGAAGTATGCAAACAAGTAACCTTTATGTCAGATCAACAGAAGGTAATAACATTTTTTTCTTATATATTTGTATTTCAAACATTTTTCATATATTCATACAAATCTGAGTCATTTATATTTTATGAATCTGCTTCAAATATATGACTATTGATGATAATAGGGACTGTTGCCTGCCATGGAAGAACTGCTACCTGGGGTTGAGCAAAGATTCTGTGTGAGGCACCTATATAGTAATTTTAGAAAGCAATATCCAGGAAATCATTTGAAAGAACTTATGTGGAAAGCTGCCAATTCAAGTTATCCCCAAGCATGGGAGAGGGCAATGAGGGAAGTGAGAGTAGTCAGTGAGGGTGCTTTCAAGTGGTTGTGGAAGATTCCACCAAGATATTGGAGTAAGTCTCAGTTTACTGCCAATTCTAAATGTGATATCTTGGTAAATAATATGTCAGAAACATTCAATAGTGTGATTGTTGGACCAAGGGGAAAACATGTTGTAACTATGTTTGAGGAGATAAGAGTATATTTAATGGAACGTTGGGTAAAAAATAGAGAAAGGTTTGATAATCTTGAAGCTGGTGCAGTGTTACCCAATATTCAGAAAAAAATAGTGAAAGCAATTGAACTGTCAAGATATTGGATGTGCAGGTAAGAGCTAAATGTTTTTTTTTTCAATTTCATATCCAAATGATTTTGATTTATTCATATTCTTAATCTTCTTTTTGAAATTTGAGCAGACCTGCTGGTTTGATGATCTATGAGGTGTATAGAATCAACAACCAGTCAGTTGAAAAGTATACTGTCAACTTGCAGAATATGGATTGTTCATGTAGACTTTGGAGGTTAACAGGTAATCTGCTACCCCCATAAATCTGCAGTTGAAATCTGCCTGTTATTGCACATATGCCTGATATAAATCTGCCTGTTATTGCACATATGCCTGATATAAATCTGCCTATAAATCTGCTACTAACTTACAAATTTGCTATTGTTCATGACATCAGGAATACCATGTTGCCATGCCATAACTTGTTATAAATACAGAAATGAGGACCTTGCAAACTGCATACCATCTTTTTACAGGAAAGAAGCATATGTGGCTTGCTACCAGCCTATGATATATCCAACAAATGGCGAGAACCTTTGGGAAGCTACACCTTACCCAGATATATTACCACCTCCAGTGAGAAGGATGCCAGGGAGGCCAAAGAGATCAAGGAATAAGGTTGTTGATGAGAAGCAAAAAGATCCATCACTTGTTAGCAAAAGAAGGATACAAAACAAATGTAGCATTTGTAAACAACCTGGGCATAAGAGCAGATCATGCAAAGTTGTTCCTCCAACTCAGCCACAATCTTCTACTCAGGCACATACAACTCAGCCACAATCTGCACCAACTCAGGCACCCACGCCAACTCAGACACCTGCACCAACTCAGGCACCTACAACTCAGCCACAATCTTCTACAACTCAGGCACCCACACCAACTCAGACACCTGCACCAACTCAGGAATCTGCACCAACTCAGGCACCTACTACTCAGGCAAGTAAGAAAAGGAAGAATCCTGAAACCACTAAGAAAAGTAAGACTGCTCAGACTACCTCATCCCAACCCATTCTAGATGAAAATGGAAAAAGGCTTAAAAGACTGAGGAAGGTTGGTACTTCAACTCAACCCACAGCAAATGCAACATCTTCTTTGTTCAATGAAGGGGCAACATCTACAAGATGCACAAGATCAAAGTTGCAGACTAGGAAAGCTACATCTTAGACTTAGAAAGTATTTAGACTGTGATGTTTTTAATGTAATCTGCCATCATTTTGGATGTATGATATGACAGTCTTTTTGGCCAATATATGTATAAATTGGTGTCATTTTGGATCTGTCGTTTTAGATGTAATTTGATGATGAACACAACTGATCATCTTTTTGATATGACAGATTTTATGAAATGGAATCATGCTACTTATTTAATAGTTATGGATTCGTATCAATTTATTCTGGTTTCAATTAATTTCTAAGCTGCCTATTATAAGAATATGTAGTCTGTCTATGAATATGCAGTCTGGTTTAAATTTATTTCTAAGCTGCCTACCAAACATGCAGTCTGTTTTTTTCTGCTTGGTTAAAAAAGTGTTTGTTTGAGCAGAGGTGCCTACCAAATAATTACCCATCTGCTGGGTTTAGTGTTTGAGCAGAGGTGCCTACCAAATATGCACTCTTTTTTTTTCTGCTTGGTTAAAAAGTATTTGGGCTGTTTGTAATAAGGAATACTTTCTTCAAACTCTTGTTTCATTAATGTGCTTGTTAACAAATTACAACACCTTCAAACATTACAACACTTCTCACATTACATCACTTCCAATTCAACACACAATACATTGCACAACACACTAAACCCATTCATTACATAAACAACACACAATACATCACTTTAAACTAGCACAATACATCACTTCAAACTAACAAAAATCAAACCAATTGTAGTCATGAAACATAACATAGTCAACAACAAACAAGTAACAATAACCATCTTCAACATATATTTTCTTGAATTTTCTTCATTTTTAGCCCTGCTTATTTTCCCTTTCATTTTCATTAGCTCCATGTCCTTCTTGCAACAATCAACACATTGAGTTCCAACGTGATGTGTTTGTGTTTGTTCTTCGTTTTGTGTTCCTGCCTGAGTTTGGGTTTGTGCTTCTGGTTTTCTTTTTGATATCCAATCGAAATAACCACACCCAGCTTCAGCATCATCAGGCTATGAAACAGAAAAAATAAACAATGAATTAGGCAAAAACTACACCAATCATAAAATTAACATATAATTACTCAATTACCTTCCAATCTCGACATCCCCAGAATTTTCGTCCTCTGTTTGGCCCCAATTTAGATACTGTGCGAAGAACACATGGTTCATTACACCAACACTGTGGATCCTCGCGCCTACCACTGGAATGAAAAGAACTCGTAATCTGGTAACGAGAATTCGAAGAATTGGGACGATTTGAAGCCATGCTTTTCTTCAAAAAGAAGAATGGGTGAAGATGAAGAATGGGGAAGAATTGGGACAATTTGGGGAAGAATGGGTGAAGATTGAAGAAGAATGAGGAGGATGATGAACAGTGCTTCTGTTTTGACACGCTGGTTGACCAAAACGCTGCGTTTTATGCCACATCACCCACATAATGGAAACATCAACTTTTTTGTAACGGAAGTTGACTGAAAGGGTAACGGCGTAAGCTTTTGCAAACTTAAAGGACCAATCTGAAACTTTACAAACTTAAAGGACGGATCCGGAAAAAACGTGAAACTTAAAGGACCCAGGGATGTATTTGGCCTATTTATTTTATACTATCACGAATGCATGTTTATATCAAATTCTTACCATATGTATGTCTCAGCCAAAAAACAAAGTTTTTGTCTCTTTGTTGAGACAGTTCGGATTATATAATCCGTACTGAGTTTTTCCTTTGTTATGGGGTGAAAAAAAATGAGTTTTTCATCAATTCAGATTTTATAATCCGAAAACCTCAAAAAATAGTGTGTGTTCCTTGCTTTTTTTGAATTATATAATCTGAAAACCCCATAAACACCCTTTTACACCCTTTTTAAGGGGAAAAACAATTCAGATTATATAATCCGAACTGTATCAGCACAAGTTATGAGTCTGTTTGTAACATGAATAACTAGTTCAAGGACAATATTAATCTTCCAAACTCGCATCCTTCCATTTTAGGTCATTCTTAGTTGTTCTTAGTCAAAACTTCGGTTTTTGGGCTACTTGATCAGATTGCTCTGAAACTTCCCCAGAAAATCAGAAAGAAAAAAAAAAAACAAGGATCAAGACTCCCCTAGAAGGGACTGCTTATGTGACTCCGCCCCTCAAAATCCAAATTTCCATTGTTTAGACCCATTTTTAATTTTTTTTTTTAATTTTTCATGTTCTTGGAAAAATCTGAAAAAAATTTGCATTAGTTTTATTTGATTTTTTAGAATTTTTTGGTGGTATTTTTATATTTTTATGATTTTATTTGATAGGTTTTTATCATTTTTTACTTTATTTTTTTGGTTGTTTTTAAAACCAAAATTCAAAACTGCTGAAATGTGAGAAATTCTGATTGCTGATTATACATAAGCATATTTCGGATTATAAAATCAAAACTTTGTTTGGATGTGTTCAGATTTTAAAATCCGAAGGGGTATTTTAGGGAAAAATAGGGCGCGTGAGAAACGCATGTGATGGAAAAAGTAATAGCCTTTATATTAACATACTTTCTTTAGGTTGGGTTGGGTTATAATTTATTGGCTCTTGTTTGTATGAAGATTTGTTCTAGATATACCCTCCTCAAACATCTTATTGCCTGCTTGGATGGACGGCTGCAAATCACGTTTTGCTTGAAATCACGGCAAAAAACCACTTTAACGCATAAGCTCCAATTCTTAACTTCTTAAAATCACGGTAGATTTACATCAAAAAGTGTGCAGATGTGCTTTTGCTTCATCAAACGCCACTCCAAACAGACACTTAGTTACACTTAGTGTGACACAATTTAATTGATCAAAATTCCTAAAATATCCTTAGAGTGTGTATGGATGAGGTAATTGAGAAATTTTAAAAGAATTTAGAATTCTAGACAATTTAAATGATTCAATTAAATTACTTTCATTTCTCAATACTTTTGTTGGATGAAGTAATAAAAAATTTCATTGTCATCATTTTTGGGCAACTTTTATAAATTTTATTTTTTTTGGCCAAATTTGAAAATTGAAATTAGGGGTCATTTGTAAATTTCAAAAATTTTGAGGGGTCAAATTATAATTTTGAAAATTTGAGGGGTCAATTTTGGAAATTTTTGGGGTCAATTTGAAAATTTTGGGAAATTTGAGGACCAAAATGCAAAATTTGAAAAATTAAAACAATGAAGAAATTTGAAATTCTTAGTTTTTAGGTGTCATTTGAAATTCTCTAAATTTAACTTAAACACAATACTTCATAAGAGTATGTTTGGATGAGGTAATTGAAATTTTTTGAAGAATTTGGAATTTTAGGCAATTCAAATGAATCAATTAAATTGACTTCATTTCTAAATATTCTTGTTTGGATGGAGTAATCAAAAATTTCATTGTCATCATTTTTGGACAACTTTTATAAATTTTATTTTTTTTGGGCCAAATTTGAAAATTGAAATTAAGGGTCAATTTGTAAATTTCAAAAAATTTGAGGGGTCAATTTATAATTTTGAATAAGTTGAGGGGTAAATTTGTATCACAAAGCAACAAAGTCTGTTTAACTGCACTTGATCTGTTTTTTATCTCTTAATCGTTTCCAAGTAAAATACCATATTGAGTGGATTTGTTGCATACGGAACATGTTCATCAGATCAGATGTTGATCTGTTTGATGTGTTCTCTTACCACACCGACGACGATAAACCCGCCCTCCATGAACCTCCGCCACAATTGCTTCCAAATGATTTCATTCATCACTCTCTTGCTCCACCACACCACTGACCATGACGGAATAGACACGGTCTCTGATACGTCCTAACCTTTCGGTCAGCTCTAGGTACCCATGCTCTCCCTCTTGCTCAGCAAAAACCTCATCAAGGGCCTCCTGCTCGGCTGGCCTCGGGATAGGAGCAGCCTCGTCCGCAAGTATGAGGCGTGGATGTGAGATGGAATAAAATCATCTCATGTATCCATGTGCCGACTCAACACCACTCATAGCAGCAAGCCCCAAGTCATGGCCTGTCAGCATATGATCAAAATGGTGCGCATATCAGTAGCTGATCTTCAATAAGGTCGTATGGGGAGATGCACTCTCACATGGTTGTCTGGGACAGTCTGGACAAACCCACACTCCAGCAGATATCTCACCCAACGAGTATTGTATCTGAGTCATCCAGAGTAAAGGCTGACCCACAAGAAGAGACATATTTGACCGTGTTCAACATACTGGAACATGATAACACCCGCCAGATCAAGCTGATCAAGATGCTCTCTGTAAGGATCTAGTGAAGCCAGACCCCCCCAACGGTAGATACATCATGGCAAGGGGATGCTGATGGTCCTGATATCCACCCCATGCATCCCTGACACTCATACCCTTGAAGTGCTAAAACACCCAAGCATGCAACAAAGTCAACAACATATAAGTATACAAACAATCAAGACATACAGATGAATAAACATGTAGTCCATTATTATTTATTTATTTATACTTGAAACAAAGATAAGCATCCTTCCAGATGTTTGGTATTATAATGGGAGGCATTGTTAAACTCCATGTACATATGTGCAAGGGCAGTAACTCCCCATACATAATCAGAGACAAGCCCCAAGTCTCTGAAGTACCTCAAATAAGAGATATCCACATAGGGGGTGTAGTACCCCAATTTTGTCCTAAGCCTTTTAAACCAAAAAAAAATCAAAAAAATCAAAGAGGGAGAAAAAGTCAAAGTCAACAAAAGTCAACAAAAAAGTCAACATTTCAAAAATGATGACTTCACACTGCGAAGCTCCCTTCGCACTGCGAAGTCTGCGATTTTTCTGCAGATTTTTGGTTTCTTTGATTTAATTCCAGAATTTGTTGCATATCATTTGCATATTTATTTTAATCAGCATTCATGGCTATTTGGGCCAAGCAAAACCTGAAATGAGAGACTTGCCATTAATGCCAAGGTTGGAAGCTTTTTCTTCCAACCTAGCATGTGACAAGCAAGTGGGCTTGCCCTTGGGCAGCTCTTGTCCCTCCCAAGTGACCTGTTAACCACCCCAAGGTTGCCAGCCACCTGCTTGATGACTTTCCTCCTGCTTGTTCCCCCAAAACCAGTCAAACCAGCTGGATTTTTCACTTGAAAAAGCCATGAGTGCCTACCCTGTTTTGCAACAGCTTTTCACCCTCTCACACCAGCCAATTATAGCCTTTTGCATCCCCCAATCTCTGCACATCATAGTGCACGTTTTTATTGATCAACCATTGAGATTGCAAGGATTGATCCCCAAGCTTGGCCAATTGCAATTCAGCCCTATTTCGTCATCATTACTATCCTAAAACCTTTGAATTTGTGGCTGAAATCAGGCTGAGTCTTGACCCTTGGCATAAGGCAAGGTTGCCTCTATCCATTAGCATTTAATGCAAAGGGATTCAGCCTGATCCTAGCCCACAAATCAGCTGGATTTTGGGGATTTCTAATGATGAAATTGATTTGGTTTTGGCCTATAAATAGAAGGCAATGCCCAAGCTTACAAGCACTTCTAATAACAGCATTTCAAGAGCAGAAACACTACTCATTCCAGCTTACAAACACTCACAAATAACCAGAAAAAAAACCAATCCAAACACAAAGCCTCACAAAGTTCAAAACCATCACCAACATTCAAACCTTTTGCAAGAACCTTCAATCAATTCAAATCCATTGCAGCTGGAGCTTTGCTAAGGATCTCTGTAAGTTTCCAAGCTTTTGTTTTGCATTTTCAATTGTGTTTGCATAGCAATTTTGATTCAAAACCTTTTGTTTCTAAAAAACCCCTTTTGAATTTCAAAGAAATCCCAAGGTTTTCAAAACACCAAAACTGGTTTGTCCAGCCTTTTTCATCCCAAAAACTCAAAGCTTTTCACTCACCTAAAAGGTCCTGAGTGTGTTCAGAAGTTGTTTCTGAACAAAAGTTCAGAAACAGCTTCTGAACTCAAAAATTCGCATGCTTCGCAGTGCGAAGTCATGGTCGCAGAGCGACCATGACAGAACTCAGAATCTGAGTTTAGGTGTCCAAATGGCCATTTTTTTTGAGGTTCTAGCCCAAGAGCTCAGAACCTAGGAGTTTTAAAACCCATGTTTTTTCAAACCATAACAAGGATTTTGCATAATAGTGGAAAATTCGTAAGTTCGGGTAACATTTTGTGGATAACTTGCAAAACAAGTTATGTTCCTAAACTTTCAAAACAGCACGAACAAACAAGCTATGTTCATCATTTCAAATTAAACTTGAACAATAAACATTGTTCATGATTTTCAAAACCCAAACATGAACATACGCCGAATTTGTTCGCTTTTCAAAACCGTTCGCAAAATGAGCCGAACTTGTGCGTTTTCTAACAATTTGCTAAAACCTTTCCATTTCGGGTTTTCAAACCAAATGTTTTGATATACCTTGGGATTTCAAAGAATTCTACCCAAAAACTTGAATGAAAAAGGGATGGTGTGACGTATGTCTCTCCATTGCCCCGATTGTACGAATGCGTGACGTATGTCTCGTCGTTCGGACAATCGTCATTCCTTTTTTCAACGTATCCAACCAAAACCAAACCAAATCTTGGCCCCTTGTGGTCAATCCGAACCTTTTGGTCCCCCGTGGCCATTAGATTAGATCCCTCGACTTGTTTAAGTCACTCGGTCAATGTTCGACTCGCTCGAGTCCATTGTACCTGTTCTTGATCTCAGTGGATCAATCGAACAACCCCTCGACTCGTTGGAGTCCCCCTCAGTCAATGATTGACTTGTTTGAGTCCATTGCACCTCTCTGTTGGTATAAGCCCTAGAGGCCAATAGTTTATGTCAAACTTTTATATGTATCATGACTTTTATTATTGAATAAAATATGGCGTTCTTTATTACACTTGTTATAAGATAAATAAAGTCCCTAGAATAGTTAGTTCATGTGATGGAATATTAAGTGTGACTTAATCATGAGATTACATCAACGAAAGAACACTATTCTTAAATGTATCCGTAGTCAAGCTTTAATATGAATTGGGATAATATTAAAGCGTGGAGACTATTATGTATGTAGACTGATGACCACATCTCATGGGTCATGAATATGAGATATTAAGTCTATACATAGGTATAAATATTAGGAGTAATGTTTATACTGGATTGACCCATCGTGAGAATACTACATAGTATGTTATGAAATCGTCATAAGTTATTCTCACAATGATAATAGTGTATATCACTCTTAGACCTGAAACCACTATGATCCCTAGATGTGGACTCAAGTGTTTTATTGCCATTCAAACGTTGTCTGTAACAAGATGACCATAACGTTGGTTAATGGGCACTCGACGAATCATGCTGAGGGACATGAGTGTCCTAGATGGGATTTGTCCCTCCTCATAACAGGAGATATATCTTTAGGCCTCTTGATGGAATATGACTGGAAAAATGCATGGCCATGCCGAATTAAGTCAATATGAGATATTGGACTTATTCGTTGTTCAGTATATTTCGGGATCAAGAAATATAAATATTGAGCTAAACAAGGGTGACGTAATCTATGCCTTGTGTTCAATAAAGATATTAGGACAGAGGAGTAATCGTACACATTGATATTATCATGGAAAGGTTTCGTCAGATCACTTGACATTCTTGTCACTTGGGTAGCAGTGATGTGTTGCTAGATACCGCTCACTGTTTATAATATTAAATATGGGATTTAATATTATTGCCAACGTTACAAGAACCTATAGGGTCACACACAATAGAACGGTTAAAAGGAGAAATATAAGTAGTACTTATATGATGGGGTACGTTTAGCAATAAGCGCTAATTAGTTAGCGGATGCTGATGGGCTAATGGGCTTTTGAAGCTCAAGCTGATTTTGTGCAGCAAGGAGTTCTATAAATAGAAGCTCTAATGCTGAAATCAGCCAATGCTTTTTTCGTGTAACCCTAAGGCAAAAACGTGTTCCCACTTCTCTCCCTAATCTCTGATCGCTTGGCTAGCACCGGGAACCAGAGGAAGCCGTTCGTGTGGACGAGTAGAGGCTTTGCTTATTTGCTCAGCTGTGATCAACGAAAGTGTTTCAGCATTACTAAAAGGTAACAATTCTATCACTGATTCATGTGATATTCGTAATGATCCAAGGAAAGGAAATCAATTTTTTTTTTTTAAACTTCCGCTGCTCTTTATATGTCGATTTCCCTTCACTCTCTTGGTCCCATAGCGACCAATTCGAACTCTTTTACCCTAACAGACGTACCTTTTAACAATTCTAGTGCGATTCGTGAACAAACGCTTAATAAGTCTCCCAAGCGCGAGCATACAAGCTATACGCTTAATAAGTCTCCCGAGCGCGAGCATACAAGCTACGTTTTAATCGCAAGAATTCGGTTAAAACATCGTCCATTTAAAATTAACCAACACATGTATGTTTTTCTACCAAAGAACTACGTACGCTTTGAGTTCTCCGACTACCGGGAGATACGTAGGAGCAAGATCGACATCTTGTCAAGCGCAATAATAAAAACTTTTTTTTCTCTTTCGTTTGTTTTTATCTCTTTCCCCCCCTTTATTATATTTTGACATAGATAAGCATGCGCGCAAAACATTTAAAAACAATTTAAGCTTTAGCCAAATAGAAGGTTCCCGTTGAGTACAACGGACGTGAGGGGTGCTAATACCTTCCCCTTGCGTAATCGACTCCCGAACCCGACAATGGTTGCGATGACCATCCTTTCCTCATCCTCAAAGGGTTTTATTATCGTTTCCCTTTAAAACAAAAAAACTTAAGGGTTTATCAACGTTCCCTTTACACAAAAACTTTGGTGGCGACTTCACAAGGCCCTCCGAGCGCTTACGAGCGACCTCGGAGGATTTGCGCGTCTTTTTCTCAGGAAAAAAACGAGGTGCGCACAGCTGGCGACTTCACTAGGGAATGCTTTTCCCACTAGCGAGTCAAGCCTAACCTATTTGGCTTTTAAGCCAATTGTTTTTATTTTCTTTGCGTGCCATGCTTTTATGTTATTCATCCATGTCATATTTATGCTTTATGTTTATATTTGCTTTATTTGCTTTATATTCATATCATATATATATCAAATGCGGGGGTTACTTGAGTGATGTTACTCCACATTGTTCGGGTTAATGCCGGACGTGTGAGGCTCTCTACCCGAGCTTGAGAAAAAAACTAAGTTAGAAGGAGGTTGTGTGCGGAAGCCCGCGTTGACGTATGTCCGTGAGGTAGGATGTCCAACCCCGCTTAGATGAGATTTTCACGTGGAATTAATTGAAGTCATGTCGACGTATGTCCATAGACAACCCTAATTCCATGTGAGATCTATGATTCTAAGGACCTCTTCTTAGGAGATTTCACAATTTAGAGCCTACATGTGAGGATGGGGGGAAGTTCCGAACCTTCATAAACCATACCCTTGCATATCATTTGCATTCATGAAAGTAATTTTCGCATCATTTTGCTTTATAGGAGTTTAAAAAGAACAAACAAATATTAGCAAAAAGAAATATGGATTACGGAAACAAAAACACGCTCGTCTTCAAGCTCAAGATTCCTAAGCCAAGCACAACCGTTCCCAACAAAGTGGAGGAAGAGCTTAAGGCTAAAATTCGAGAGTTAGAATTGAAGCACCTCCAAGCTTTAGGAGAAGTCACTAGGACGAAGAGAGACCGTGATGAAGTATCAAATTCTCTCCTAGTATGGCAAAAACGGCTAAGAATCTCCGAAGGGAAGAGAGATTGGATGGGAGGCGGCTTGGTTAGTGCGGATGCCAACCTTGTGACCAAGGACGAAGAGTTGGAAAGAATCTTACATTCCAACCAAGAGCTCAAGAAATTCGGCGAACTAGCCATCGAAGCTCAACGGAAATGGAGGTTGAAATTTCAAGAGAAAAATCAACAGCTCCAAGAAGTAGTTAAAGACTACAAAGAGTAGCTTCAAGCCGAACGCGTCCTACGGCAAAGACATGAGAGCCTTTCTCATCAAGGGAGGCTAAAGTGCAATCGTCTCGAAGAGGACATCAAGAAATTCGAAGAATACTTCGACAAGATTGCAAGAGCTCACGGGGACCATATTGCACAACTACATGATGAAATTAGAAGTGCAAGAGTCAAGTTAGACCAGCGCAAGGAAGTGATTGAGTATGTATGGCAAGACGCCACCCGATTAAGTGAGGATTTCACTAAATTGGTTGCATTCTCGAACTTGGTAATCACCCAACTTCCAAAGAGGCTAGCGGAGGCCGAGATGGTCATGCCCTACTTTGTCATCCCTATGGAGATCCAGAAGTTTATGAAGTTCTGCAAGGACACCATAGATTTCTATAGGGAGGAGATGAGCAAAGCCGAGAAGCGAGCGGCTATTTGATTTGTAATAGCATTAGTTACACTTTGTAAACAAATGTTATTTAATCAAATATATTTTGAAGCATAATCAATTTCCCGGTCTTTAATATTTCGAATTGCTAATATTAATTGTGCACCTTTAAACGCCTCCATAAAGCAAAGTAAAAAAAAAAACGCATATTTTGCATACTCATACATACATCCACATGCATCTTCATGCATTTTTTCAAAAAAAAACTCATTCATTTCCCTAAAAACAGTTCAAAGCAATCATAGCCCGAAACCCCGAAAGCCCTCGGTCCAAGAACCAGATCTCCAACACTCGTACGGAACACGAGCTAACAAACAAAGGATCATGGACAATTTGGAACAAACCCAAGCGGCTTTGAGAGAAGAGGTTGATGGAATGAAGGGAAAGATGGATCAGATGCTAGAGTTAATGCAAGCTCTATCGGCACGAGAAAGTAACCCTCGCCCAACAACGGATGCGGCCAATGTGCAATGGCCTCCTTATGGTTTACCTCTGAACTATACCCCACCATTCTAAAATGAGGGCCATGGACCACCTCCACCACCGCTCACAATCCCCGTAAGGAATGAAGAGCGTCGTCATCAAGGAACTTCCACTACTCAGCATGAGATGATTTCCCATGATGTGGAAAATAATCCACCAAGGCAATCTGCTCCCGACACCACCCACCAAGACAATGATACCACCCAAATGTATCGAGTTTTGGAAGAAAGGTTGAAAGCTGTCGAAGGATTCAGTTCATACGGTGCCCACAACGCCTTGGATATGTGCCTAGTGCCCGACGTGGTAATCCCTCTGAAGTTCAAAGCACCGGACTTCGAGAAGTACAAAGGAATTCAATGCCCTCGGAACCATCTACGGATGTTCTGTAGGAAGATGGCAGCTTACGCAATGAACGAGAAACTCATGGTGCATGTGTTTCAAGATAGTTTAAGCGGAGCGTCCTTGGATTGGTACATGCAGCTCGAGCGTACCCATGTCCAAACTTGGAAGGATCTAGCCGATGCCTTCCTAAAGCAATACAAATATAATTTGGACATGGCTCCAAATAGGATGCAACTACAAAACCTCCTGCAAAGAAGCAATGAGTCCTTCAAGGAGTACGCTCAGCGGTGGAGAGAACTAGCTTCTCGTGTACAACCACCACTATTGGAAAGAGAGCTTGTCGACACCTTTATGGGCACACTTCAAGGCCCATATTACGACAAGATGATTGGAAGCACATCTTCCGGTTTCTCCGATCTAGTCATGGTCGGTGAAAGAATAGAGGACGGAGTAAAGAGGGGGAAGATCCAAGGCCCTCTAGAAGCTCAAAGTGGAGATAGGAGACCCCCCAACAACTTTCACAAAAAGAAGGAGGGGGAGGCAAATGCTGTTCTAGTGGGACCATCTTGCCCACCACCAAATCAAATGCCTCACTACCACTATCCTTATGTGGCAGCAGCAACGGCTCAAGGGCGTTACTCACCTCAAGTGATCCCCGCAGCTCCACCTCGACAACCAGTAGTGTTGCCTCAGCAAAATCAACAACAGCAACAACAAGGTGGGTACCCATCAAGGAACCAAGCGGGCTCGAGGAGCAATTACCACAATAGGCAGTTTGATCCTGTACCTATGCCTTATGGTCAAATCTTGCCATATCTAATCCAAAAGGGTATGGTCGAGACAAGACTACTACCACCAATGTCGCCACCATATCCACATTGGTACGACACGAATGCAAAATGTGACTACCACGCAGGAACCGTGGGGCACAATGTCGAAAACTGTAGAGTTTTCAAACACAAGGTACAGGACCTTATTGACAAGAAGCTGTTATCCTTCAAAGAGGAAGACCCCAATGTAAAAAATAACCCATTGCCGGGGCATGCGGGTCCCTCTGTAAATGCGGTGGAGGAACAAGAGGACTTTGGTCCAGTCAAGAGGGTAGCCAGTGTTAAGACTCCCCTGTCAACCATAAGGGAGCGTTTAACCGGTTTTGGTTTGTTCGAGGAAATGCACGCCAGCTGTGAAGCCTGCAAGGTCAACCCGGACAAGTGCGAAGAGTTGAAGAGCTGTCTTCAAGAACTAATGGACCAAGGTTGGATCCAAATTGGCTATATAAAGGATGGCACGGACGTTGCTACCTTAGAGTCTCACGACCCAAAACCTCTCGAAATCCCATACCAAAGGAGAGAGGTACCAATGCCTATACAAACCATAACATTCCACGTACCTGCACCCTTCTTTTTTGAAAGCACGAAGAGGGTACCATGGAATTACCAACCTGTGGCCTATGTGGAAGGAAAACCACTAGCCAAAATTGAGCCCAACATCACTAACATCACCGGTGTTGGAGGAATAACCAGAAGTGGTAGAGTCTTCGCTCCGAAAGAACTCGGGAAGACGCCAGCCGTAATACCAAGAGAGCCGCTCAAAGAAAAGAGCGTGGAGGAAGAAGAGAACCAAGCGGGGCCTTCTCAAAAGACAACCCCACAAAAAGAGGCCGAAGAGTTCCTAAGGATAATCCAAAAGAGCGAGTATAAAATCATTGACCAGCTAGGTCAAACTCCCTCCAAGATCTCCATGCTATCTCTACTACTAAGCTCGGAAGCACACCGAGAAGCACTGCTGCGGATCCTCAGTGAGGCACATGTCACCAAGGACATTCCTGTGGACCAATTCGACGGGATAGTCGGAAATATTACCTCAAGTAGGTACTTGGGTTTCAATGGCGATGAGCTACCCGACGAGGGGCACATTCATAACCGCGCCTTACATATCTCCGTGAAATGCATGGACCACATCCTCTCACGAGTGCTAGTGGACACGGGGTCATCATTGAATTTCATGCCCAAGACTACCCTCCTCAAGCTATCATGTGAAGGGACAGTAATGAAGCCCAGCGCCTTGGTCGTAAAAGCTTTCGATGGGTCAAGAAGAGCCGTCGTAGGGGAGATCGACTTACCAGTCCAAATCGGGCCTAAGGTTTTCACCATAACCTTCCAAGTCATGGATATTAATCCAACATACAGTTGTCTTCTCGGACGACCATGGATTCATGCGGCCGGAGCCATTACCTCTACTCTGCACCAGAAACTTAAGTTCATCATTGATAACCAAATGATTGTAGTTTCCGGGCAAGAGGACATGATGGTAAGCCATCTCTCATCATTCCGTTATATAGAAACGGATGAAGAAGCTGTGGATGTCCCATTCCAGTCTTTGGAAGTAGCGAATGTCGTGACTTTGAGCTCGAAGCCCATGATAGAGGCTAGGACAGCCATGTCATCATGGAGGGCAATAAGAGAGGCCCTAGAAGAAAGCCGACCTACCGGATGGGGCAAGATAGTGGACATACCGGAGAAGAAGAATCGCTTCGGGTTGGGGTATCATCCATCAGCCGAAACTTTCTCAAAGCCTCCAAAGCAGGGGATCCTCCCCATTTCGGAAACATTCATCAGTGCGGGGTTTATCAATGAAGATCAAGTGGCCCTACTTGAAGATGTAGATGAAGACGTGCCTGATTTGGTGTACCGTTGCGCTTCGGATGAAGTTTTGAACAATTGGAGGGCTATCGCAATTCCCGAGATCATTACCAGGATCAAGTAATAAACCATGTTTGTTTGTTTTTTACTTAAAAAAAAAATCATTTAGCTCTGCCCAAGGCAAATGATTAGTCGTGTGGGGCCCCTATGTTTTAAAGGTTATTTTCAATCATGAATAAAATCACTCTTTTATGTTCATTTGAGTCTTTTTTTCTTTTTTGCATTTGTTTTAAAAAAAAAATTTCTACAAAAAGCCTAAAAAAAAATCATACTCATGCAGATCTACAAATCCACCCTCCAAAAACAACACTGCCTTAAACCCTTATGACTTCGATTTCCCGATTAATCAAACGGAGGATGATGAAGAGGACGATTATGAACCGCCTGAAGAATTGTCCAGACTTGCAAATCAAGGGGATATGGTAATACAACCTCACCAAGAATCAGTTGAAAAGGTCAACTTGGGGACCGAAGAGGATAAGAAAGAGGTCAAGATAGGAGCCTCCCTGCACGAGGATGTGAAAGGAAAGTTGATTAAGCTTCTGCAAGAGTACGTGGACGTATTCGCTTGGTCGTACCAAGACATGCCGGGTTTGGACTCTAACATCGTTGTGCACAAGCTGCCACTCAAGCCGGAATGCCCGCCAGTGAAGCAGAAATTGAGAAGTACTCGACCCGATATGGCTCTCAAGATCAGAGAAGAGGTCAAAAAGCAATTCGATGTCGGCTTCTTAGCCGTAACCAAGTATCCAACATGGGTTGCCAACATTGTGCCAGTTCCGAAGAAGGATGGCAAAGTTAGAATGTGTGTAGATTATCGGGACTTGAATAGAGCAAGCCCAAAGGATGATTTCCCGCTACCACACATCGACATATTGGTGGACAACACAGCCCAATTCTCAGTCTTTTCCTTTATGGATGGCTTCTCGGGATATAACCAAATCAAGATGGCTCCAGAGGACATGGAGAAAACTACATTCATCACCCCATGGGGGACTTTCTGTTATAAGGTAATGCCTTTCGGATTAACAAATGCCGGGGCAACATACCAAAGAGCAATGGTGACTCTTTTCCATGACATGATCCATAAGGAAATTGAGGTCTACGTCGACGACATGATCGCCAAATCCCAAACGGAGGAGGATCATCTAGTCCATCTACAAAAGCTTTTCGAACGTCTGAGAAAATTCAAGCTGCGCTTAAATCCTAACAAGTGCACATTTGGCGTTAGATCCGGGAAGTTATTGGGCTTCATCGTCAGCCAAAGAGGTATCGAAGTGGATCCCGACAAGGTAAAGGCCATCCAAGAAATGCCAGCGCCAAATACCGAGAAAGAAGTCCGGGGTTTCTTAGGAAGATTGAACTACATCGCTAGGTTCATCTCACACATGACAGCTACCTGCGAACCAATCTTCAAGCTGCTAAGGAAAAACCAAGCCGTTCATTGGAATGAGGATTGCCAAGAGGCGTTTGACAAGATCAAACAATACCTGCAAGAACCACCAATTTTAATACCTCCGGTTCCGGGTAAACCCCTCATCTTATACCTAACCGTACTTGAAGGATCAATGGGTTGTGTGTTAGGACAACAAGATGAAACGGGAAGAAAGGAGCACGCAATCTACTACCTAAGCAAGAAGTTTACCGACTGTGAAACAAGGTATACTTCACTTGAAAAGACTTGCTGCGCTTTAGCATGGGCTGCTCGACGCCTAAGGCAATACATGTTGACCCATACAACTTGGTTGATATCGAAGATGGATCCCATCAAGTACATCTTCGAAAAACCTGCCCTCACAGGGAAGATAGCCCGTTGGCAAATGCTGCTGTCTGAGTACGACATCCAATATGTTGCTCAAAAAGCCATCAAAGGGAGTGTTTTATCCGAGCACCTTGCTCACCAACCATTGGAGGATTATCAGCCCATACAATTCGACTTCCCGGATGAAGATGTCGTAGCTTTGAATGACGAAAATGTCACAAGCGATGATGAAGGGCCAGAACTGAAAGCTCGATGGAAGCTCGCTTTCGACGGCGCCTCAAATGCCATGGGGCACGGGATCAGAGTAGTTTTAATCTCCCCAAGAAATGGATACCAACCCTTCACAGCAAGGTTATGCTTTGACTACACCAATAACATGGCAGAATATGAAGCATGTATCCTAGGCCTCGAAGCAGCAATTGATCTAAGGATCAAAAACCTTGAAGTATACGGTGACTCAGCCTTAGTCATCTATCAAGTCAAAGGAGAATGGGAAACAAAACATCCCAATTTAATTCCCTACCGAGCCCGGATCGTAGAGTTGATTGAGCACTTTGATGAAATCAACTTCCATCACATACCTCGAGAAGAAAACCAGGTGGCGGATGCTTTGGCTACATTATCATCAATGTACCAAGTAAATTTCTACAATGAGGCGCCAATCATAAAGATGGATCGAAGAGACAGACCAGTTGTATGTGCATCAGTTGAAGAGGGACTTGACGACAAACCTTGGTTCTACGACATCAAGCGATACCTCGAAGAGCAAGAGTATCCAGAAAATGTCTCACACACCAACAAGAGAACCCTCAGGAGATTGGCATCCCAGTTCTTCCTCAGCGGAAATACCCTCTACAAAAGAAACTATGACATGATCCTGCTCAGATGTGTGGATAAACATGAGGCGGACATACTCATCAAAGAAATCCACGAGGGATCTTTTGGAACCCATGCCAATGGGCATGCAATGGCAAAGAAAATCCTAAGGGCGGGCTATTATTGGCTAACCATGGAAGCTGACTGTTTCCACTATGCCAAGACTTGTCACAAGTGCCAGATTTACGCCGACAAGGTGCATGTGCCACCAACTCCACTGAACGTCATGACTTCACCTTGGCCATTCTCTATGTGGGGCATATACATGATTGGAATGATCGAGCCCAAAGCGTCAAATGGACATCGCTTCATCCTCGTTGCCATCGACTACTTCACCAAATGGGTAGAAGCAGCTTCGTATGCAAACGTAACCAAACAAGTGGTAGCCCGATTCATCAAGAAGGAAATCATTTGCCGTTACGGCACTCCCCACAAAATCATCACCGATAATGGGGCAAACCTGAACAACAAGACAATGAAGGAGTTGTGCAAAGATTTCAAGATTGAGCACCATAATTCCTCCCCTTACCGACCAAAGATGAACGGTGCGGTAGAAGCAGCCAATAAGAACATAAAGAAGATCATCCAAAAGATGGTAACAACATTTAAGGATTGGCATGAGATGCTTCCCTTTGTGCTACATGGCTACAGAACAGCCATTCACACTTCAACTGGGGCAACCCCTTTCTCCTTAGTATACGGTATGCAAGCTGTGCTTCCCGTAGAGGTGGAAATTCCTTCGTTAAGGGTCTTGATGGAAACCAAGCTAGAGGAAGCTGAATGGGTTCAAACAAGGTTCGACCAACTGAATCTCATAGAGGAAAAGCGTCTGACGGCAATATGTCACGGACAACTCTATCAAAGGAGACTCAAGAGAGCATTCGACAAGAAGGTCCGTCCTCGAGAATTCAAAGAAGGAGACCTAGTGCTCAAGAAGATATTACCTATCCACAAAGATCCCCGAGGGAAGTGGACTCCCAGCTATGATGGGCCGTACGTGGTAAAGAAAGCTTTCTCAGGCGGAGCCCTGATCATCACCACTATGGACGGAGAAGAGTTCCCACTCTCAATAAACTCCGATGCAGTCAAGAGGTATTATGCCTAAGAAAAAAAAAGAGAAAAAAAAAAAGAAAAAAAAGCTCGCTAAATCGAAAACCTGAAAGGGCGGTTTAGGCAATAGAGAGCGTCCTGCTAGATCGAAAACCTGAAAAGGCGGTCTAGGCAAAAATTAAGGACATCAAAAAAGGAAATACACCCCGGTGGATTGAAAACTCGAAAGAGCGGTCCAGGCAAAAGTTAGGGGTTAACAAAAGAAGAAAGGCAATGACTGCAGCATCCAAGCTCTGGACAAGATTCAAGAGGAGAAGAATCGGTCTCGACAGCATCTTCCAAAAAACAAAAATCTCGAAGTCATAAGAAAATAGCATGTGTTGTGCCAAAACCAACAATTTTCTTTTTGTTTTTTTCTTGTCTTTCTCTATCTTTCTCCTCAGAGAAGTAATCACTTCTCACTTTGTGTATATCTTACCCACTCAAGAAGTCAAATCTGCATTGAATAAATTTCCTTTTGTAATTTTGTGTTCTCAGTAGCGCATAAAATTTTGTTTTATTCATGATAAAAATGCATTAAAACATGGGAAATAAACAAAAGAAATTTCTTCCAAAAAGAAAAAACAAACAAGCGTTGTTTTATTTGAACTTGTGTAAATTTCGAAAGAATTGCGGTAATTCCCACCAAATATTGCACCAAAAGACTTATGCTCTTCAGCAAAGGCAAGTGCGTAGCTCACGACACGCGGAGCGCAAAAGCCCCAAGGGTTAGAGGAACAAAATTCCCCAGTAAGCACCCTAAACATCCAAACACCAACCAAGGCTGGATATCGATCATGCTTCCAAAATGATCCTTATATCCCCATGAGCCAAACCTTATTGACATTCCCCAGGGAGTCTCAACCCAACAAAAAGTCCAATCATCATTGGCAGACAAACACAA
This sequence comes from Medicago ruthenica, assembly GCA_018208015.1. NCBI lineage: Eukaryota > Viridiplantae > Streptophyta > Magnoliopsida > Fabales > Fabaceae > Medicago > Medicago ruthenica. Next base: position 86,284 of record WNNG01000403.1, read on the forward strand.
ATCCCCAGGACAGGCCCGAACTACACCGGTTTTGATCCCATTCGGGTATGTAGGCAAAGGACCTTGTCCTTCCAAACCAAACAAACAAAAGTCCAACCATCATTGGCACAACCACAACCAAGACCGACCTTGCTCGGCACCCAATCAGCATCCCGCATATCATGCATAACATAATTCATGCATCATGTCAATTTCATTCATGCATACATATACAAATCATTCATACACATGCATTTCATAAATCATGTCATGCATCCTCAACAAGGATTCTCCAGTGAATATCACATATTCACCAGCATCCGTCAATAGTTAAGTAAGCGTTCCCCAGTGAACCTCCTTCACCAACTGTCCCCTATTCCCCAGCGGGAATCTTTGATTGAGTCTATCCCATATCATGTTGCATTGCATATCACACTGCATATCATATTGCATAACATGCATCATACCATCATGTTTTCCGGTTCAAAGCTGGACACCCTTTCAGGGTAAGACCATATCCTTAGGTATCGACCTCTAGTGTAATCGGCTAGATAAGATCACCTCCCTCAGTGTTTCGACCTTCAGTGTTAGCGGCTGAATAAGATCACTCCCCTGTTTAGGAATCGACCTTCAGTGTTAGCGGCTGAATAAGATTACCTATCCTTAGGTATCGACCTCTAGTGTAAGCGGCTAGATAAGATCACCTCCCTCAGTGTTTCGACCTTCAGTGTTAGCGGCTGAATAAGATCACTCCCCTGTTTAGGAATCGACCTTCAGTGTTAGCGGCTGAATAAGATTACCTATCCTTAGGTATCGACCTCTAGTGTAAGCGGCTAGATAAGATCACCTCCCTCAGTGTTTCGACCTTCAGTGTTAGCGGCTGAATAAGATCACTCCCCTGTTTAGGAATCGACCTTCAGTGTTAGCGGCTGAATAAGATTACCTATCCTTAGGTATCGACCTCTAGTGTAAGCGGCTAGATAAGATCACCTCCCTCAGTGTTTCGACCTTCAGTGTTAGCGGCTGAATAAGATCACTTCCCCATTAGGTATCGACCTCTAGTGTAAGCGGCTAGATAAGATCACCTTCCTCAGTGTTCGACCTTCAGTGTTAGCGGCTGAATAAGATCACTTCCCCATTAGGTATCGACCTCTAGTGTAAGCGGCTAGATAAGATCACCTTTGCCTTTAGGAATCTACCTCCAGTGTAAGCGGCTGGATACGATTACCTTCATCCCCAGTGGATCTACCTCCAGTGTTAGCGGCTGGATACGACCAACCCTTTCAAATCATTGCATTTGCATATTTTACTTTCACTGCAATTTTTTCCATTCCGCGAAGGACAAAATTCGGGTCCTTCTTTTACCTAATTGATCTTCGCAAAGAGTTCATGAGATGCCCTCGGCACTCACACACTCTATGCAAAGACACAATTAAGTAGGGGCAGCTGTAGTACCCCAATTTTGTCCTAAGCCTTTTAAAACAAAAAAAAAAATCAAAAAAATCAAAGAGGGAGAAAAAAGTCAAAGTCAACAAAAGTCAACAGAAAAGTCAACATTTCAAAAATGATGACTTCGCACTGCGAAGTCTGCGATTTTTCTGCAGATTTTTGGTTTCTTTGATTTAATTCCAGAATTTGTTGCATATCATTTGCATATTTATTTTAATCAGCATTCATGGCTATTTGGGCCAAGCAAAACCTGAAATGAGAGACTTGCCATTAATGCCAAGGTTGGAAGCTTTTTCTTCCAACCTAGCATGTGACAAGCAAGTGGGCTTGCCCTTGGGCAGCTCTTGTCCCTCCCAAGTGACCTGTTAACCACCCCAAGGTTGCCAGCCACCTGCTTGATGACTTTCCTCCTGCTTGTTCCCCCAAAACCAGTCAAACCAGCTGGATTTTTCACTTGAAAAAGCCATGAGTGCCTACCCTGTTTTGCAACAGCTTTTCACCCTCTCACACCAGCCAATTATAGCCTTTTGCATCCCCCAATCTCTGCACATCATAGTGCACGTTTTTATTGATCAACCATTGAGATTGCAAGGATTGATCCCCAAGCTTGGCCAATTGCAATTCAGCCCTATTTCATCATCATTACTATCCTAAAACCTTTGAATTTGTGGCTGAAATCAGGCTGAGTCTTGACCCTTGGCACAAGGCAAGGTTGCCTCTATCCATTAGCATTTAATGCAAAGGGATTCAGCCTGATCCTAGCCCACAAATCAGCTGGATTTTGGGGATTTCTAATGATGAAATTGATTTGGTTTTGGCCTATAAATAGAAGGCAATGCCCAAGCTTACAAGCACTTCTGATAACAGCATTTCAAGAGCAGAAACACTACTCATTCCAGCTTACAAACACTCACAAATAACCAGAAAAAAACCAATCCAAACACAAAGCCTCACAAAGTTCAAAACCATCACCAACATTCAAACCTTTTGCAAGAACCTTCAATCAATTCAAATCCATTGCAGCTGGAGCTTTGCTAAGGATCTCTGTAAGTTTCCAAGCTTTTGTTTTGCATTTTCAATTGTGTTTGCATAGCAATTTTGATTCAAAACCTTTTGTTTCTAAAAAACCCCTTTTGAATTTCAAAGAAATCCCAAGGTTTTCAAAACACCAAAACTGGTTTGTCCAGCCTTTTTCATCCCAAAAACTCAAAGCTTTTCACTCACCTAAAAGGTCCTGAGTGTGTTCAGAAGTTGTTTCTGAACAAAAGTTCAGAAACAGCTTCTGAACTCAAAAATTCGCATGCTTCGCAGTGCGAAGTCATGGTCGCAGAGCGACCATGACAGAACTCAGAATCTGAGTTTAGGTGTCCAAATGGCCATTTTTTTGAGGTTCTAGCCCAAGAGCTCAGAACCTAGGAGTTTTAAAACCCATGTTTTTTCAAACCATAACAAGGATTTTGCATAATAGTGGAAAATTCGTAAGTTCGGGTAACATTTTGTGGATAACTTGCAAAACAAGTTATGTTCCTAAACTTTCAAAACAGCACGAACAAACAAGCTATGTTCATCATTTCAAATTAAACTTGAACAATAAACATTGTTCATGATTTTCAAAACCCAAACATGAACATACGCCGAATTTGTTCGCTTTTCAAAACCGTTCGCAAAATGAGCCGAACTTGTGCGTTTTCTAACAATTTGCTAAAACCTTTCCATTTCGGGTTTTCAAACCAAATGTTTTGATATACCTTGGGATTTCAAAGAATTCTACCCAAAAACTTGAATGAAAAAGGGATGGTGTGACGTATGTCTCTCCATTGCCCCGATTGTACGAATGCGTGACGTATGTCTCGTCGTTCGGACAATCGTCATTCCTTTTTTCAACGTATCCAACCAAAACCAAACCAAATCTTGGCCCTGTCATACCCCATTTTTTGACCCATTTTTCGTCTCGTTTTACTTATTGTCTCGTTTTACGCATTTTTTAAAAGGCCGAAAATTTTCGTCGTTTCAGACGAAATTTCGGCAGGGAGGTATTTTAAAATACCTCATGTCAATTTTTGTTTCGTTTATTAATTTTATTTTTTTTATCACTTTTTATTTTTACTTTTAATTTCAGTTTTTTTATTATCATTAATTTTTATTCTTTTATTATTATCATTTTCATTATTTTACTATTATTATTATTATTATTTTTTTATTTTTTGCATTTTGTCCAAGTCCAAGTCCAAGTCCAAGTCAACAGTCCAGCACCAACACTGCAGCGCCCCAATTGCCTGGGTTTTTCATCATCACAAACCCTCAAATCCTATCCAAAATCATCATCACAATCCAGCAAATCCTCCCACATTTAATGCTTGCAGAAATCTTATCCTTAATCTATGACAAGCAGCTTAAATTTCCTCTATAAAACAGAATCAACAGAACACAAAAAAAAGAGAAAAATTTTGAGAAGAAAAATTTTAAAGCAAAACAGATTTTTTCACAACACAAGAACAACACAAACAGCAACAGCAACATAAACCCATACAGCCACAAAACCCACACGTCCTAGCAATTTTTTTTTCAGCCCTCAAAACACAACACACACACAAACCCACACGCCCCTTAACACAAACTTAGCCCCCAAAACACCACAAACCGCACGGCCAGAACACACACCACGTCCCAGCCCTCACACACGAACCCACACACGACCAAAACACCACAAACCACACGGCCAGAACACACACCACGTCCCAGCCCTCACACACGAACCCACACACGACCAAAACACCAACAAACAGAACCCATACACGCACGCACGCAACACCCAAAGGCCAGCACAAGGCCGAACCATAAACAAAAGAGAAAGGTAGATTTTTTGTGTTTTTAAAAACCTAGATCTACACGTTTTTAAGAGGATTTTGGGGAAAATAATTTCGGATTTGAAAGGAGAAAGGAAAAGGATATGTAAAAGTGGGGTTTGTTTTTTGAAAAGGCGAATTTTTTTTATCCGGCGCGGTGGCGCCGCCGTCTTGGCCGGCGGCCACCACGCCGGAATTCCTTTCCGGCGAGAAAAGAGGAGAGAGGGGAGAGAGAAGGCTGAGTTCGGTTGGGAGAAGAAGAGGAAGAGAGAGAAGAAAACTTGGAAATGAAAAAAAAATGTGAAGGGTAGGGGTTTAAATACCCCTCCCTGATTCAGTGTGAGAGGGTGTACGCGTTAGCGTACACCCACGCCCTCCTGGCCCTTTGATTTTTAATCATACGGCCTGGCTTTCTTTCCCCTGTGATCAGATCAGGGCCGTCTGATTAATCAGACGGCCCAGATTAATTTACGCAGGCCCAATACATTTTGGGCCTTTTCTTTCAATCTGACTTAGTTTTTTACTACTAGCACCCCCCAGTTTTAATTTTTACACTCCCCTATTTTATTTCTTTTATATTTTCTTTGCAAATTTTATTTTTTTCTTTTTATTATTTATTTCCTTTTAGTGTTTTATTGTTTTTTACATCTCATTTATTTATTTACCTATCATTTTATCTCATGCATTTATTTTTTATTTATTTATTTCTTTTTGTTCATTTTATTTTGCATCTTTTCTTTATGTCATTCATATATACATTTGGGAACATATATATATAAATATGCATTGTTTTTTTATTTTTTATAGTTTAATCCATAATCCAAGAAAAATCTTTTTATTTAAATCCAACGATTGTTTTTTTTTATTAATTCCTCGCGTTTAGCTTATTTTATCGCATTTATTTTCTTTTTAACTCCAAGTAAAAAATCAAAACCACAAAAACATTTTCCTTTTTATTAAGTAACAAACTTGTTCATTTTGGTTGCAACAACTAATTTGAACAATTAATTTTTTCATTTGAGTTCTAAAAACGAGCGTTTTTTTTAGTTTATACATTTTCTTAAAATTCAAGCGAAACTTGAATGAAAAAGGGTGGTTTGACGTATGTCTCTCCTTTCCCCGATCGGATAAACACTTGACGTATGTCTCGTTGCTTAGACGATCGTCATTCTTTTCTAGCTTCCCCAAAAATACGTTTTTAAATTCAAGCGAAACTTGAATGAAAAAGGGTGGTTTGACGTATGTCTCTCCTTTCCCCGGTTGTACGAATGCTTGACGTATGTCTCGTTGCTCGGACAATCGTCATTCTATTTTCAAAGTGAATCCAACTCACCAATTTTGGCCCTTGTGGTCAATCCGAACCTTTCGCGCCTTTGCGCGTTTATTTTCAACCTTTTTACGCCTTGCGCGAATTTAACGCCTCCGTGCGTTTGTCTTTTATTTTCAACATTATACGCCTCCGTGCGTTTGTCTTTATTTTCAAACCTTTTACGCCTCTGTGCGTCTGTCTTTTTTCCTAAACATTTACGCCTTGCACGAGTTTATCGCCTTAGCGTCTGTCTCTCATCATTTAAAGCTTTTACGCCTTTGTGCGTTTTCAAACAATTTTTTTCAAGAACTACGTGCGCTTTGAATTCTCCGACTACCGGGAGATACGTAGGAGCAGGATTGTCATCTTGTCAAGCCCATTAATAAAAAAATCTTTTTTCCTTTTTTCTATTTCATTTGTTTTTATCTCTTTCTTCACTTCACATTATATTTTCTTGTTCCTTTATATATATGATTAAGCGTGCAAGCAAAATGTCAAAAAACATTTTTAGCCTAAGCCAACTAAGAGGTTCCCGTTGAGTACAACGGATGTGAGGGGTGCTAATACCTTCCCCTCGCATAATCGACTTTCGAACCTAAAATCTCATTCAAAGGTAATTTCGAACTTTTTTCCTTTTTCCCCGAAAAATTAAAAGTTCAGTCGTGATTTAAAATTAGTGATTCAAAGCTTATCCATAGCTTGATATCCGAAATTCGACGCGAAAAAAATGGCGACTTCACTGGGGACATACATAAAACACTTAAACACTTTGTTTTTGTGTATGATAAGTCAAGCCTATCTTAGTCTGCTTTTAGGCTAGAATGTTTTATTTTTGCTTGCACGCTTATGTCTTATTACCATTATTTGTTTATCTTTTCTCGCTTTATATGTAGTTGTTTCATATTGCTTTATATTCATATTGTATATGTTGTGGGGTTACTTGAGCGGTGTTACTCCACATTGTTCGGGTTAATGCCGGACGTGTGAGGCTCTATTCCCGAGCTTGAGAGAAAATTAAGATAGGATGGGGTTGCGTAGCGGAGGCCCACTTGACGTATGTCTTGAAGGGAAGATGCGAAAACCCCGCCTAGAGTAGATTTCACTTGGAATATATTGAGGTCTTGCGAGCATTTGCAATTGACGACAATAGTTCCTTGTGAGGTCCGTGATCTCTAGGGACCTTTTTAGAAAATCTCATCTGTAGAGCCTACACGTGAGGATGGGGGAAATTTTGAACATACATATGCATACCATACATTTACATGCATGAAAATAATTTTCGCATATCACTTTATAGGAAATTAATTGCACTTTTTAAATTTCCTTGTAAAGCAAAACAAAAATTTTTTATGCATTTACATACATCATTCATTATCATGCATACGTCCATCTTCGAGTTCAAAACTCATTTCCTTTTCTTTCTTATCCTCAGGATTTCTCATAATCCGAATTGAGTATTCAGTGTTTGCATTTTCTCCGCAACACTACGCGTTTTTCCATAAAGAGAAGTGGCTCATCGTCTCGAAGCAACTCACGCCTACAACACTCGAGCAGCCTTAAAGAAGAAAATGGAGAATTTAGAGCAAGAGAATCATGAGCTTCGTGAAGAACTAATATCTATGAAAATGGAGATGGAAAAACTAACGGAGTTAGTGAAGCTGCTAGCTGCCGCGCAAATCCCGACACCTCCTCCTCCCTCCAGTTCTCAAGAACAAGCATCAGCATTTGCTTCGACTTCAACATTGCATGTCGATGCTCTACAACACTCTAAACCCCTCGGTTGTACGTGGGGCATGCCTTTTGAGTTTGGTGAAGAGTCTATCCCAATTCCCACTACTCTCCTAGAAGCTCCGGTATCTCAACCCGAGATTACCTTCCCTCGGGCTACTGTGGCCTTCACAACGCCAGTGGTCCATACCACTCAATATGATCACGGGCCTATCTTTCATACCGAAAGTGTAGGTGCCCAAGATAAGATGGCAGATTTCCAAGAGAAATTCGAGGAAATGCAAAAGGAGATTAAGGCCCTCCGAGGGAAAGATTTATTCGGGAAGGACGCCCATGATCTCTGCCTTGTACCCAATGTCAAGATCCCTCCTAAATTCAAGGTCCCGGATTTTGAAAAGTACAAGGGGAATACTTGCCCGCAAAGTCACTTGGTAATGTACGCAAGGAAGATGTCAACGCAAACCGACAACCATCAGCTACTCATCCATTATTTCCAAGATAGCTTAACCGGTGCCGCTTTAAAGTGGTACATGGGTTTGGATAGTACCAAAATTCGAACCTTCAATGACTTGGGAGAGGCGTTTGTCCGCCAATACAAATATAATTTGGACATGGCCCCGGACCGGGACCAACTCTGGGCCATGGCCCAAAAGGACAAAGAGACCTTTAAGGAGTACGCACAAAGATGGAGAGAGATAGCGGCTCAGATTAGCCCGCCTCTTGAAGAAAAGGAAATGACCAAGATATTTTTGAATACTCTTGATTCCTTTTACTATGAACGAATGGTTGCGAGTGCGCCAAGTGACTTCACCGAAATGGTAAGCATGGGCGTACGTTTGGAGGATGCGGTCCGAGAGGGACGCTTAGTGAAAGAAAGTGCTCCATCAAGCAACACAAAGAGATTCGGGGGTGGCTACCCAAGGAAGAAAGAGCAAGATATTGGCATGATTGGCCATGGAGGACCTCATCAAGGGTACTCAGCATATCCACATATCTCTGCCATTTCACCTACCATCTCAACACCTCCAAACTACCAGATTCAGGTCCCACAAAGGCCTCCCCCTCCTTATCAACCAGCATATCAACAACAACAACATCCACAAAATCAACAACCATATTATCAACAACCACGCCCGCAAGGTCAGCAGCAATACCGGCCTCGAGCACCTCAACAGCTCTTCAATCATCAGAATCGCCCGAGGACGGCATTCGATCCCATACCCATGAAGTACGCGGACTTGCTCCCGGCTTTGCTTGCGAGAAATCTCGTACAAACAAGAGCACCACCTCCCGTACCAAATGTATTACCTCCATGGTATCGCTCTGACTTTACTTGCGCATACCATCAAGGGGCACCAGGCCATGACGTTGAACATTGCTTCCCTCTTAAAGATGAGGTCCAAAGGCTAGTCCGTACCAAAGTTCTGACCTTCAAGGACTCAAACCCAAATGTCCAAACTAACCCACTGCCGAACCATGATTCCTCAATCAACATGGTTCAAGAGCATCAAGGAGCTAGTCCTATTTTGAAGGAAGCCACAAAGGAAGTCAACGCCATCACTGAAGATGGGCCAGAAGAAGCGGCACATGTCCATGTAACGCCCGGAGGAGTTTGCTGCAATTGGGATGCTGTCGACATTCCTTCTATTATTCAATTGTCTAAGTAATGTGTTTATTTATTTATCGTTTTCAAAAAGAGATCCCTTCGTCTTGCCCAAAGCGAAGAAGGACTCATGTAGGGCTTGTTTAAAGTACTATTATCATCAATGAAATTTGTCATTTTTATCACGACCTTTCTATTTTGTTGTCTTATTGTCTTTTTTCCGAAAAAATGGTAACACAAAAAACCAAAAAAATCATAAGTATATTTTCTTCTTTTTAATTTTCAAAAAGTCTGCATTTTCGCTCATCTCACTAAAATCAATCATCCATCATTGCAGACTAAACGTCCATAAACCCGTTGAACACCTTAACCCTAGGCTCTCTCCCAACTTTGAATTCCCTGTTTACGAAGCGGAAGAGGAAGAGGATGAAGAAATTCCGGACGAAATCAAGCGTCTATTAGAACAAGAGAGGAAGGCTATTCAGCCTCATGAAGAAGCAATAGAGGTTATCAACTTGGGTTCTGAAGAGGACAAGAAAGAAATCAAGATTGGGGCATTGTTGGATGCATCCGTCAAAGAAAGAATCATCAAGCTTCTTGAAGAATATGTGGATATCTTTGCATGGTCATACCAAGATATGCCAGGATTGGATCCTGAGATTGTGGAGCATCATCTACCTTTAAAGCCTGAATGTCCGCCAGTCAAGCAGAAGTTGAGAAGAACTCGCCCTGATATGGCCCTCAAGATCAAAGAGGAAGTGCAAAAGCAAATTAACGCTGGATTTCTTGTTACATCAGAATACCCTCAGTGGTTGGCCAACATAGTGCCTGTTCCCAAGAAGGACGGTAAAGTTCGGATGTGCGTCGACTACCGAGATTTGAACAAAGCTAGTCCAAAAGACGACTTCCCTTTACCCCACGAGCCACTATTCGGCGAAGGTCCAGATCCCGAATCTAGATGGAAGTTAATCTTTGATGGAGCTGTCAATGTCTATGGCAATGGAATTGGGGCAGTTATCATCACCCCCGAGGGCAAACATATCCCTTTCGCTGCAAGACTTTCATTCGACTGTACAAACAATATGGCGGAGTATGAAGCTTGTATTCTGGGAATTGAGGAAGCCATTGATCTAAGGATCAAGAACCTCGACATTTATGGAGACTCAGCTCTTGTGATCAATCAAATCAATGGAGATTGGGAAACTCGCCACACCGGCTTGATTCCTTACAAAGATTACGCAAGACGTTTGCTAACTTTTTCAACAAAGTTAAGCTGCATCATATTCCTCGAGATGAGAATCAAATGGCGGATGCTTTGGCAACCTTGTCTTCCATGTATGAGGTCAGCCGCCGGAGTGAGATTCCAACAATCAAGGTTCAGCATCTAGAAAGGCCTGCACATGTGTTTGCAGCCGAAGCAGTCATAGATAACCAGCCATGGTTCCATGACATCAAAAGTTTCCTCCAAAAGCAAGAGTACCCGCATGGGGCATCCAACAAGGATAAGAAAACTCTGCGAAGATTAGCTGGCAACTTCTTTCTAAATGGAGAAGTTTTATACAAAAGGAATTTTGATATGGTGCTACTCAGATGCGTTGATGAGCAAGAAGCTGATCGTATAATGCATGAGATACATGAGGGTTCCTTCGGGACTCATTCCAGTGGGCATACAATGGCTAGGAAGATCTTAAGGGCCGGATATTACTGGATGACCTTGGAAAGTGATTGCTACAAGCATGCCAGAAAATGCCATAAATGTCAAATTTATGCGGACAAGATCCATATGCCACCAACGGCTCTGAATGTCCTCTCTTCCCCTTGGCCTTTCTCCATGTGGGGTATTGATATGATTGGTAGGATTGAACCTAAAGCTTCTAATGGACATCGCTTCATCTTAGTTGCGATTGACTACTTCACCAAATGGGTCGAAGCGGCGTCATATGCCAACGTCACCAAACAAGTGGTGGTCCGATTTATTAAAAATCATATCATCTGTCGATATGGTATTCCCAGCAAGATTATCACCGACAATGGGACCAATCTGAACAACAAAATGATGAAGGAGCTATGTCAAGATTTCAAGATCGAGCATCATAACTCCTCTCCTTATAGACCTCAAATGAATGGCGCAGTTGAAGCTGCAAACAAAAACATCAAGAAAATAGTGCAAAAGATGGTAGTCACCTACAAGGATTGGCACGAAATGTTGCCATATGCCTTACACGGGTATCGTACTTCAGTACGTACATCGACAGGGGCAACCCCTTTCTCTTTAGTATACGGCATGGAAGCAGTGCTCCCCGTAGAAGTCGAAATCCCGTCATTGAGAATCTTGATGGAAGCTAAATTGTCAGAGGCTGAATGGTGTCAAAACAGATACGATCAGTTGAACTTAATTGAGGAGAAACGCATGACCGCCTTGTGTCATGGACAACTGTATCAACAGAGGATGAAACAAGCTTTTGACAAGAAGGTTCGTCCTCGTGAAATCCAAGAAGGAGACCTCGTGCTTAAAAGGATCCTATCTTTTCAACCCGATTCCAGGGGCAAATGGACGCCTAACTACGAAGGCCCGTATGTAGTCAAGAGAGTTTTCTCCGGAGGAGCTTTGATTCTCACGACAATGGACGTCGAAGATTTGCCGCGTCCTGTGAATTCCGATGTAGTCAAGAAATATTTTGTCTAAAAACAAAAGAACAGCTCGGTAAGTCGAAAACCTGAAAAGGCGGCTTAGGCAAAAATGAGCGTCTCGGTGGACTGAAAACCCGAAAGGGCGGTCCAGGCAAAAATTAGAGACACAAAACAGAAATAATCATCCTGATAGGTCGAGAACCCGAAAGGGCAACCTATGCAAAAGTTAAGGATCAAAGGACAAAATAACTACATTGGATTGACTACAGTTTACTTGGGGCAAATCAACTGTCAAAGGACTCGGAATCTGAAGCATCCAAACAGTGAATTCAAAGTTGTTAGGGAGAATAACGGTTATTGTGTTCAATGAACCTTCCCTGTATATTTACCATTTTTTCAACTTTGTAAGATCCGTGGAACCACGCCATTGGCGAGCCACCACCCCATTAATAAAATTTCTTCCTAGTGAAGTCTTTACATTTTGTTGGGAATTCCCATTTATTTTGCTTAGTCATTTATTCTATTTTTGATAATAGTACTTGGAACGAAACTTTTTTTCAAAAGAAAAATTTAAATCTGTTTGGAAGGCATAGATAATAAACACATTCTCTTTGGACTTGCGAATAATTGAAGTGCGCGTTAGCAGCTATCCTGAGAGCGGATAAACTTCGCAGGCCAAATATGGTCAATTGCTAAACAGATTTCCCCGGCGGAATCTCCCCGTGAATCAGAGGGAATATCCCCAGTGAATCAAAGCCCGACCTCGCTCGGCACCCACATCACAATCAAAGCTCGACCTCGCTCGACATTCAATCATAATCCCCAGTGGATTAGCACAATCCCCGGTGGATTAACAAACTCCCCAGGAAATCAACCTTTGTCCAAAACAATCAAAAGCCCAACCACCATTGGCATCTAAGGCTGGATATCGATCATGCTTCCAAAATGATCCTTATATCCCCAGCGAAGTCACAACCAAGCCAAATTTTATTGGCATCCCTCAGTGGAGTCTCAACCCCAAAAGTCCAATCATCATTGGCACAACCATGACCAAAGCCCGACCTCGCTCGGCATCCAACATAAAAGCCCGACCTTGCTCGGCATCCAACAATTAAAGCCCGACCTCGCTCGGCATCCAACTACAATCAAAGCCCGACCTCGCTCGGCACCCCAATCAAAGCCCGACCTCGCTCGGCACCCACATTACAAAAAGCCCGACCTTGCTCGGCATCCAAATACAATCAAAGCCCGACCTCGCTCGGCATCCAAACAAAACATAAACATTCCCGGCGGAATCACCAGTTCTTTTCCCAAGCGGATTAACACGATTCCCCAGTGAAGTAACAATTTCCCCATGAGGTATGTATTCCTCATCAGCGGTTACGACTTCACCCCGTCAACATTTTGGAGGTGTTCCCTGCGACATCATCCCGGCAAAGATTACCGAGTGTTTGCAATGCGACGTCGGTCCACTTTTCATTTTACCGGTCTAAATCTTGTTTCACCAAGTTGTCGGTCATGCAATAAATCAAAACACTTAGGATATCCCCAGTGCAAGTCAATCTTTCACACAACATCCCCAGTGGGAGTCCTGCATTAGTACATTCATACATTCATGCATTCATACATTTGTACAATCATACAAATCATGTGATCACGCATTCATGCATATACGCATTCACACATGCAAATACCACAATGTCATCTGTACATGGTTGCTTTAACCACCACGTTTCTTACCAATTTATCATAAACAATCTGCATTTTTCTCCAGTGTCATCCTCCAGTGATGTTACAAAATAAAGCCCAATTTTATTGGCATTCCCCAGTGAGTCATCATTCGCACTCACAAGTACCAAATCATAACTAAAGCCCGACTTTGCTCGGCATCCCATCATAGTCACCAGTAAATGTTCCCCAAGTGTCATCCCCAATCTTTTTGGTTAAGTGGTGTCACCCTTTTACGCCAAGTGGCAGTTCAAACGAACAGCTTGCACATCTTTTTATCATGTCTTTATGCCAAGTGGCAGTTCAAACGAACAGCTTGTGCATATTCCCCAGTATTGTCGCCAAGTGACATTTCTTTAACGAACACTTGTGCACAGTTTTATTTGTTTTATCCTCAGTGGTAGTTCGGATTTTAACCCGAACAGCTGACTTTGTTTTCATCCTCAGTGGTAGTTCGGATTTTAACCCGAACAGCTGACCTTTTAACCTTCTTGTTTCTCATTCAGTGGTAGTTCGGAATTTAACCCGAACGACTGACTTTTACCTTCGTTGTCTTGTCATCAGTAGCTCGGAATTTAACCCGAACGACTGACTTTTACCTTCATTGTCTTGTCATTAGTAGCTCGGAATTTAACCCGAACGACTGACTTTTACCTTCGTTGTCTTGTCATTAGTAGCTCGGAATTTAACCCGAACGACTGACTTTTACCTTCGTTGTCTTGTCATTAGTAGCTCGGAATTTAACCCGAACGACTGACTTTTACCTTCGTTGTCTTGTCATCAGTAGTTCGGAATTTAACCCGAACAGCTGACTTTTATCCTTTGTTTTCTTATCCCCAGTGGCAGTTCGGAATTTAACCCGAACAGCTGACTTTTATCCTTTGTTTTCTTATCCCCAGTGGCAGTTCGGAATTTAACCCGAACAGCTGACTTTTATCCTTTGTTTTCTTATCCTCAGTGGCAGTTCGGAATTTAACCCGGACAGTTGTCTTTCTTTCTGTCGTCAATGAACAGTTCGGTAAACAACCCGGACAGTTGACATTTCTTTCTGTCGTCAATGAACGGTTCGGTAACCAATCCGGACAGTTGACATGTTTTTTATTTCCTGTCGTCAATGTACAGTTCGGTAACCAACCCGAACAGTTGACTTTCCTTTTTATCGTCAATGAACAGTTCGGTAAACAACCCGGACAGTTGACGCGACATTTACTTTCTTGTCGTCAATGGCAGTTCGGAATACAACCCGAACAGTTGACATTTTGTTTCTTGTCATCAGTGGCAGTTCGGCAACAACCCGAACAGCTGACCTTTACATCCAATCTTTGTCGTCAGTGGCAGTTCGGAATTTAACCCGAACAGCTGACATTTTACCCTTTTTGGTTCCCGTGGTTAATTGCCCACTCTCCCCAGTGAACAGTTCGGCAATAACCCAAACGGCTAACCTTTTTCCCCGGTGGAACATTATCCCCAATAGAGTTGGATCCCGTTTCTTTAACGAACCCGGGTATCCCTTTGTCTCTGTTTATCCCCAATCAGGTCATCTTTGCCGCCTTGCATTTATACTTGCATTACATGCATTCATAACATTGCATACATGGCATCGCATCCATAATGTTTTACTGTCCAAAATTGGTCAAAAAATGGTGTACTCTGTATTTAAGTTTCTTCGACCCGTCGAATCAAAATTTCGCTTTTTAATCTCCGTAGCGAAGAAACTTAAATAGGGGCATCTGTCATACCCCATTTTTTGACCCATTTTTCGTCTCGTTTTACTTATTGTCTCGTTTTACGCATTTTTTAAAAGGCGGAGAATTTTCGTCGTTTCAGACGAAATTTCGGCAGGGAGGTATTTTAAAATACCTCATGTCAATTTTTGTTTCGTTTATTAATTTTATTTTTTTTATCACTTTTTATTTTTACTTTTAATTTCAGTTTTTTTATTATCATTAATTTTTATTCTTTTATTATTATCATTTTCATTATTTTACTATTATTATTATTATTATTATTATTATTTTATTTTTTGCATTTTGTCCAAGTCCAAGTCCAAGTCCAAGTCAACAGTCCAGCACCAACACTGCTGCGCCCCAATTGCCTGGGTTTTTCATCATCACAAACCCTCAAATCCTATCCAAAATCATCATCACAATCCCCAGATCCTCACAAAATCTGCAAAGAAAATCCAGCAAATCCTCCCACATTTAATGCTTGCAGAAATCTTATCCTTAATCTATGACAAGCAGCTTAAATTTCCTCTATAAAACAGAATCAACAGAACACAAAAAAAAGAGAAAAATTTTGAGAAGAAAATTTTTAAAGCAAAACAGATTTTTTCACAACACAAGAACAACACAAACAGCAACAGCAACATAAACCCATACAGCCACAAAACCCACACGTCCTAGCAATTTTTTTTTCAGCCCTCAAAACACAACACACACACAAACCCACACGCCCCTTAACACAAACTCAGCCCCCAAAACACCACAAACCGCACGGCCAGAACACACACCACGTCCCAGCCCTCACACACGAACCCACACACGACCAAAACACCACAAACCACACGGCCAGAACACACACCACGTCCCAGCCCTCACACACGAACCCACACACGACCAAAACACCAACAAACAGAACCCATACACGCACGCACGCAACACCCAAAGGCCAGCACAAGGCCGAACCATAAACAAAAGAGAAAGGTAGATTTTTTGTGTTTTTAAAAACCTAGATCTACACGTTTTTAAGAGGATTTTGGGGAAAATAATTTCGGATTTGAAAGGAGAAAGGAAAAGGATATGTAAAAGTGGGGTTTGTTTTTTGAAAAGGCGAATTTTTTTTATCCGGCGCGGTGGCGCCGCCGTCTTGGCCGGCGGCCACCACGCCGGAATTCCTTTCCGGCGAGAAAAGAGGAGAGAGGGGAGAGAGAAGCTGAGTTCGGTTGGGAGAAGAAGAGGAAGAGAGAGAAGAAAACTTGGAAATGAAAAAAAAATGTGAAGGGTAGGGGTTTAAATACCCCTCCCTGATTCAGTGTGAGAGGGTGTACGCGTTAGCGTACACCCACGCCCTCCTGGCCCTTTGATTTTTAATCATACGGCCTGGCTTTCTTTCCCCTGTGATCAGATCAGGGCCGTCTGATTAATCAGACGGCCCAGATTAATTTACGCAGGCCCAATACATTTTGGGCCTTTTCTTTCAATCTGACTTAGTTTTTTACTACTAGCACCCCCCAGTTTTAATTTTTACACTCCCCTATTTTATTTCTTTTATATTTTCTTTGCAAATTTTATTTTTTTCTTTTTATTATTTATTTCCTTTTAGTGTTTTATTGTTTTTTACATCTCATTTATTTATTTACCTATCATTTTATCTCATGCATTTATTTTTTATTTATTTATTTCTTTTTGTTCATTTTATTTTGCATCTTTTCTTTATGTCATTCATATATACATTTGGGAACATATATATATAAATATGCATTGTTTTTTTATTTTTTATAGTTTAATCCATAATCCAAGAAAAATCTTTTTATTTAAATCCAACGATCGTTTTTTTTTATTAATTCCTCGCGTTTAGCTTATTTTATCGCATTTATTTTCTTTTTAACTCCAAGTAAAAAATCAAAACCACAAAAACATTTTCCTTTTTATTAAGTAACAAACTTGTTCATTTTGGTTGCAACAACTAATTTGAACAATTAATTTTTTCATTTGAGTTCTAAAAACGAGCGTTTTTTTTAGTTTATACATTTTCTTAAAATTCAAGCGAAACTTGAATGAAAAAGGGTGGTTTGACGTATGTCTCTCCTTTCCCCGATCGGATAAACACTTGACGTATGTCTCGTTGCTTAGACGATCGTCATTCTTTTCTAGCTTCCCCAAAAATACGTTTTTAAATTCAAGCGAAACTTGAATGAAAAAGGGTGGTTTGACGTATGTCTCTCCTTTCCCCGGTTGTACGAATGCTTGACGTATGTCTCGTTGCTCGGACAATCGTCATTCTATTTTCAAAGTGAATCCAACTCACCAATTTTGGCCCTTGTGGTCAATCCGAACCTTTCGCGCCTTTGCGCGTTTATTTTCAACCTTTTTACGCCTTGCGCGAATTTAACGCCTCCGTGCGTTTGTCTTTTATTTTCAACATTATACGCCTCCGTGCGTTTGTCTTTATTTTCAAACCTTTTACGCCTCTGTGCGTCTGTCTTTTTTCCTAAACATTTACGCCTTGCGCGAGTTTATCGCCTTAGCGTCTGTCTCTCATCATTTAAAGCTTTTACGCCTTTGTGCGTTTTCAAACAATTTTTTTCAAGAACTACGTGCGCTTTGAATTCTCCGACTACCGGGAGATACGTAGGAGCAGGATTGTCATCTTGTCAAGCCCATTAATAAAAAAATCTTTTTTCCTTTTTTCTATTTCATTTGTTTTTATCTCTTTCTTCACTTCACATTATATTTTCTTGTTCCTTTATATATATGATTAAGCGTGCAAGCAAAATGTCAAAAAACATTTTTAGCCTAAGCCAACTAAGAGGTTCCCGTTGAGTACAACGGATGTGAGGGGTGCTAATACCTTCCCCTCGCATAATCGACTTTCGAACCTAAAATCTCATTCAAAGGTAATTTCGAACTTTTTTCCTTTTTCCCCGAAAAATTAAAAGTTCAGTCGTGATTTAAAATTAGTGATTCAAAGCTTATCCATAGCTTGATATCCGAAATTCGACGCGACAGGCCCCTTGTGGTCAATCCGAACCTTTTGGTCCCGCGTGGCCATTAGATTCGATCCCTCGACTTGTTTAAGTCACTCGGTCAATGTTCGACTCGCCCGAGTCCATTGTACCTGTTCTTGATCTCAGTGGATCAATCGAACAACCCCTCGACTCGTTGGAGTACCCCTCGGTCAATGATTGACTTGTTTGAGTCCATTGCACCTCTCTTGGTCCCATAGCGACCAATTCGAACTCTTTTACCCTAACGGACGTACCTTTTAACAATTCTAGTGCGATTCGTGAACAAACGCTTAATAAGTCTCCCAAGCGCGAGCATACAAGCTATACGCTTAATAAGTCTCCCGAGCGCGAGCATACAAGCTACGTTTTAATCGCAAGAATTCGGTTAAAACATCGTCCATTTAAAATTAACCAACACATGTACGTTTTTCTACCAAAGAACTACGTACGCTTTGAGTTCTCCGACTACCGGGAGATACGTAGGAGCAAGATCGACATCTTGTCAAGCGCAATAATAAAAACTTTTTTTTCTCTTTCGTTTGTTTTTATCTCTTTCCCCCCCTTTATTATATTTTGACATAGATAAGCATGCGCGCAAAACATTTAAAAACAATTTAAGCTTTAGCCAAATAGAAGGTTCCCGTTGAGTACAACGGACGTGAGGGGTGCTAATACCTTCCCCTTGCGTAATCGACTCCCGAACCCGACAATGGTTGCGATGACCATCCTTTCCTCATCGTCAAAGGGTTTTATTATCGTTTCCCTTTAAAACAAAAAAACTTAAGGGTTTATCAACGTTCCCTTTACACAAAAACTTTGGTGGCGACTTCACAAGGCCCTCCGAGCGCTTACGAGCGACCTCGGAGGATTTGCGCGTCTTTTTCTCAGGAAAAAAAACGAGGTGCGCACAGGGGGCACTCTTGTTTGTGAAGAGCGTGATACCCACTAAGTAGAGCAAATATATGCGGAGAGACTGGTCCTGCTTTTGCTGCATCTCAGCTATTTGACCAGCTTGGTGAGCCTTCTGTGGCTCCCGAAGACGCTCCTTGAAAATATCATTCAACCAGCTAAATAGTGCATGGGCACCATTTGTCCTTTCCACCTTCTCCCATGCCTTGACCACGTCTGCCCCCAACAACTGCACCGTCATGTCAGCAACCTCAGTTCTGGGCACTGAACCCTCGTGGGCCAAGATCATGCCCTCGATGGGGAGATGCAGCAAACAGGACACATCATCAAGGGTCACTGTCATCTTCCCCAAATGGAAGATGGAAGCTCGATGTCTCCTCGTGCAATCGCCGCAATCTTCTTCCCGTTGTTTACACATTTTAAATTGTCATGCCACTGCAAATATTAAAAACAAAAATTTAACATCAGCTTCACAATAATCAGAATAATACATGAAAAAAATTAACAACAATTTACAATAATTAAAACAACATATGACTTCAATTTACATTTAATAAAAAGTGTAACGTCTTACTACTCCCTCCGCCGCCATCCTGGCAACGTGAACATGATACATGGTCATCACAGTCATGTCGTGTGGGCTACCAGGATAGTCATCCAGTTTCTCTGGCTCCACACCCACCTACTGCTCAGCATCACCCTCCACCTGCACCTCCATTTGCTCCTCCATCTCCATCTGGGGATCGTACTGTGGCTCAGGATCGTTCCCCTGAGATGTTCCCTCGCCATCAGCACGGCGTTCCCTTCCCTTGCCCCTGCCCTGCCACGCCTGGGAACTCCCCCTTTCAACCTCTTCATATACTCTCTCCTAACATAAGCATGCATCGCTTCTCTTTGACCCTTGGTGCATTCAATATGTTTCATACATTTAACATGCATAATCAAGTATACACACAATCAAAAGAAATCCATGAAACTATTAAAAAAAATATGGCTACTGGTACACTTCAGATTAAAAAATCTGAACAACAACAATCAAGTTCAGATTTTATAATCCGAACTGATGCAGTGCTACAAAAGAAAAAAATCGAACCATAACAGTTGCATGTAGACATAATGAGACGTAACCTTTAGTTTGATGTTTTATAAAGCTTCAAATGTGATGAGTTTGAGCAAAAAAACTCCAAGATTCGACAAATTTGTGGATTTTGAATTTTGGGATAAGGGAGAGAGAGAGAGAGAGAGAGAGAGAGAGAGAGAATGTGAAATGTAAATGTAAGACTATAGAAATGGGGGAAGTTGCTGTCTTCGTTTTATATATAGTCAGTTTTTGGATTTTAGAATTCAAACACGTTTCGGATTGTAAAATACGAAGGGCAGTTTTGAAAAAAAAATAGGGCGCGTGAGAACCTCGTAGGGTGAGAAAAGTAATAGTCAACCAATTTTTTCACTTCCGGAAGCATAACATATATAATAGGGCTAAAACCTCAAAATTCAAATCATTCTCTCCTCAATTTTCACACCACGCGACTTGGTTTCTACCGTTTTCACTTCTCCGTAAAACCCTAACTCATACCATTCACTGCGTGTCCATCCAATGAAAAGAAAAAAAATTCTTCTCTCAAACCTCCGCATCATATGATAGTTTCAGATTCAACAACATGTTTTTGGGAATCTATTATCAAATTCTTCGTCAACAAACACGGTAATCGCTATTTGAATTCTTTATCCCTGGTCTCCAAACAGTTCCTCTCTATCATGGACCGTCTACGATTCTCACTCACTATTTACGAGCAAACACACCCTTTCCTCAGTAGCCTCTTCAAAAGGTTCACAAACCTCACATCCCTCGACTTATGGCACTACCGTTGTGACCTCGACGCGTTTCTCATGCAAATCTCTTGTTTCCCATCATTGAACATCACATCTCTCATACTCCCCTACCGATGTACCATTCCCGCAAATGGGTTGCGAGCTTTATCCAAAAACTTTACAACGCTGGCCTCTCTTGCTTGTTCTTATAGTTTTCTTAATAGCCGTGACCAATTACTCATTGCTGATTGTTTCCCATTGCTCAAAGAACTCAATCTTGGTCACCCATTGATCAATCTTGGTGACCCTTTGACCAACATGCACAGGCATAATGACTTCATTCATGGAATTCATTCTCTGTCATCTAAGTGTCGATGTATATAATATTTGGATCTTAGGGGAACTTGTTTATTGAAAGATCAACAAGTGGCCCAGTTGTCTCTGCTTCTTGGTGATTTGGTGTCTATAAACCTTAGTGAATGTCAGTTTCTCAGAGTTATCCTTGCTTTCACTCGTTAGAAATTGTCGTTCACTTATTGAGATCGAAATGGAATCCACGTCTATTGGGAGAAAGAGTGTAGAGATTCTTAATTCTTTGAGAGATTTTGCTGTAAGCCCTCAATTAAAGTCTCTTTGTTTGGCTCACTGTGAGCGGTAGAGAGATGAAAACATTGTATTGTTTACTCCCATTTTCCCAAACTTGGAGGTGCTTGATTTGAGCCATTAAAAGAGCATACCTGAAGAAATTATTATTCAAGTTTTAAGATGTTGTAAGATTAGGCATTTGAACTTGTCATCTACAACTAATAATAAATTAAATAAACAACTAATATTCTATAACTTCTGCCCTTAGGAGTCCTATTACTAAGGACATCTAATAGGACATCTTTAGTGGATGATCCTTAAATACCTCTATAAGCCCCTTTGAACCTTAAGATCTTCCCTAACTCTGATGAGTCCCTGAAAACAATTCACCTAAACTATAATGTATTCCCTTTATATAAGTATATATTAATTACCCCCTTGTCTCAAATTATAAGTCGCTTTACTTTATCGATGTGCATTTAACTTATTTTTCCTATTATTTTCCACACGTGTGTTACCCTTAATGAGCTTTATATTGGCTGAAATCAATTCCCATTTAATTTCATAAAAGGCTAATTAACATGTCGGCTGTTTCATACGTTTTTAAAGTACGTATTTGATTTTGTAAATCATTCGCGTTGTTGGAAGCGCTTTATTGAGCTGTTTAATGTTCTATAAATTAATATTGTTGTCAGTCTTGTAAGCATTGTGCATCCAACAATGGCAGTTCCAAGTTCAAATACCTTAAAATTTTCAATACTCATAATCACTCTACTTGCATTTGAGGCTAGTGATACTATAGCTATTGGTCCTATGGTAATAGTTACTATTCTCAATAAGGTACAAGCTCCAACTCCAACAACTATAACTGTTAATTGCAAATCCAATAATGTTGATCATGGATTTCACACACTTAGTTTTGGAGGAGCTTACATGTTTACATTCCAACCAGAATTTTTTCCGAATAAATTAATAGCTATGTTATTCTCCTGCAGTTTTACATGGCCTCAAAACCCCCATCTTCATTATCTTGACATTTATGACCAAAACCGTGACAATTGCAAAGATTGCACATGGCATATAAACGCAAATGGAGGCTGTTTGAACGACCAAAAGTGTGGTCCCTGGAAAAGTATCCAATTAATGGATACGTACAACACTTCAAAGTGGCCGCAAAGGAAGGGGTTGAATGAATTGCGACATGCCCACCCTCCAACTTTTTAAATTATTTATTTTAGGGTTAATACTGCTTTTGGACCTTGTAATATTAGCGAATTTCAGTTTTGGTTCTTGTAAAAAAAATAATTTAGATTCTGTCTCAGTCATTTCAGATTCTTCCACTTTAGGTTCCTCACTTAAACATGTCAGCAGAATCTGTTGACGTATCTTGATGACTGTGTAATTTTAATATTTTTTAATCCACCTGAAATTATAATTATTTTCATTATTTAAAATTCTAAAACATAAATTAAACAAGTAAATTAAAAAACAAAAATATTTTCAATCCCTCATTCATCTCTCTCTCTCTCTCTCTCTCTCTCTCTCTCTCTCTCTCTCTCTCTCTCTCTCTCTCTCTCTCTCTCTCTCTCTCAGCTTCATCTTCTCCCTCTGTCTTTCTTCACCTCTGACCACCATCTCCCCCGCCGTCCATCACACCGTTCATCATCGCAGCGCACCACCAACCACCACCCTCGTTCTTCCTCTCCTTCTACACCCTCCACTGTCATCTCTTTTTTTCCTCTTCCCCATCTCTCCCCTCTACCGTCATCTTTCCCTCATCAAAATCGCCACCACCACACCCACCACCATCTCACTTTGACAATTTATGCTTTAAATCAAAAGCCCCAAACTTTGATTCTAAACCCAAATTTTCTTCCCCTCCAAAATTCAGAATATAACCTTTGTTAATGGGTAGGAACCAAAATTCGATTTTGGGTAGGAACCTTTGTTAATTGGAACATAACCTTTGTTAATGGGTAGAATCAAAGAGATGGTGTGGTTTTGATTGGTTTTAGTTACACAGAGCAGTGGAAGAGGCACAATATGTGTAACACCCATAATAAGATTGCCTAGGATCTTATACGAGTATTAAAATTTCGTACTGGATACATTAATTTACAATATAAAAAGTTCGTTCAAACATTCCATCACATTGTAATATTACAATTCCAAAGTTTATACAGTACTTCTTGATACATATACATCATATACATCAACATATAAACCAGTCAACTATGAATACATAACATTCAGCACGATCAGTCCGTAGCCTTCTCCTTACCCTTGTGGCGTGTTGACTGCGATCCTGCCTGTGAACCTGCACCAGAAGGAATGGGATGAGACATAATGTCTCAGTGAGCTCTACCCAGCCTACTGTTGGCAACCACAGGGAACCTAGGGTCGCCATGCCTACCTTGGCAATTTAGGGGAATTCTAGAATCGCCAAGTCTTATAATCCTACCTATAACTATAAAACTTCCTGTAACTATGACTGCAGCTATAACTGTATAACATAAAGCAAATAAAGTGTTTTATGTTAGCTGTTAGCGTTGAACAAACAATTATCTGAGTTCATTTTACGGAGGGCACCCGGGTGGAGCAACCCCTAGATACGTCTCCCTATAAACCGGTGAAATTCCTATCATATCAGGCTAACACCGGACTCCCTATAAAACGTGTGGACAACCCTCTCGGAGAAGTCCCATCCGGCGAATCCCGGAGTCTGATGAACACGCCCTGTAACTGTAAAACGTGCAAGCACGCCAATATCTTTAATCTTTAATTCTTTAACTATAACATATAAACATATAAATTGTCACTGTAATTCTATAACAATCCTGTGACCTATAACCTGTAACCTTTAAAAGCTTGGCTTATCGTTCTCATAAGCCACCTATAATTGCTGGAGATCCAACACTATGAACTTAAATGAAACTATGATCTATAAACCATTCCTATTGCTTTGTATCCTAAAGTGGATAAAACTATGAACTTGTTCCTCATTCTATAACTCTTGTTTTCATATCAAGGAATTCGGCATATCGTTGTCATATGCCGCTCTAAGAATTATCCTATTCGATAAAC
The DNA here is from genome assembly GCA_018208015.1 of Medicago ruthenica. Taxonomy (NCBI): domain Eukaryota; kingdom Viridiplantae; phylum Streptophyta; class Magnoliopsida; order Fabales; family Fabaceae; genus Medicago; species Medicago ruthenica. The sequence goes on from WNNG01000403.1 coordinate 110,676, forward strand.
CTCAAACTCTACATTTCCAAGCCTTGCATAATCCTTACTTCTATACGTTTATGACCTTTGGGAAGCATTTAGAATGAGTTAAAATGGTGGGCAAGGTTTCCAAAATATATTGTGAGAATGCAGTAGCAAGAAGCCATGCCCGCGCGCACCAGGACCCCCAGAACAGCTCAACTAAGTTGGGCTGTTCAGGGTTGGTCGCTACAAGCGCCAGTGTGGTCGCTACAAGCGCGGGTAGGCAGGGAATAACCCTGCCTGGTCGCTACAAGCGACAGCCCGTCGCTACAGCGACCGTAACAGCATAAAAATGTGTAAAAATGTGATTTTCCACCATTTTTGCCCATTCAAGGTTACCCAAGCTTCCAAGACATGTTAAAAATGATTTTCCATCATAAAACATCAGTTAAAAACATTCACAAGCAAGGATTATGGCTAGCAAGGAAATTAGGGCAAAATTCTAAACTTTCTATAACTTTTTCCTATGAAGAAAAACACACAAAACTCACACTATGAGGGTTCTAAAACCCAAGATGAGCTCACCTAAGATTGGTAGCAAGCTGGCTTAGCTTCAATCCAAAACTCCAACTTGTAAACTTCCCTTATTCTTGGTTTTTCCTTAGTTTTCTTGTTCCAAGTTCTTCCAAGGCTTGAGTGCTTGAATCACAAGTGTTTAAGGATGAAAAGATGGATTAAGGATGAAGGATAGGGTGGGTCGAAAATCTAGAGAGAAGGAGGGGAAAATTCTGATTTAGAGAGAAGAAGAAAATGTGATAATTATGAAAACAACTCATATTTATCCATTTATATTCTTTGTCTCTATAATTACAACTTTGCCATTCCAATACGTTTAATTCCTGTAACACTGTTAAATGCCTCGCATAAGTGGGTTATTACACTCTACCCCCTTAAAGAAATTTCGTCCTCGAAATTTAGAAATTACCTGTAAAAAGATGTGGATAACTCTCCTGCATCTCTGATTCCAATTCCCACGTAGCTTCCCCAGTGGAGTCGCCATTTCTGTCGCGTCGAATTTCAGATGTCAAGCTATTGGGGAAGCTTTGAATCACTAATTCTAAATTACGACTGAACTTTTAATTTTTCGGGGAAAAAGGAAAAAAGTTCTAAATTACCTTGAGAAAAGATTTTAGGTTCGAAAGTCGATTATGCAAGGGGAAGGTATTAGCACCCCTCACATCCGTTGTACTCAACGGGAACCTCTCAGTCGGCTTAGGCTTAAAATGCTTCGATGTTTTACTTGCGTGTTTAAACATGTATAAAAGGAAATATATAAAAAAACATAATGCGAGATGAAGAAAGAGATAAAAACAAACGAAAAGGGAAAAACAGGTTTTTTTATTAATGGGCTTGACAAGATGTCGATCTTGCTCCTACGTATCTCCCGGTAGTCGGAGAATTCAAAGCGTACGTAGTTCTTTGGTAGAAAACGTTTGTATGTTGGTTCGTTTTAGTTAAAAAAAAGTTTGATCACGTCCGAGCGAAAAAGTTTGAAAAGAAAAAAGATGTAATGAAAGTAAATGTCAACTGTTCGGGTTGCTGCCGAACTGACCATTGACGACAAGAAAATAAAAGTCAGCTGCTCGGGTTGTTGCCGAGCTGGCCACTGACGACAATGCATAAAAGTAAATGATTTGATGAAAAAGTTTTACGCTCGGACTTGAGCAAAGGTTTTAAAAACGTACGAAGACGTACAAAGTTTTAAAATGGTGAAAGATGGACGCTAGGCGATAAGCTCGCGCAAGGCGTGAATGTTTTTTAAAAAAAGACAAACGCACGGAGGCGAAAAATTCGCGCAAGGCGTAAAAGATTAAAATAAACGCGCAAGGCGCGAGAGGTTCGGATTGACCACGAGGGCCAAGAAAAGGTTAAAAATGGCCACAAAGGGGCCAAGGGAAGGTTGAGCGTGCTAGACGCGTCAAAGGGTGGAATGACGATTGCCCGAGCGACGAGACATACGTCACGCATTCGTACAATCGAGGTTTGGGGAGACATACGTCAAGCCATTCCCGTTTCATTCAAGTTTGGTTTTGAAACTCGGAGGGACCTCAAAGGGAACCAAAGCTTTTTTAAAAGGACACTTGTAAAAGAAAAGAAAAACAACACGAACAAATTTGTTGTTCGATTTTATTAAAAATCATGAACGTTACTTGTTGCTTAAGCTATTGAAACTCAAGAACAAATTTGGTTCAAGTTTGAATGGCAAACACAATCATAAAACATGCAAAAATTGGAAAGTTCACAAGTTCGGCTCAATTCGAGCTTGGTTTTAAGAATGAGCAAACTCGGCTTAAGTTCGCGTTTGGATTGAAAATCATGGACAACATGGTTGTTCAAGTTTGTTTTTGAAATAGACGAACTTAGCTTGTTGCTCAAACTTGGTTTTTGAAAATATTAAGAACGTAACTTGTTTCACAAGTTATTCGAAATTTGTCGTACGAACTTGTGAAATCTTCAAAGTCGTGCATGATTATGAGTTGGGTTTGGACCAAAATGGTTTTTACCCTCTTTAGGTTCTGAATCAAGGGCTAGAATCCCAAAAATTTGACATTTGAATGCCTGATTCATGTTCTGAATTTCACATACTTCGCAGAGCAACCAGAACTTGGCTCTGCGAAGTCAGGTTCTGGTGTGTTCGCAGTGCGAGCAAGGCTTGGCTCTGCGAAGTATGCGAATTTCCAACTCAGAAGCTGTTTCTGAACAGAAGTTCAGAAACTGCTTCTAAGCAAGATTCAGAACCTAAAGGAGGTTAAGAAACTTGACAAAAAGGAAGAAAAAAGGGGAAAAAATCACAGTTTTAAAGCTTGGCCCCTTTGAGGTCCTTCTTGAGGTTCAAAGGAGGTTTTGGTTCACCAAATAAAATTGGACAAAGCAAGATATGCAAACAGCAAATACAATAGAAAAGAAAGGTTATAGGAGACTTACAGAACTCCTAGCAATGCTTGAACAAGATTGGAAGTGGCTTGCTTGCTTTGTGAGAGGTTATGAACAAAGTTCAAAGTGTTTGGGATGGACTGATTTTGTGCTGCAATGCAAGGGATTTTTGTGTGGATTTCGTGTGTATTGGCTCTCTGAATTGGTCTGTTTTTTGCTGGTTTTCAATGTGTTTCAGTGTGTGTGATCCTTGGGCCTTGCCATTCCTTTTATAGGCATAAATGCAAATCTTTGTAATGATGAACAATGATGAATAAAATCCTAAAACACTAGCTGATTTGGACTAAATTCAGGCTAGAAGACTTTGCATTTAATGCTAATGGATAGAACTTGCTTTGCCTTGTGCCAAGGGGCAAGGTCTTGACTGATCTCAGCCACAAATGCCATTGATTCTAGAAGGTAATGATGGTAAAAACTGTAAAACAGGGCAGCTGCAAAAGGGATGATTCTTGGGATCAATCCTTGCAATCTTGAAAGGTCAAACAATCAAAACGTGTACTGCCATGTACAGGGAGATTGGGGGAATCAAAATTAGCATGTGGGCTTATGTGTGAGAGGAGAAATCCAGCTCAAAACAGGGCATGTCAAACAGCTTTTTTGCAACATAAACCACTTGTGATTGACTGGTTTTGGCAGGGGAAAAGGGAAGGAAAGGGATCAAGCAGCTGGCTGGCAAGTTTAGGTTGGGTGAGGGGTCAATTTGGAGGGACAAAAACTGACCAAGGGCAGCCAATTTGTTTGATCACATGAGAGGTTGGAAGAAAATTCTTCTTTCCTTTTACCTTTAATGTCACACATTAAATCTTGCCTTGCTGCACCAAATCAGTCACAAAATAGCAAGAATACAAGTAATAATGCTACTAATAATAATTGCAGTTGAAAACAAAAAGGATAAATCAAAGTATAAAATTCTGCAGAAAATTCGCAGAGGTCGCAGTGCGAGGGTTAATTCGCACTGCGAACTCCACTTTTTTGTTTTTTTGTATTTAAAATAAAAGGTAAAATGGGGAAAATAATAAATATATATAATGATAATAATGATGATAAAAAATGCAAGAAATGCAAATGATGATGATAATAAGGAAAATAGTAGATAATACTAATAATGAAAATGATAACATTTAATAATAATAATGATAATAAAAAAGGATAAAACTTATTAATTACAATAAATAGTAGTAAAGGTAATAATAATAATAAAATGACAATATTAATGATATTAAGGCTAATGGAAATGCTAGTAATGATATTAATAAAAATGCAAACAAAAATACTACAACAAGAATGAAATAATACAAAGTAATAATAAATAATGAAAATAATAAAAGATGAAACACACATAAAAATATAAGTCAAAAAATGGGGTATGACAGATGCCCCTATTTAAGTTTCTTCGTCCCGGAGATTGAAAATGTGATTTGAAATGAACGGGTTGAAGAGACTTAAATATAGAGTACGCCATTTTTTGATTAAATATTTTCATGAATTACAAATGCTATAAATGCATGTATGCAAATGCTATGAATGCATGATGTAAATATGGATGCAAAAGATGATAAAAAGGGAAAACCAAACCGGGGATAAGTGTCAGCTGTTCGGGTTGTTGCCGAACTGCCACTGACAACAAAGAATGAAAAGGTAAATGCCAGCTGTTCGGGTTGTTGCCGAACTGGCCACTGGCGACAAAAGAATGAAAAGGATGTCAACTGTTCGGATGTTGCCGAACTTGCCATTGACGACAGGAAAAAGAAATGTCAACTGTTCGGATGTTGCCGAACTTGCCATTGACGACAGGAAAATAAATGAAAGATGTCAGCTGTTCGGATGGTTACCGAACTTGCCACTGACGATACTGGGGATGCGGCTGACAAGCCGTTCCTTACAAAGAATGCCCCTTCAAACGGGGAGAAAGAATGCACAAGCTGTTCATTGAAGAACTCGCCACTTGGCACAACACTGGGGAGTACGCACAAGCTGTTCATTAAAGAACTGCCACTTGGCGTAAAGACTTGACAAAAAGACGCGCAAACTGTTCGTTTGAACTGTCACTTGGCGGAAAAGGATGACATCTCTGAACCAGACAGACTGGGGATGACACTGGGAAAAAAGAATTCACGAATTGCTCGCGATTGTTTGGTGAGACTCATGATGATTAGAACAACCATGTATGACATGCTGTATGCATAAATGAATGCATGAATGTATGACTATCACTAAGGACGTCATGTAAGGGATGGACTTGTACTGGGGATACCCAACTTATTTGTTAAGGAATTGCCCCTTGATACGATGAAAAACATGCACAAGCTGTTCGTTAAAGAACTATCGCCTGGCGAAAAGGAGGATGACATCCCTAGACCGCATAGACTGGGGATGCCATTCGACTATTTGTGGGAAATGCATGATATGAATATGAGATGCATGTTAATGAATGACTATGATATGATGCATGAATTATGCTGACCTGGGGGATGACAAACGTCACGTGGGACGCTGGGGGATTATGATTTGAATGCCGAGCAAAGTCGGGCTTGGATGATGTAAGACTCCACTGGGGGGTTATGCCAATAAGATTGGGCTTCGCTTGTGAATTCGCTGGGGATATAAGGATCATTTTGGAAGCATGATCGATATCCAGCCTTCGATGCCAATGATAATTGGGCTTTTGAGAGTAGGACAAAGATTGACTTCCTGGGGAGTTTGGTGACCTATGAACAAAGGTTGTTCAAAGAAAGAAAATGTTTTATTGATTTTTTTTTGTTTGGTTTGGAAGGACAAGGTCCTTTGCCTACATACCCGAATGGGATCAAAACCGATGTAGTTCGGGTTCTCGCCCGGGTACGACCGACAAACTTGGTGAGACAAGATTAGACTGGTAAAATGAAAAGTGGACCGACGTCACATTGCAAACACTCGGTAACCTTAATGGGGATGATGCCACATGGGATACATCCAACTACTGACGGGGTAAAGCCGTAACCACTGATGAGGAACACATACCTCCTGGGGAGATTGTTTTAATCCACTGGGGGATATGATTGGATGCCGAGCAAGGTCGGGCTTTGGTTGTAATTGGATGCCGAGCGAGGTCGGACTTTTTGATTGGTTGCCGAGCGAGGTCGGGCTTTGGTTGGTTGCCGAGCGAGGTCGGGCTTTGGTAAGGTGCCGAGCGAGGTCGGGCTTTGGTAAGGTGTCGAGCGAGGTCGGGCTTTGGGAAGGTGCCGAGCGAGGTCGGGCTTTGGTTGGTTGCCGAGCGAGGTCGGGCTTTTTATGGATGCCGAGCGAGGTCGGGCTTTTTATGGGATGCCGAGCGAGGTCGGGCTTTGTATGGGATGCCGAGCGAGGTCGGGCTTTTGATGGGATGCCGAGCGAGGTCGGGCTTTTGATGTGATTGTGTTTGTAAGGGCCAATGAAAATTGGGCTTTTGTTATGATCGGGTGCCAAGCATGGTTGGGCTTTGTGAATTGCTTTTGGGAGTGCCAATGACAATTGGGTTTTTTGTTGGAAATTGTGAGGAATGCCAATGACGACTGGGCTTTTTGTGAATTGTGGGGGAAATGCCAAGCATGGTTGGGCCTTGTTTGAAATTGTGGGTGCCAATGAGAATTGGGCTTCGGGTGTGAGTATGTTACCAAGCACGGTTGGGTTTTGGGATGTGGGAATGCCAATGAAAATTGGGCTTTTTGATTGGTTGCCGAGCGAGGTCGGACTTTGGTTAGAAATTGTATTTGTGTGTGCCAATGAAAATTGGGCTTTTGGGTGAGATTCCACTGGGGAAATGCCAATGAATATTGGGCCTTGGTTTGCCAATGATTATTGGGCTTGGGTTTGCCAATGAATATTGGGCTTGGGTTTGCCAATGAATATTGGGCTTGGGTTTGCCAATGGATATTGGGCTTGGGTTTGCCAATGGATATTGGGCTTGGGTTTGCCAATTGATATTGGGCTTGGGTTTGCCAATGGATATTGGGCTTTTTGATTGGTTGCCGAGCGAGGTCGGGCTTTGTTTTGGGTTGGCAATTTTGATGTTCCAAGGTTGCACTAAATACAAAATTTATATCATACAACTTAAGTTAAAAACATGTTTATCGATGAACCATGCCTATCACACATTTAAGTAAAAAAAACAAATTGAATATTAATGCGGGGGGTATTGAACACTCACCCAGCAAGTTTGCTAACATTCCGATCGAGTTATATGTCCATCTAATCATCGTTTCTAAAAGCATGAAAGCATTGATCACAAGGTCTTTGAGGGTTGTAATTTGGCTGGGTTACAAAAGAAATGTCATATGTGGGGAAATTGAATTCAAAAGGCCAAGAAAGGAACATTCTTTCTAATTACACACCTCCTCCTTATTTCACACATAACTTTTGGCGATTTGCAAATACTTTTGTTTGATCTTGACAACCTTTTGATTTACTGATTTTTCTCTTTTTTCTTTCTCTTTTGAGATTTCTTGATTTGTTTTTCTTTCTTTTTTCTCCTTTTTTTTGTTGTCAAGATCAAATAAGAAATTCACCAATTGCTTGATACACACAACCTCCCTTTTCCAACTTAATTCAAGATGATACCCTATTTGAATGTTCCTTCCTCCTTCGGCAAGGGACAATAATCATGAAGGCTAAGGGTTCAAAATGGAAGAAAAATATCAGAATTCCAAATGATTTAACTATGAACTGAATTTTTTACAAACTTCGGCAATTTCAATAAGCAATTGAGCTTATGAAAGTTGGCAGTTCATAGTTAATGATTCTGATTTATTAGGCTCAAAGGGGTTAACAAATGCTCACTTCTCACAGGGTGGGCTATTTGTGGTCAAGTGTTTTTACTCATATCAAAAAAAATGCCTTGATCCTATCAATGCTTTCATACAATCTAAAACAACGTTCAGATTTAACATAACAAAATCGAGTTAAACAAAAAATGTCGGTCTCCTGCATATGTATAATGATGATTTTGAGGATTCCTCACATTGGCTGGTTCTAAATGGTTCACAGAATAAACATATTAAAAACACAAACTGTATGATATAACTTTTGTATTTAATGCTTGTCAACGCAAACTGTATTGGATGCCGAGCTAGGTCGGGCTTTGTTGATTGTGCCAATGATGATTGGACTTTTGTTAAATGGGGAAAAGGCCGCAGTAGCCTGGGGGAAGGTAACCTCGGGTTGAGGTACCGGAATCTCTTGGAGAGTAGTGGGAATAGGGATGAATTCCTCACCAAAGTTTGAACGGCATGCCCTATGTACAACCGGGGCCTATTGTTATATGTGTGGGTTGCTTTGGGACGACGAGCCACTTTTCTTGACGTTGACGCGTAGTGTTGCGAAAAAAATGCGAACACCGAAGACTCAATGCGGATTGTAAGAAATCCTTGAGGTAAGAAGGGGAACGAGTTTTGGACTCGAAGACAAATGTATGCATGTCATGCATGATGCTAATGTATGTATGCAATGTATATGACAAAATATGCCCGTTTTTTGAAAATGCATATGCAAAAATCATTTTTATGAACGCAAATGTATGGTATGCATATGTATGTTCAAAATTTCCCCCCATCCTCACGTGTAGGTGATGACATCCTGTCATTACTCTTTTAGTAGGCATTTTTCATGTAATTTTAGTGTTATGCATTGTAATTCTTGGAGTTGCAAGCCACAAAAAGGACAGAAAATGGAGTTTGAAGATTGGGAATTCGGCCACCGAATACTAGCATTCGGCCACCGAATTTGCTGCCCAAAGCAACACTGATTCACGCAATAAATCGGCCACCGAAGTGCAGAATTCGGCCACCGAAGATCAGGCAATTCGGCCACCGAATTGAAGGATTCGGCCACCGATTTTGACAGGCTTATTTAAGAAACTTGCATTTTCTGGATCAAGGGTTCACGATTTTGGAGACCTAGAGGCATATTTTGGAGCTGCAGCTTTGAAAACTCATAGCCAGTTATCAATACATGTATGAATCCTTTAATTCTTGTTAGTTATCTTGTACTTTAGCTATGAGTAACTAATCTCTTTGTGGTTGAGACTTAGATGAATTTGATGTAATCCTATGGGAACCCTAATTTGTTGAACTCCTTTGAATATCAATGAAAGCCTAGTTTTTATTCATATTATCTTGTGTTTAATGCCTTTTGTATGTTCATCATTGACTACTAACCCTAGCCTCATGGATATGCAAATTGATCGGAGAGATTGAGTGACCACTAACCCTGGCTCTTGACTCGAATCTAGGTAATACGTTTGACCTAAGTAATTAAGCTAGAGATAGACAATTATTAGGTTATGACGTAGGGATTAATGGACTATTAAAACCTCCTACGGTTTCGAACTCGCTTAAGAGATTAAGGTGTTGTAACTTGAGGAGAGAATTCTAGGTCAAGAGATTGGGTAGAATTACTTTGTTAATCTGTCGTTGAACTAGATGGACATTGATTGACTTAGGAGTGCAAATTACCATAGGAGAGCTTCAGAGGAGTCGAAAGTCTTAGCCATGTTTCTCTCTATTTTCTTAAAACCAATCTTTATCGCTTTTTAATCAAATTTATTTTACAAACTCAATTAAACTGCCTAGGGCAACCCTGAATTTAGTACATCCTGATTGATAACAATAATGCTTAGTCGAAATTAACAACGGTCCTCGTGGATACGAATTTTATTATTACTTCGATTGAATTTGGTACACTTGCCAAATATCTATCAGTAGGCTCTAAAGGTGATATTTCCTAAGAAGAGGTCCCTAGAGTCATCGATCTCACGTGGAATTAGGGTTGTCTATGGACATACGTCGACATGACTTCAATTAATTCCATGTGAAAATCTCCTCTAAGCGGTGTTGGGCATCCTACCTCACGGACATACGTCAACGCGGGCTTCCGCTCACAACCACCATTCTAACTTAGTTTTCTCTCGAGCTCGGGTAAAGAGCCTCACACGTCCGGCATTAACCCGAACAATGTGGAGTAACATCGCTCAAGTAACCCCCACAATTTGATATATATATATATATGAAGCACAAAGGATATATATGTATGTAGAGTATAAGAATAAACAAGACAAATAAAATGACAAGAAAATATAAACACGTAAGTAAAATGAACCAAATTAGCCTAAAAGCCGACTGAGATAGGCTTGACTCGTTTATGCACAAACAAAGTGTTTAATGCACGGTCCCCAGTGAAGTCGCCATTTCTGTCGCGTCGAATTTCGGATGTCAAGCTATTGGGGAAGCTTTGAATCACTAATTCTAAATTACGACTGAACTTTTAATTTTTCGGGGAAAAAGGAAAAAAGTTCTAAATTACCTTGAGAAAATATTTTAGGTTCGAAAGTCGATTATGCAAGGGGAAGGTATTAGCACCCCTCACATCCGTTGTACTCAACGGGAACCTCTCAGTCGGCTTAGGCTTAAAATGCTTCGATGTTTTACTTGCGTGTTTAAACATGTATAAAAGGAAATATATAAAAAAACATATTGCGAGATGAAGAAAGAGATAAAAACAAACGAAAAGGGAAAAACAGGTTTTTTATTAATGGGCTTGACAAGATGTCGATCTTGCTCCTACGTATCTCCCGGTAGTCGGAGAATTCAAAGCGTACGTAGTTCTTTGGTAGAAAACGTTTGTATGTTGGTTCGTTTTAGTTAAAAAAAGTTTGATCGCGTCCGAGCGAAAAAGTTTGAAAAGAAAAAAGATGTAATGAAAGTAAATGTCAACTGTTCGGGTTGCTGCCGAACTGGCCATTGACGACAAGAAAATAAAAGTCAGCTGCTCGGGTTGTTGCCGAGCTGGCCACTGACGACAATGCATAAAAGTAAATGATTTGATGAAAAAGTTTTACGCTCGGACTTGAGCAAAGGTTTTAAAAATGTACGAAGACGTACAAAGTTTTAAAATGGTGAAAGATGGACGCTAGGCGATAAGCTCGCGCAAGGCGTGAATGTTTTTTAAAAATAAAAAGACAAACGCACGGGGGCGAAAAATTCGCGCAAGGCGTAAAAGATTAAAATAAACGCGCAAGGCGCGAGAGGTTCGGATTGACCACGAGGGCCAAGAAAAGGTTAAAAATGGCCACAAAGGGGCCAAGGGAAGGTTGAGCGTGCTAGACGCGTCAAAGGGTGGAATGACGATTGCCCGAGCGACGAGACATAAGTCACGCATTCGTACAATCGAGGTTTGGGGAGACATACGTCAAGCCATTCCCGTTTCATTCAAGTTTGGTTTTGAAACTCGGAGGGACCTCAAAGGGAACCAAAGCTTTTTAAAAGGACACTTGTAAAAGAAAAGAAAAACAACACGAACAAATTTGTTGTTCGATTTTATTAAAAATCATGAACGTTACTTGTTGCTTAAGCTATTGAAACTCAAGAACAAATTTGGTTCAAGTTTGAATGGCAAACACAATCATAAAACATGCAAAAATTGGAAAGTTCACAAGTTCGGCTCAATTCGAGCTTGGTTTTAAGAATGAGCAAACTCGGCTTAAGTTCGCGTTTGGATTGAAAATCATGGACAACATGGTTGTTCAAGTTTGTTTTTGAAATAGACGAACTTAGCTTGTTGCTCAAACTTGGTTTTTGAAAATATTAAGAACGTAACTTGTTTCACAAGTTATTCGAAATTTGTCGTACGAACTTGTGAAATCTTCAAAGTCGTGCATGATTATGAGTTGGGTTTGGACCAAAATGGTTTTTACCCTCTTTAGGTTCTGAATCAAGGGCTAGAATCCCAAAAATTTGACATTTGAATGCCTGATTCATGTTCTGAATTTCACATACTTCGCAGAGCAACCAGAACTTGGCTCTGCGAAGTCAGGTTCTGGTGTGTTCGCAGTGCGAGCAAGGCTTGGCTCTGCGAAGTATGCGAATTTCCAACTCAGAAGCTGTTTCTGAACAGAAGTTCAGAAACTGCTTCTAAGCAAGATTCAGAACCTAAAGGAGGTTAAGAAACTTGACAAAAAGGAAGAAAAAAGGGGAAAAAAATCACAGTTTTGAAGCTTGGCCCCTTTGAGGTCCTTCTTGAGGTTCAAAGGAGGTTTTGGTTCACCAAATAAAATTGGACAAAGCAAGATATGCAAACAGCAAATACAATAGAAAAGAAAGGTTATAGGAGACTTACAGAACTCCTAGCAATGCTTGAACAAGATTGGAAGTGGCTTGCTTGCTTTGTGAGAGGTTATGAACAAAGTTCAAAGTGTTTGGGATGGACTGATTTTGTGCTGCAATGCAAGGGATTTTTGTGTGGATTTCGTGTGTATTGGCTCTCTGAATTGGTCTGTTTTTTGCTGGTTTTCAATGTGTTTCAGTGTGTGTGATCCTTGGGCGTTGCCATTCCTTTTATAGGCATAAATGCAAATCTTTGTAATGATGAACAATGATGAATAAAATCCTAAAACACTAGCTGATTTGGACTAAATTCAGGCTAGAAGACTTTGCATTTAATGCTAATGGATAGAACTTGCTTTGCCTTGTGCCAAGGGGCAAGGTCTTGACTGATCTCAGCCACAAATGCCATTGATTCTAGAAGGTAATGATGGTAAAAACTGTAAAACAGGGCAGCTGCAAAAGGGATGATTCTTGGGATCAATCCTTGCAATCTTGGAAGGTCAAACAATCAAAACGTGTACTGCCATGTACAGGGAGATTGGGGGAATCAAAATTAGCATGTGGGCTTATGTGTGAGAGGAGAAATCCAGCTCAAAACAGGGCATGTCAAACAGCTTTTTTGCAACATAAACCACTTGTGATTGACTGGTTTTGGCAGGGGAAAAGGGAAGGAAAGGGATCAAGCAGCTGGCTGGCAAGTTTAGGTTGGGTGAGGGGTCAATTTGGAGGGACAAAAACTGACCAAGGGCAGCCAATTTGTTTGATCACATGAGAGGTTGGAAGAAAATTCTTCTTTCCTTTTACCTTTAATGTCACACATTAAATCTTGCCTTGCTGCACCAAATCAGTCACAAAATAGCAAGAATACAAGTAATAATGCTAGTAATAATAATTGCAGTTGAAAACAAAAAGGATAAATCAAAGTATAAAATTCTGCAGAAAATTCGCAGAGGTCGCAGTGCGAGGATGATTTCGCACTGCGAACTCCACTTTTTTTGATTTTTGTATTAAAAATAAAAGGGTAAAAAAATGGGGAAACAATAATAAATAATAATAATAATAATGATGATAAAAAATGCAAAATGCAAATGATGATGATAATAAGGAAAATAGTAGATGATAATAATAATGAAAAATGATGATATTAAACAAAACTTAATAGTATTAAAGATAAAAACTAATAGTAATAAAATAATGATGATATTATTAAAGAAAAATAACAATAACATTAATAATATTAAGGATAATGATGATAGTGATAGTAATGCTTAATAAATGATAAAAAATGCAAATAAAATAGTATAGCAATAATAAATTAATAAAAGGTAAAAATAAATAAACGTTTTAATAACAAATAAAACACATAAAAAATATAAGTCAAAAAATGGGGTATGACAACTGTTAAATGCCTCGCATAAGTGGGTTATTACACTCTACCCCCCTTAAAGAAATTTCGTCCTCGAAATTTAGAAATTACCTGTAAAAAGATGTGGATAACTCTCCTGCATCTCTGATTCCAATTCCCACGTAGCTTCGCCATAGGGAGAACCTTTCCATATAACTTTAACAATTGGAATCTCTTTGTTCCTCAATACCTTGACATCACGTTCAATAATCCGTTCCGGTTCGGGACGAAAGGTCAAATCCGAACTCAATCGATGGTTTCCAACTCTACTGGTTGATAAGGATCAGGAATGAACTTCCTCAACTGTGAAACATGGAAAACATCATGTAATCCTGACATCGCCGGTGGCCGAGCCAATTGGTAAGCTGCTGGTCCGACACGTTTAAGTATCTGAAATGGCCCAATGAATCTTGGACTTAATTTCTTTGTTCTGAAAACACCTCGTAATCCCAACTTAGAGGTGACTTTCAAGAAAACATGATCTCCCACATCGAACTCCAGAGGTCTTCGCCTCTTGTCTGCATAACTCTTCTGTCGACTCTGAGCCGTTCTGATCTTATCCTGAATGGATTTAATCTTTAAAGTGGTCTCTTGAATAATCTCAGGTCCCAGAATACTTTTATCTCCAACCTCTGACCAACAAAGCGGTGTCCTACACCTTCTGCCATACAATGCCTCATAAGGTGCCATTCCAATACTAGAATGGTAACTATTATTATATGAAAATTCAATCAAAGGCAGATGATTATTCCAACTCCCTCCATCCTCTAAAATGCATGCACGAAGCATATCCTCTAACGTCTGAATGGTTCTCTCAGATTGCCCATCTGTTTGAGGATGATGGGACGTACTCAACTTTAACCTCGTTCCCAAAGCCTTTTGAAAAGCTTTCCAAAAATGAGAAGTAAAGATAGGATCCCTATCTGACACAATGCTGGTTGGAACACCATGTAATTTCACAATCTCCGCTATGAACAATTCTGCATACTGAGCAGCCTTGTACGTAGTCCTAACCGGTAAAGAGTGAGCAGACTTAGTTAACCGGTCGACAACTACCCAAATCGAATCATGACCTCGTTGAGTACAAGGTAACCCTGTCACAAAATCCATAGAGATTTCTTCCCATTTCCACTGAGGGATTTCCAATGGTACTAGCATCCCCGCAGGTCTCTGATGTTCAATTTTCACTTGTTGACACACAATACATCGTGAAACGAATTCCGCAATATCGGTCTTCATCCCCGGCCACCAATAATCTTTCTTTAAATCTTGATACATTTTAGTGGTACCTGGGTGAATACTGAAACTACTCTTGTGTGCCTCTTCCAAAATCAACCTTTTTAAATTAGCATCATTAGGAACACAAACTCTACCTTCAAACAGCAGAGTACCATCAGATGTCCTTGAAAACTCTGAATGCCCAATCCTCCTCTGAAGATCCATATCCGATTCTTGAGCTTGTGTGATTCTGGACCGCAAATCACAGGTAACATCTAATCTTTGCAACCAAGTGCCATTACCCATCTCAGTGACACTGAGGTTAAGGTCTCTAAATTTTTCATACAACCCGCAAGTGTGCATCAGCACTTCTGCCCTCATCAAAGATTTCCGGCTTAAGGCGTCAGCAACAACGTTCGCCTTTCCCGGGTGATACTTTAACTCAAAATCAAAATCCTTTAGGTATTCCATCCATCTCCTCTGTCTCATGTTCAGTTCCCGTTGATCGAACAAATACTTTAAACTTTTGTGGTCACTGAACAAGTCGAATTGTGCTCCATATAAATGGTGTCTCCATACTTTCAGAGCAAAAACTATAGCTGCCAATTCAAGGTCATGAGTGGGGTAATTCTCCTCGTGAGATTTAAGCTGTCGAGAAGCATAAGCTATAACATTACCTTCCTGCATGAGCACACTGCCTAGTCCCTTAGAGGACGCATCACAATAAACCACATATTTCTTTTCAGGGTCTGGTATTGCTAATACTGGAGCCTTGGATAATTTCTTCCTCAAAGTCCGGAAACTTTTCTCACAATCTTCGTCCCAGACGAAAGGCACATCTTTTCTTGTGAGGCGTGTCAAAGGTAAAGCAATCTGTGAAAATCTCATAATAAATCTTCGGTAGTAACCTGCTAAACCCAGGAAACTCCGAACCTCTGTTACATTCGCTGGCCTGGCCCAATTAAGGACAGCTTCGACTTTCGACGAGTCAACTGACACTCCTCCTTTAGAAATAACATGCCCCAAAAACTGGATTTCCGATAACCAAAATTCACATTTGCTGAATTTTGCATATAACTGATTTTCTCTAAGGATGTCCAAAACAATCCTCAGATGCTGAGCATGTTCCTGCGAGTCCTTTGAATAAATCAAGATATCATCGATGAAGATTACCACAAACTGATCCAGGTAAGGCTGGAAAATTCTATTCATGTAGTCCATAAATACTGCTGGAGCATTAGTCACTCCAAAAGGCATCACCAAAAATTCATAATGTCCGTAACGTGTTCTGAACGCCGTCTTGGACACATCTGACGATTTGATACGAATCTGGTGGTATCCTGATCTGAGATCAATCTTTGAAAACACTGAGGCTCCTTTAAGTTGATCCAAAAGATCATCAATCCTCGGTAACGGATACTTATTCTTTACTGTTACTTTATTTAGCCGACGGTAGTCGATGCACAGTCTCATACTACCATCCTTCTTCTTAACCAACAACACTGGTGCACCCCAAGGTGACACACTAGGCCTGATAAAATGTTTCTGAATTAAGTCTTCTAACTGAGACTTCAATTCCTTTAACTCTGATGGTGACATTCTGTAAGGCGCCACTGAAACTGGCTCAGATCCTGGGATGAGATCAATAGAAAACTCGACTTCCCGTTCAGGGGGTAAATTACTTATCTCCGAAGGAAAAACATCTAAATAATCACTGACAACTGGGATGTCACTGGGACTCAGTTCTGACTCTGAAGTCACAGTAACCATTACATAAAAACCTCTATCCTGAGCACACATGAGCTGAGTAAGCTGATGAGTGCGGTTGATTAACTCTGACAAAGCCACACCTTCGGTCGTATCATCTGTAGGCATAAAGATACACTTTTCCGCACATCCAATGTACACATGATTAGCAGAAAGCCAATCCATTCCTAGGATCACATCAAGTTGTATCATGGGAAGGCACACCAAATCTATATAGTATGTCTTACTAGATACAGTGATCGGACAATTTTCACATATGAAACTAGCTACAACTCCACCTTCTGTAGCGGTGGATACCGTCATAGGAGGTATCAACGGTGACATAGACAACTGTAATGCTTCTACACACTTGTAAGAAATAAATGAACATGTTGCACCACAATCAAAAAGCACTTTAACTGGAGTTTGGCCTAAGTAACACATACCAGCAATCATGTCTTCATTGGCCAAAGCCTTCTGGCCATCAAGTGAGTACACTCTACCCTTGCTTGTAGTAGTACCTTCAGCTCCACTTTTACCTTTCCTTTCTGGACAATTTGCCAAAATGTGCCCCGGCTGCCTACACCCGAAACACACTCCTGTTTGCCTCATGCACTGACCATAATGCGACTTCCCGCAATATTTACAAGTGACCACCGCCTGTGATGAAAATGACTGTTTGCCCCTTTTTGGAGAGCCCTTAGGCTTGTTCTCTTGATACCTATCTGGAAATTTGCCTTTCCTCTTTTCATATGCTGCAGCTTTCTCTTTAGCGGTCTTAGCAAAACCCGCTTCCGCAACCAAACTATCATGAACCATCTCGTCATAGCTGGTATTCCTTTGAAGACTCACTGCTGTATCAATTTCACCTCTCAACCCACGCCTATACTGATTCATCTTCCAGTTCTCATTAGCAGCATACTCGTTGTGAGAGGAGTAATACGACAATTCTTCAAACTTCTTTGTAAACTCGGTGACTGACATGCCACCTTGCTTCAACTCAAGAAACTCCTGTTCTTTCTTTACTTTATAAGACATCGGGATATACTTCTCTAGCATTGCTTCCTTGAAGTTATCCCAGTTAATCTCAATATCATTAGCCATCATTCGGCGCTGAGCAGATTCCCACCAATCTTCTGCTGCGCCTCTGAACTGATTAGTTGCCAACAATACTTTACTCTCTTCCGGGCAATCCACCATCCGGAACACCTTCTCAATCTGCTTCAGCCATCTTTTGGCTTCTGGAGGCTCTCCTTCTCCATTAAACTCTGGAGGGTGATTTCTGTTAAATTCCCGGTAGGATGGATTAGCCACTGCTGGTGGTGGCGTCTGCTGCTGGGCACCTTGTCCATGATGCATCATCTCCATCCATTCATGCTGAGTTTGAGCCTGTTGTTGGGCTTGTTGCTGCATCATGAGCATCATCTGTTGATGCTGTAACGCAGCCTGAGCTTGCTGCTCCTGATATTGCTGCTGCAACGCCTGTTGTTGTTGCATCATTTGAGCCCAAAACTGCATATTAGGGTCTCCTCCGGCTTCTTCAGCATTTGCCTGATTAGATCTAGGCCTGCCAGGACCTCTTCTCCTCCCGGACATCTTACCCTAACTGTCATACACAAGTCAAAGTGATCAGTTTCAACCAGATATAACATTTAGAATAATGTCCCGGATCCAAGAGATCTGAAGGTGAGAAAAACAAACACACAAGAAGGGGGGGGGTTGAATTGTGTGACTCTAAAACTTGTTCTTTTTCTTTTCAAAACTTAAGGTCAGTTCAGAAGCTGATGTGATCAGTTCAGAACAAATATCAGAAGTTAAATGCAGCGGATTTAAACAAGTTAAGGAGTAAGGGAATAGAGAGACACACAGAAATTATACAGGTTCCTTCTCAATGTGAGAAGTAGTCCTGTCCCCTTGTATCCAACAAGAGAGTTCACTATAATCTGAAGATTACACAATGCTCAACCACAAGGAAGAGACTTCCAGTTGCTCAATCACAAAGAAAGAGGCTTCTATGCTCAACCACCAAGGAAGAGGCTTCCAATTGCTTAAGTCACTAAGACAAGAGACTTCCCAATGCTCAAGTCACTAAGACAAGAGACTTCTGACTCAGACCACAAAGGAGTGAGGTTACAATTGCTTAGTATACAGACTAAGACTTAAGGGACCAAACTGGTTTACAACTGAAATAGTTTGGGATGAACACTTGATCAAATATCAGAGGTGTTCTCTTAATACAACTCAGGTTAAGACTCTTAACCTTAAGAAATTCTAAGTTACAAAGATGAGAGAATTTCTAAGAGGTTGGATGACTTGCGTATTTTTGACAGCAAAACAGAGCAAGAGTTCAGTTCTTTGTTTTCAAGAGTCTTGAACATTTTCTTCTTCAAATCTTCCTCCTTTTATAGACAAAAATAGAGCTGTTGAAGATTTGCTGGAATTCAGGAAATTAGCCGTTGCAATTGGACTAGGTTGCTGCAATTGTGTGCTGCACTTTATCTGTCAGAACAGGGCAGGTGCCATTTTTGAATTGGCCCACCTTAAAAACTGGAGAATGTTTGGGTCAGGGAGACAACTGTTCCATTGAGTTGTTCTGACACATCCAGGCATTAAATGCGCACAGTATTGGTCAAAATCCATGCCACATCAGCTTCAGAAGCTTCTCAGTGAACAGTGATCAGAAGCTGCTTCAGTTGTACGGATCAGAAGCTGGTCTTCAGATGTTGATTTCATCAGAAGCACCCGGTCTTCAGAAGCTGCACTTCAGGAGCATTTCTTCAGGACCACTTCAGAGGCTTCACTTTAGGAGCACTTCTTCAGGACCAGTTTCTTCTTAGCCTTGCAACCTTGCTTCTTGGCTTTCCTTCTTGCTCTTTAGCTTGTTCTTCATAACCATTACCAATCACTTTTTAATAAGCATGTGGTTCTGAAACACTTGAACAAAGCATTAGCAAATAACCAATTTTCTATTTAACACTTTGTTATCATCAAAACCATAAAGAGAGATATGTTTACACATAAATGTTTCAACAATCTCCCCCTTATTTGTAAGAGACTTTGTTAAACACATTTTGTTCCAACAATCTCCCCCTTTTTGATGATGACAAACATAAGTATTAAAACAGAAAATTGTTGTTGACTTATTTAACAAGTTAACTGTAGGGTGAGGTTTGTAAGCTCCCCCTGAGTCTGATCCAAGTTAATTAAGTTCAGAAAAAAAAAAACACAACTGTGAAAATTTCAGAATTGTTGTTAAGTTTAATTAACACTCTGACTTCAGGAGAGGTTTGTAAGCTCCTCCTAGGTCTGATGATCCTCAAGGTTAGGTTTGTAAGCTTCCCTTGATTCTTATCCATGTTAATTAACCTTAACTTAAAACAATATGGTGAAATTTACACTCAGAATTTAAAATGACTTGTTAACTTCAGGTTCTGAGGTTTGTAATCTCTCCCCCTAAGTTTGATAATCCACAGGATGAGTTTTGTAAGCTCCCTGAGTCTTATCCAAGTTATTTTAAATTCAATTTACTCACTAAGAGTAATGTATCTCACAAACAAATATCAAAGCCAGAGTTTCACTTCAAAGGCTAAGAGTTAAAAATTGTTCTCATAAGTTAAATTCAGTCAGAATTGCATCAGAGCTAGAGCTTGACTAATCAGTATCAGAGCTAGCTTAACAATTGTATCAGAGCTTAATCCTAACAATTGTATCAGAGCTTACTAGCTTAATAAGCTTAGTTCTTCTGACAGTTTTAACTTATTTGAGCTCAGGTGCTTTAATACTTGTTTTACTTTCTCCCCCTTTTGTCATCAACAAAAAGTATTACTATCTCCCCTTAAGACAGAAAAATTCTCCCCCTCTATCAAGAAGGTTGGAAAATATATCTGTTTCAGAGCAGAAAAGAATTTGAAAAGAGTTTGAAATCATGTATCAAAGCAGTTCAGTTTCCCCCTTTTTAAAAGAGTTTGAAAGCAGTTCTGACCCAAGTTTGAAAATATTTCAAAAGGATACAAAATTTGGGGGGGGGGGGTTGAACCAACTAATATTGTGAGATGTTTATGCAATCATATGGATAATCAAGCAGCAAAGATGAGTATCAGAGCATACTTGACTTTCAAGGATTATATGACTTGCATTTAAAATAGAATGCTGTTCAGAAGCAGAAAAGGTTTAGAGCTTCTGATCAGGTCATTCTGTGTTCAGACATGACTTGTTCAGTATAAATTGGTTCAGTATCAGAGCAAAACAACTCAAGAGGGTATCAGAGCAAATCTTGCAAGAAAGTATCAGAGCTAGATACCAATTGAGGAGGTTGTCTCAGAGTCTGATATCAAAAGACAGTTGTTAAGACTGCTGAACTGATATCAGAACCTGATACCAAATGAAGGTTTATCTCAGAGTCTGATACCAGATAAAAACATTTCTAAAGACTGAACATTGTCTGAAACACTGGGCTTTTAAAATGTGTCTGTGCTAAACATTTTGAAAACAAACTGATACCAACTTAAAAATTGTTTGTTAAGCAATTTTAACATTGAATATCAGAGCATAAAATCACATTTTAACTTGATGACCTTGGGAGGAATAGAGTATAAACTTTCAAAGCTTTAATCATCATTGCCCATAACTATACTTATCAGATTCTGACCAACATTAGATTTTTTTATTAGATTCAGAGGTCAGAAAATCCAGGTTCTGATCCTTCAGACTCTGAAGTTTTTCAGGCTTGACTTTAGTCAAACTCTCAGAATATGAGTGTTTGATAAGTCTTAGCTTATGATAAACTCAGAATCAAGGAATACATTCAGCTTCAAGCATATTTTTCATGAGATAAAATGCATGTTCAGATTCTTTTTAATAAAATTGAATCTTACTTCTGTTAAGGGGTTTGTGAATATGTCAGCCCATTGATGATCAGTATCAATGAATTGAATATCCAAAACACCTTTCTGAACATAGTCTTATAAAATGATGTTTTATTTCTATGTGCTTGGCTCTAGAATGCAGAATTGGATTTTTAGACAGACAAATAGCAGCAGTATTATCACAATAAATTGGAATATTATCTGCATGAATCTGATAATCCTCTAATTGATGTTTCATCCAGAGCAGTTGTGTGCTACAACTTGCAGCTGAGATGTATTCTGCTTCTGCTGTTGACAAAGCAATGGTTGCTTGTCTCTTGCTGGCCCAGGATATCAGATTCTCACCAAGAAACTGACAGTTTCCACTGGTGGATTTTCTTTCAATCCTGTCCCCAGCATAGTCAGCATCACAGAATCCAACTAGCTTATAATTTAGAGATTTCTTATACAGAAGTCCCAAATTAGTTGTTCCTTTCAGATACCTGAAGATTCTCTTGACAGCAGTCATATGAGATTCTCTAGGATCTGATTGGAATCTAGCACACAGACATACACTAAATAAAATATCTGGCCTTGAAGCAGTTAAGTATAGGAGAGAACCTATCATACCTCTGTACAACTTCTGATCTACTTTTGAGCCATTGTCCTCTTTGCTTAAGGTGCAGGTGGGATGCATTGGTGTTGTCATCAGCTTGCAATCATCTAGTTGGAACTTCTTCAGAAGCTCCTTGGTGTATTTTGACTGATGAACATAAACACCTTCTTTGCATTGGTTGATTTGAATTCCCAAGAAGAATTTCAGCTCACCCATCATGCTCATTTCAAATTCATCCTGCATTAACTTAGAAAATTCCTTGCAAAGGGAGGCATTAGTAGAACCAAATATGATATCATCAACATAGATTTGCACAATTAAGATTTCTTTCTTAACAGTTTTTTTTTGAAAAGTGTATTATCAACTTGACCCCTTACAAAATCATTTTTAATTAAGAAGTTGCTTAGCCTTTCATACCAAGCTCTGGGAGCTTGTTTTAGACCATACAAAGACTTCTTCAGTTTAAAAACATGATTTGGATATTTAACATCTTCAAAACCAGGAGGTTGTTTGACATACACTTCTTCAGAAATCACACCATTTAAGAAAGCACTCTTAACATCCATTTGATACAAGATGATACCATGATTAATAGCATAAGAAAGAAGTAACCTGATTGCTTCCAGTCTTGCAACTGGAGCAAATGTCTCAGTGTAGTCAATTCCTTCTTGCTGGCTGTACCCTTGAGCTACTAATCTAGCCTTGTTTCTGATCACTTCTCCTTGTTCATTGAGCTTGTTCCTGAACACCCATTTTGTTCCAATGATGTTCTTCTGATTAGGTCTTGCCACAAGATCCCATACAACATTCCTTTGAAACTGGTTCAGCTCTTCTTGCATTGCTACAATCCAACCATCATCAGCAAGTGCTTCATCAGCAGTTGTAGGTTCAATCATGGATAACAGGCCAAGCATGGACTCATTCTGAGTGAATGCAGATCTTGTCTTCCTTGGACTGTTCTTGTTTCCAATGATCAGCTCCTCAGGATGTGAAGACTTGTACTTGAAGGAGGTTCTGGGTGGATTGGATTCTGAGGAACCATCAGGGATTTGTTCAGAACCATGCTGGTCTTGATTAGCATCAGGAGTAGTGTCATTGCTGGAGAGTTTCTCAGAGTCTTCATTGTTTTCAGCTTCTGAACCTTCATCAGAACCTGAACTGGGTTCAGCTTCTGAAGGTTCTTCTGAGATTCTGACATCTGCAAAACTCTCAACCAGCTCTGGTATTTCACTACCAGGCTTCTTATCATCAAACCTAATGTGTATAGCTTCTTCAACAACATGTGTTTCAGAATTATACACTCTGTATGCCTTAGATCTCTCTGAGTATCCTAAAAAGGTACCCTTTTGAGCCTTGGCATCAAATTTCTTTAGGTAGACCTTATTGTTCAGTATGTAACATGTACAACCAAACTGATGAAAATAAGAAATACTTGGTTTTCTTCCTTTAAACAATTCATATGATGTTTTATTCAGAATGGGTCTTATGTAAATCCTGTTCTGAATATAACATGCTGTGTTTACAGCTTCTGCCCAAAAGTACTTAGCAATTTTTGACTCATGGATCATGGTTCTGGCCATCTCTTGTAAAGACCTGTTCTTTCTTTCTACAACTCCATTTTGTTGTGGAGTTCTAGGAGATGAGAACTCATGGAAAATTCCATGGTCTTCACAAAAGTTTTCAAAAGGTTCATTTTCAAATTCACCACCATGATCACTTCTGATTTTCAAAATTTTCAAATCAGTTTCTGTTTGTACTTGTTTGCAGAATTTGAAAAACACATCATATGTTTCATTTTTGGTTCTGAGGAATTTAACCCAAGTCCACCTACTATAATCATCAACAATAACAAGTCCATACTTCTTCCCATTGATTGAAGCTGTTCCAACAGGACCAAACAAATCAATGTGAAGGAGTTCTAGAGGTTTAGAGGTGGAAACAATGTTCTTTGGTTTAAAAGAAGTTTTAGAAAACTTTCCAATTTGGCATGCACTGCATAGTGCATCTGAGTGATAATCAATCTGGGGTAAGCCTCTGACCAGCTGTAACTTGCTAAGCTTGGAGATGAGTCTCCAGTTAGCATGTCCCAGCCTTTTGTGCCAGACCCATTTCTCATCACTCACAGACAGAAGGCAAACTACCTTCTGCTGAACCAATTCAGAAAAGTTAATTTTATAAACATTGCTTTTCCTGCTGCCTCTGAACACTACAGACTTGTCTTTGCTACTGATTACAGTGCAAGTGTTCTTATTAAACAGGACTTCATAATTACTATCACATAATTGACTTATGCTAAGTAAGTTATGCCTAAGTCCATCTACCAGCCAAACATTATCAATGTACAGGGAAGAATTACCTATCTTACCAGTACCAATGATCTTTCCTTTCTGACTTCCTCCAAACCCCACAGTTCCTCCCTCTTTCAGAGTCAGGGTTTGGAACATAGACTTGTCCCCTGTCATATGATGCGAGCATCCACTGTCCAGGTACCAGGACCTTTCCTTTTCTTTGGATGACAAGCATATCTGCAATTGAAATGATCTCAGATTTAGGTACCCAGATTTTCATGGGTCCTTTGGGGTTAGTCCTGAAAGGTTTTGGCTTCTTGTGTCTGAAGTTATGATATTCAGACTTGTTCTGATACTTAGGATATGAGTCCTTATATCTTGAATAAGTCTGACTTTCAGAACCTGAATGCTTCAGAACCCGAGTTCTCAAGGGTTTGGACTTAGACTTCTTCAGAACCTGAGACTTGGAGGTCTTTGGTTCTGATTTGTTCAGAGTCTGGACCATTGAGTACTTTGGTTCTGATCTCTTCAGAATTCTAACTTTGTTTACTTCAGGCACAAGGCAAGCTTCAGTTTTGCCTTTCTTAAAACAGTTTGAAACAGAAAACTGTTTGGTTTGCTTTGGCTTGCTTTGCCTAGCATTCTGAGATTGAACATGTTTTGCATTGACTGGTTTAACAGATTTTGGAGTTTTAATAAACCCAGTCTTAGAAAGATTTGAATCAGATTTATTCAGATTCTGAGACTTGCTAGTTTCAGGTTCTGAACACTTCAGATTCTGAACCTTTTCAGGTTTAGAGCCTGATTTCCTCTTACTCTTAGGCTTAGGACCTTTTGGCATGGATTTGGGCAGGGTTTTAACATCTGCCTTCATCTTACCCTTAGGTTCTGAAGCTTCAGAGTCTGAGTTGTTCAGAACTTCTGACTTAGTCTCAGATTCTGATACTTTTAACTTCTCAGAATTATCAGAAGCATGCACAAAGCATATACCATTGCCTTTTAAGATATCTTCAGAACATAAAGGTGAGTTTAAATCATTTGAAGGTTTGAATAAATCATAGCCAATGCCTTCACCTTTGTTTCTGATCATATTATACATCATGGAGGCAATTTTAGTTCTATTGAATCCAGTTAACATGAAATCCTGAAGAGCTATTTCCTGTTCATTAGGAACCTCTTCAGATTTCTTATGAGCCTCTTTTCTGAGTTCCTCAACTTCCTCATCATATTCAAAAATTTGATTCTGAAGTTTAAGGTTTTCCTCAGACAGCAAGTTTGTTTGATTTTTCAAAGACTTAATTTCTTTTAACTTGCTTTTAAGATGACTCATGAGATCATTAACTGTTTCAATTAAATCAGATCTAGAGAGTTCAGAGTATACCTCATCTTCTTCATCAGAATCTCAACATGATTCTGCATCAGAAGATGCAATTGCCATCAGGGCCAGGTTGGCTTCTTCCTCATCAGATTCTGACTCATTATCCAGATCATCCCATGTAGCCATGAGACTCTTCTTAAGCTTATTTTTTGAAATTGCTGGAGTTTGAACTGGACTTCTTTGCTCTTTCCTTTGATTTTTCCTTCTGAAGATCAGGACAATCAGCAATGAAGTGTCCAGGCTTTTTGCAATTGTAGCAGCTTTCCTTCTGGATATCCTTCTTTGAACCAGAACCAGATCCTCTGAAGTTACTGCTTCTGTTAGAGAACTTTTTCTTTCTATTCATCAGATACTGAAGTCTTTTAGAAATCATTGCAAGCTCATCAGCATCTGAATCTTCATCAGAATTTCCCTCAGGAAACTCTTCTTCAGATTCAATAGCTTTCAAAGCTTTAGCAGGTTTTCTTTTAGACTTCAGAGCTAATGTTTTTGGCTCTCTAACAGACTCATCCTCATTGAGTCCCAGTTCATGCACTTTGAGGGAGCTTATAAGATCCTCAATACTTAAAGTATTCAGATCCTTAGCTTCCTCAATGGCAGTCACTTTAGGTCTCCATTTGGATGGCAGACTTCTAAGGACTTTATTCACATGATCAGCTGTGGTATAACTCTTCTTCAGAATCTGAAGTCCAGAAACCAGAGTCTGAAATCTTGAGAACATAGTCTCAATATTTTCATCCTCTTTCATTCTGAACAGTTCATATTGCTGAACAAGTATGTTTGCCTTAGCTTCTCTAACTTTCTGATTACCTTCATAGTTAGAGCAGAGGGATGTGAATATGGCCTTTGCAGTGGACTTGTCACTCAGCTTCTGATACTCAGTGTGAGGCAATGAGTCCATAATAATACCTCTGACATGATGATGCTTCCTATAGATCTTTCTTTCTGCATCACTCAGAGTTCTTCTGTTGACAGCAACACCTTCTTCATCTACTAGGATAGTGATTCCATCTTCAATAATATCCCATAGAGTATCATCAATCCCAATGATGTGACTATACATTTTGCTCTTCCACCAAGAGAATTTTTCTGGGTCACCAGTAAACATAGGAGGTTTATTGTGTGACCTAGACTTCTTTTCTTCAGTACTATAGTCATATTGGACATTTCTTTGATTTCTGGGAGATGGTGGAGGTGAACCACTAGTTGAGGCCATGTTTTTCTCAGGATCCTACTGACACACTGTTAAGTGTTAATATCAGAACCGGAGCTCTGATACCAACTGAAGGTGAGAAAAACAAACACACAAGAAGGGGGGGGGGGGGGGGGGTTGAATTGTGTGACTCTAAAACTTGTTCTTTTTCTTTTCAAAACTTAAGGTCAGTTCAGAAGCTGATGTGATCAGTTCAGAACAAATATCAGAAGCTAAATGCAGCGGATTTAAACAAGTTAAGGAGTAAGGGAATAGAGAGACACATAGAAATTATACAGGTTCCTTCTCAATGTGAGAAGTAGTCCTGTCCCCTTGTATCCAACAAGAGAGTTCACTATAATCTGAAGATTACACAATGCTCAACCACAAGGAAGAGACTTCCAGTTGCTCAATCACAAAGAAAGAGGCTTCTATGCTCAACCACCAAGGAAGAGGCTTCCAATTGCTTAAGTCACTAAGACAAGAGACTTCCCAATGCTCAAGTCACTAAGACAAGAGACTTCTGACTCAGACCACAAAGGAGTGAGGTTACAATTGCTTAGTATACAGACTAAGACTTAAGGGACCAAACTGGTTTACAACTGAAATAGTTTGGGATGAACACTTGATCAAATATCAGAGGTGTTCTCTTAATACAACTCAGGTTAAGACTCTTAACCTTAAGAAATTCTAAGTTACAAAGATGAGAGAATTTCTAAGAGGTTGGATGACTTGCGTATTTTTGACAGCAAAACAGAGCAAGAGTTCAGTTCTTTGTTTTCAAGAGTCTTGAACATTTTCTTCTTCAAATCTTCCTCCTTTTATAGACAAAAATAGAGCTGTTGAAGATTTGCTGGAATTCAGGAAATTAGCCGTTGCAATTGGACTAGGTTGCTGCAATTGTGTGCTGCACTTTATCTGTCAGAACAGGGCAGGTGCCATTTTTGAATTGGCCCACCTTAAAAACTGGAGAATGTTTGGGTCAGGGAGACAACTGTTCCATTGAGTTGTTCTGACACATCCAGGCATTAAATGCGCACAGTATTGGTCAAAATCCATGCCACATCAGCTTCAGAAGCTTCTCAGTGAACAGTGATCAGAAGCTGCTTCAGTTGTACGGATCAGAAGCTGGTCTTCAGATGTTGATTTCATCAGAAGCACCCGGTCTTCAGAAGCTGCACTTCAGGAGCATTTCTTCAGGACCACTTCAGAGGCTTCACTTTAGGAGCACTTCTTCAGGACCAGTTTCTTCTTAGCCTTGCAACCTTGCTTCTTGGCTTTCCTTCTTGCTCTTTAGCTTGTTCTTCATAACCATTACCAATCACTTTTTAATAAGCATGTGGTTCTGAAACACTTGAACAAAGCATTAGCAAATAACCAATTTTCTATTTAACACTTTGTTATCATCAAAACCATAAAGAGAGATATGTTTACACATAAATGTTTCAACAATCTCCCCCTTATTTGTAAGAGACTTTGTTAAACACATTTTGTTCCAACAATCTCCCCCTTTTTGATGATGACAAACATAAGTATTAAAACAGAAAATTGTTGTTGACTTATTTAACAAGTTAACTGTAGGGTGAGGTTTGTAAGCTCCCCCTGAGTCTGATCCAAGTTAATTAAGTTCAGAAAAAAAAAAACACAACTGTGAAAATTTCAGAATTGTTGTTAAGTTTAATTAACACTCTGACTTCAGGAGAGGTTTGTAAGCTCCTCCTAGGTCTGATGATCCTCAAGGTTAGGTTTGTAAGCTTCCCTTGATTCTTATCCATGTTAATTAACCTTAACTTAAAACAATATGGTGAAATTTACACTCAGAATTTAAAATGACTTGTTAACTTCAGGTTCTGAGGTTTGTAATCTCTCCCCCTAAGTTTGATAATCCACAGGATGAGTTTTGTAAGCTCCCTGAGTCTTATCCAAGTTATTTTAAATTCAATTTACTCACTAAGAGTAATGTATCTCACAAACAAATATCAAAGCCAGAGTTTCACTTCAAAGGCTAAGAGTTAAAAATTGTTCTCATAAGTTAAATTCAGTCAGAATTGCATCAGAGCTAGAGCTTGACTAATCAGTATCAGAGCTAGCTTAACAATTGTATCAGAGCTTAATCCTAACAATTGTATCAGAGCTTACTAGCTTAATAAGCTTAGTTCTTCTGACAGTTTTAACTTATTTGAGCTCAGGTGCTTTAATACTTGTTTTACTTTCTCCCCCTTTTGTCATCAACAAAAAGTTTATTACTATCTCCCCTTAAGACAGAAAAATTCTCCCCCTCTATCAAGAAGGTTGGAAAATATATCTGTTTCAGAGCAGAAAAGAATTTGAAAAGAGTTTGAAATCATGTATCAAAGCAGTTCAGTTTCCCCCTTTTTAAAAGAGTTTGAAAGCAGTTCTGACCCAAGTTTGAAAATATTTCAAAAGGATACAAAATTTGGGGGGGGGGGGGGGTTGAACCAACTAATATTGTGAGATGTTTATGCAATCATATGGATAATCAAGCAGCAAAGATGAGTATCAGAGCATACTTGACTTTCAAGGATTATATGACTTGCATTTAAAATAGAATGCTGTTCAGAAGCAGAAAAGGTTTAGAGCTTCTGATCAGGTCATTCTGTGTTCAGACATGACTTGTTCAGTATAAATTGGTTCAGTATCAGAGCAAAACAACTCAAGAGGGTATCAGAGCAAATCTTGCAAGAAAGTATCAGAGCTAGATACCAATTGAGGAGGTTGTCTCAGAGTCTGATATCAAAAGACAGTTGTTAAGACTGCTGAACTGATATCAGAACCTGATACCAAATGAAGGTTTATCTCAGAGTCTGATACCAGATAAAAACATTTCTAAAGACTGAACATTGTCTGAAACACTGGGCTTTTAAAATGTGTCTGTGCTAAACATTTTGAAAACAAACTGATACCAACTTAAAAATTGTTTGTTAAGCAATTTTAACATTGAATATCAGAGCATAAAATCACATTTTAACTTGATGACCTTGGGAGGAATAGAGTATAAACTTTCAAAGCTTTAATCATCATTGCCCATAACTATACTTATCAGATTCTGACCAACATTAGATTTTTTTATTAGATTCAGAGGTCAGAAAATCCAGGTTCTGATCCTTCAGACTCTGAAGTTTTTCAGGCTTGACTTTAGTCAAACTCTCAGAATATGAGTGTTTGATAAGTCTTAGCTTATGATAAACTCAGAATCAAGGAATACATTCAGCTTCAAGCATATTTTTCATGAGATAAAATGCATGTTCAGATTCTTTTTAATAAAATTGAATCTTACTTCTGTTAAGGGGTTTGTGAATATGTCAGCCCATTGATGATCAGTATCAATGAATTGAATATCCAAAACACCTTTCTGAACATAGTCTTATAAAATGATGTTTTATTTCTATGTGCTTGGCTCTAGAATGCAGAATTGGATTTTTAGACAGACAAATAGCAGCAGTATTATCACAATAAATTGGAATATTATCTGCATGAATCTGATAATCCTCTAATTGATGTTTCATCCAGAGCAGTTGTGTGCTACAACTTGCAGCTGAGATGTATTCTGCTTCTGCTGTTGACAAAGCAATGGTTGCTTGTCTCTTGCTGGCCCAGGATATCAGATTCTCACCAAGAAACTGACAGTTTCCACTGGTGGATTTTCTTTCAATCCTGTCCCCAGCATAGTCAGCATCACAGAATCCAACTAGCTTATAATTTAGAGATTTCTTATACAGAAGTCCCAAATTAGTTGTTCCTTTCAGATACCTGAAGATTCTCTTGACAGCAGTCATATGAGATTCTCTAGGATCTGATTGGAATCTAGCACACAGACATACACTAAATAAAATATCTGGCCTTGAAGCAGTTAAGTATAGGAGAGAACCTATCATACCTCTGTACAACTTCTGATCTACTTTTGAGCCATTGTCCTCTTTGCTTAAGGTGCAGGTGGGATGCATTGGTGTTGTCATCAGCTTGCAATCATCTAGTTGGAACTTCTTCAGAAGCTCCTTGGTGTATTTTGACTGATGAACATAAACACCTTCTTTGCATTGGTTGATTTGAATTCCCAAGAAGAATTTCAGCTCACCCATCATGCTCATTTCAAATTCATCCTGCATTAACTTAGAAAATTCCTTGCAAAGGGAGGCATTAGTAGAACCAAATATGATATCATCAACATAGATTTGCACAATTAAGATTTCTTTCTTAACAGTTTTTTTTTGAAAAGTGTATTATCAACTTGACCCCTTACAAAATCATTTTTAATTAAGAAGTTGCTTAGCCTTTCATACCAAGCTCTGGGAGCTTGTTTTAGACCATACAAAGACTTCTTCAGTTTAAAAACATGATTTGGATATTTAACATCTTCAAAACCAGGAGGTTGTTTGACATACACTTCTTCAGAAATCACACCATTTAAGAAAGCACTCTTAACATCCATTTGATACAAGATGATACCATGATTAATAGCATAAGAAAGAAGTAACCTGATTGCTTCCAGTCTTGCAACTGGAGCAAATGTCTCAGTGTAGTCAATTCCTTCTTGCTGGCTGTACCCTTGAGCTACTAATCTAGCCTTGTTTCTGATCACTTCTCCTTGTTCATTGAGCTTGTTCCTGAACACCCATTTTGTTCCAATGATGTTCTTCTGATTAGGTCTTGCCACAAGATCCCATACAACATTCCTTTGAAACTGGTTCAGCTCTTCTTGCATTGCTACAATCCAACCATCATCAGCAAGTGCTTCATCAGCAGTTGTAGGTTCAATCATGGATAACAGGCCAAGCATGGACTCATTCTGAGTGAATGCAGATCTTGTCTTCCTTGGACTGTTCTTGTTTCCAATGATCAGCTCCTCAGGATGTGAAGACTTGTACTTGAAGGAGGTTCTGGGTGGATTGGATTCTGAGGAACCATCAGGGATTTGTTCAGAACCATGCTGGTCTTGATTAGCATCAGGAGTAGTGTCATTGCTGGAGAGTTTCTCAGAGTCTTCATTGTTTTCAGCTTCTGAACCTTCATCAGAACCTGAACTGGGTTCAGCTTCTGAAGGTTCTTCTGAGATTCTGACATCTGCAAAACTCTCAACCAGCTCTGGTATTTCACTACCAGGCTTCTTATCATCAAACCTAATGTGTATAGCTTCTTCAACAACATGTGTTTCAGAATTATACACTCTGTATGCCTTAGATCTCTCTGAGTATCCTAAAAAGGTACCCTTTTGAGCCTTGGCATCAAATTTCTTTAGGTAGACCTTATTGTTCAGTATGTAACATGTACAACCAAACTGATGAAAATAAGAAATACTTGGTTTTCTTCCTTTAAACAATTCATATGATGTTTTATTCAGAATGGGTCTTATGTAAATCCTGTTCTGAATATAACATGCTGTGTTTACAGCTTCTGCCCAAAAGTACTTAGCAATTTTTGACTCATGGATCATGGTTCTGGCCATCTCTTGTAAAGACCTGTTCTTTCTTTCTACAACTCCATTTTGTTGTGGAGTTCTAGGAGATGAGAACTCATGGAAAATTCCATGGTCTTCACAAAAGTTTTCAAAAGGTTCATTTTCAAATTCACCACCATGATCACTTCTGATTTTCAAAATTTTCAAATCAGTTTCTGTTTGTACTTGTTTGCAGAATTTGAAAAACACATCATATGTTTCATTTTTGGTTCTGAGGAATTTAACCCAAGTCCACCTACTATAATCATCAACAATAACAAGTCCATACTTCTTCCCATTGATTGAAGCTGTTCCAACAGGACCAAACAAATCAATGTGAAGGAGTTCTAGAGGTTTAGAGGTGGAAACAATGTTCTTTGGTTTAAAAGAAGTTTTAGAAAACTTTCCAATTTGGCATGCACTGCATAGTGCATCTGAGTGATAATCAATCTGGGGTAAGCCTCTGACCAGCTGTAACTTGCTAAGCTTGGAGATGAGTCTCCAGTTAGCATGTCCCAGCCTTTTGTGCCAGACCCATTTCTCATCACTCACAGACAGAAGGCAAACTACCTTCTGCTGAACCAATTCAGAAAAGTTAATTTTATAAACATTGCTTTTCCTGCTGCCTCTGAACACTACAGACTTGTCTTTGCTACTGATTACAGTGCAAGTGTTCTTATTAAACAGGACTTCATAATTACTATCACATAATTGACTTATGCTAAGTAAGTTATGCCTAAGTCCATCTACCAGCCAAACATTATCAATGTACAGGGAAGAATTACCTATCTTACCAGTACCAATGATCTTTCCTTTCTGACTTCCTCCAAACCCCACAGTTCCTCCCTCTTTCAGAGTCAGGGTTTGGAACATAGACTTGTCCCCTGTCATATGATGCGAGCATCCACTGTCCAGGTACCAGGACCTTTCCTTTTCTTTGGATGACAAGCATATCTGCAATTGAAATGATCTCAGATTTAGGTACCCAGATTTTCATGGGTCCTTTGGGGTTAGTCCTGAAAGGTTTTGGCTTCTTGTGTCTGAAGTTATGATATTCAGACTTGTTCTGATACTTAGGATATGAGTCCTTATATCTTGAATAAGTCTGACTTTCAGAACCTGAATGCTTCAGAACCCGAGTTCTCAAGGGTTTGGACTTAGACTTCTTCAGAACCTGAGACTTGGAGGTCTTTGGTTCTGATTTGTTCAGAGTCTGGACCATTGAGTACTTTGGTTCTGATCTCTTCAGAATTCTAACTTTGTTTACTTCAGGCACAAGGCAAGCTTCAGTTTTGCCTTTCTTAAAACAGTTTGAAACAGAAAACTGTTTGGTTTGCTTTGGCTTGCTTTGCCTAGCATTCTGAGATTGAACATGTTTTGCATTGACTGGTTTAACAGATTTTGGAGTTTTAATAAACCCAGTCTTAGAAAGATTTGAATCAGATTTATTCAGATTCTGAGACTTGCTAGTTTCAGGTTCTGAACACTTCAGATTCTGAACCTTTTCAGGTTTAGAGCCTGATTTCCTCTTACTCTTAGGCTTAGGACCTTTTGGCATGGATTTGGGCAGGGTTTTAACATCTGCCTTCATCTTACCCTTAGGTTCTGAAGCTTCAGAGTCTGAGTTGTTCAGAACTTCTGACTTAGTCTCAGATTCTGATACTTTTAACTTCTCAGAATTATCAGAAGCATGCACAAAGCATATACCATTGCCTTTTAAGATATCTTCAGAACATAAAGGTGAGTTTAAATCATTTGAAGGTTTGAATAAATCATAGCCAATGCCTTCACCTTTGTTTCTGATCATATTATACATCATGGAGGCAATTTTAGTTCTATTGAATCCAGTTAACATGAAATCCTGAAGAGCTATTTCCTGTTCATTAGGAACCTCTTCAGATTTCTTATGAGCCTCTTTTCTGAGTTCCTCAACTTCCTCATCATATTCAAAAATTTGATTCTGAAGTTTAAGGTTTTCCTCAGACAGCAAGTTTGTTTGATTTTTCAAAGACTTAATTTCTTTTAACTTGCTTTTAAGATGACTCATAAGATCATTAACTGTTTCAATTAAATCAGATCTAGAGAGTTCAGAGTATACCTCATCTTCTTCATCAGAATCTCAACATGATTCTGCATCAGAAGATGCAATTGCCATCAGGGCCAGGTTGGCTTCTTCCTCATCAGATTCTGACTCATTATCCAGATCATCCCATGTAGCCATGAGACTCTTCTTAAGCTTATTTTTGAAATTGCTGGAGTTTGAACTGGACTTCTTTGCTCTTTCCTTTGATTTTTCCTTCTGAAGATCAGGACAATCAGCAATGAAGTGTCCAGGCTTTTTGCAATTGTAGCAGCTTTCCTTCTGGATATCCTTCTTTGAACCAGAACCAGATCCTCTGAAGTTACTGCTTCTGTTAGAGAACTTTTTCTTTCTATTCATCAGATACTGAAGTCTTTTAGAAATCATTGCAAGCTCATCAGCATCTGAATCTTCATCAGAATTTCCCTCAGGAAACTCTTCTTCAGATTCAATAGCTTTCAAAGCTTTAGCAGGTTTTCTTTTAGACTTCAGAGCTAATGTTTTTGGCTCTCTAACAGACTCATCCTCATTGAGTCCCAGTTCATGCACTTTGAGGGAGCTTATAAGATCCTCAATACTTAAAGTATTCAGATCCTTAGCTTCCTCAATGGCAGTCACTTTAGGTCTCCATTTGGATGGCAGACTTCTAAGGACTTTATTCACATGATCAGCTGTGGTATAACTCTTCTTCAGAATCTGAAGTCCAGAAACCAGAGTCTGAAATCTTGAGAACATAGTCTCAATATTTTCATCCTCTTTCATTCTGAACAGTTCATATTGCTGAACAAGTATGTTTGCCTTAGCTTCTCTAACTTTCTGATTACCTTCATAGTTAGAGCAGAGGGATGTGAATATGGCCTTTGCAGTGGACTTGTCACTCAGCTTCTGATACTCAGTGTGAGGCAATGAGTCCATAATAATACCTCTGACATGATGATGCTTCCTATAGATCTTTCTTTCTGCATCACTCAGAGTTCTTCTGTTGACAGCAACACCTTCTTCATCTACTGGGATAGTGATTCCATCTTCAATAATATCCCATAGAGTATCATCAATCCCAATGATGTGACTATACATTTTGCTCTTCCACCAAGAGAATTTTTCTGGGTCACCAGTAAACATAGGAGGTTTATTGTGTGACCTAGACTTCTTTTCTTCAGTACTATAGTCATATTGGACATTTCTTTGATTTCTGGGAGATGGTGGAGGTGAACCACTAGTTGAGGCCATGTTTTTCTCAGGATCCTACTGACACACTGTTAAGTGTTAATATCAGAACCGGAGCTCTGATACCAACTGAAGGTGAGAAAAACAAACACACAAGAAGGGGGGGGGGTTGAATTGTGTGACTCTAAAACTTGTTCTTTTTCTTTTCAAAACTTAAGGTCAGTTCAGAAGCTGATGTGATCAGTTCAGAACAAATATCAGAAGTTAAATGCAGCGGATTTAAACAAGTTAAGGAGTAAGGGAATAGAGAGACACATAGAAATTATACAGGTTCCTTCTCAATGTGAGAAGTAGTCCTGTCCCCTTGTATCCAACAAGAGAGTTCACTATAATCTGAAGATTACACAATGCTCAACCACAAGGAAGAGACTTCCAGTTGCTCAATCACAAAGAAAGAGGCTTCTATGCTCAACCACCAAGGAAGAGGCTTCCAATTGCTTAAGTCACTAAGACAAGAGACTTCCCAATGCTCAAGTCACTAAGACAAGAGACTTCTGACTCAGACCACAAAGGAGTGAGGTTACAATTGCTTAGTATACAGACTAAGACTTAAGGGACCAAACTGGTTTACAACTGAAATAGTTTGGGATGAACACTTGATCAAATATCAGAGGTGTTCTCTTAATACAACTCAGGTTAAGACTCTTAACCTTAAGAAATTCTAAGTTACAAAGATGAGAGAATTTCTAAGAGGTTGGATGACTTGCGTATTTTTGACAGCAAAACAGAGCAAGAGTTCAGTTCTTTGTTTTCAAGAGTCTTGAACATTTTCTTCTTCAAATCTTCCTCCTTTTATAGACAAAAATAGAGCTGTTGAAGATTTGCTGGAATTCAGGAAATTAGCCGTTGCAATTGGACTAGGTTGCTGCAATTGTGTGCTGCACTTTATCTGTCAGAACAGGGCAGGTGCCATTTTTGAATTGGCCCACCTTAAAAACTGGAGAATGTTTGGGTCAGGGAGACAACTGTTCCATTGAGTTGTTCTGACACATCCAGGCATTAAATGCGCACAATATTGGTCAAAATCCATGCCACATCAGCTTCAGAAGCTTCTCAGTGAACAGTGATCAGAAGCTGCTTCAGTTGTACGGATCAGAAGCTGGCCTTCAGATGTTGATTTCATCAGAAGCACCCGGTCTTCAGAAGCTGCACTTCAGGAGCATTTCTTCAGGACCACTTCAGAGGCTTCACTTTAGGAGCACTTCTTCAGGACCAGTTTCTTCTTAGCCTTGCAACCTTGCTTCTTGGCTTTCCTTCTTGCTCTTTAGCTTGTTCTTCATAACCATTACCAATCACTTTTTAATAAGCATGTGGTTCTGAAACACTTGAACAAAGCATTAGCAAATAACCAATTTTCTATTTAACACTTTGTTATCATCAAAACCATAAAGAGAGATATGTTTACACATAAATGTTTCAACAATCTCCCCCTTATTTGTAAGAGACTTTGTTAAACACATTTTGTTCCAACAAGATCCACCAACTTGTATTGTATTTTAATGACCCAAGGCACGGTCTGAATCGACCTGCTCTGATACCAAATTGTAACACCCATAATAAGATTGCCTAGGATCTTATACGAGTATTAAAATTTCGTACTGGATACATTAATTTACAATATAAAAAGTTCGTTCAAACATTCCATCACATTGTAATATTACAATTCCAAAGTTTATACAGTACTTCTTGATACATATACATCATATACATCAACATATAAACCAGTCAACTATGAATACATAACATTCAGCACGATCAGTCCGTAGCCTTCTCCTTACCCTTGTTGCGTGTTGACTGCGATCCTTCCTGTGAACCTGCACCAGAAGGAATGGGATGAGACATAATGTCTCAGTGAGCTCTACCCAGCCTACTGTTGGCAACCACAGTGAACCTAGGGTCGCCATGCCTACCTTGGCAATTTAGGGGAATTCTAGAATCGCCAAGTCTTATAATCCTGCCTATAACTATAAAACTTCCTGTAACTATGACTGCAGCTATAACTGTATAACATAAAGCAAATAAAGTGTTTTATGTTAGCTGTTAGCGTTGAACAAACAATTATATGAGTTCATTTTACGGAGGGCACCCGGGTGGAGCAACCCCGAGATACGTCTCCCTATAAACCGGTGAAATTCCTATCATATCAGGCTAACACCGGACTCCCTATAAAACGTGTGGACAACCCTCTCGGAGAAGTCCCATCCGGCGAATCCCGAAGTCTGATGAACACGCCCTGTAACTGTAAAACGTGCAAGCACGCCAATATCTTTAATCTTTAATTCTTTAACTATAACATATAAACATATAAATTGTCACTGTAATTCTATAACAATCCTGTGACCTATAACCTGTAACCTTTAAAAGCTTGGCTTATCGTTCTCATAAGCCACCTATAATTGCTGGAGATCCAACACTATGAACTTAAATGAAACTATGATCTATAAACCATTCCTATTGCTTTGTATCCTAAAGTGGATAAAACTATGAACTTGTTCCTCATTCTATAACTCTTGTTTTCATATCAAGGAATTCGGCATATCGTTGTCATATGCCGCTTTAAGAATTATCCTATTCGATAAACCTCAAACTCTACATTTCCAAGCCTTGCATAATCCTTACTTCTATACGTTTATGACCTTTGGGAAGCATTTAGAATGAGTTAAAATGGTGGGCAAGGTTTCCAAAATATATTGTGAGAATGCAGTAGCAAGAAGCCATGCCCGCGCGCACCAGGACCCCCAGAACAGCTCAACTAAGTTGGGCTGTTCAGGGTTGGTCGCTACAAGCGCCAGTGTGGTCGCTACAAGCGCGGGTAGGCAGGGAATAACCCTGCCTGGTCGCTACAAGCGACAGCCCGTCGCTACAGCGACCGTAACAGCATAAAAATGTGTAAAAATGTGATTTTCCACCATTTTTGCCCATTCAAGGTTACCCAAGCTTCCAAGACATGTTAAAAATGATTTTCCATCATAAAACATCAGTTAAAAACATTCACAAGCAAGGATTATGGCTAGCAAGGAAATTAGGGCAAAATTCTAAACTTTCTATAACTTTTTCCTATGAAGAAAAACACACAAAACTCACACTATGAGGGTTCTAAAACCCAAGATGAGCTCACCTAAGATTGGTAGCAAGCTGGCTTAGCTTCAATCCAAAACTCCAACTTGTAAACTTCCCTTATTCTTGGTTTTTCCTTAGTTTTCTTGTTCCAAGTTCTTCCAAGGCTTGAGTGCTTGAATCACAAGTGTTTAAGGATGAAAAGATGGATTAAGGATGAAGGATAGGGTGGGTCGAAAATCTAGAGAGAAGGAGGGGAAAATTCTGATTTAGAGAGAAGAAGAAAATGTGATAATTATGAAAACAACTCATATTTATCCATTTATATTCTTTGTCTCTATAATTACAACTTTGCCATTCCAATACGTTTAATTCCTGTAACACTGTTAAATGCCTCGCATAAGTGGGTTATTACAATATGAATGGAACATAGAAGAAATGGGAAAGATGAATTCATTTTAGTTTTTGATTTTAATTTAAGTTTTTTTATTTTAATTCTAAAATTTGTTTCCAATTGTTTGAATATAAATGTAAATAAAAATTAAAGCCAAGTGGAAATAAATTTAATGATAAAAATAAAAAATTACACAGTCAGCGTGCCACATAGGCAGATTCTGCTGACATGTTTAAATGAGGGACCAAAAGTGGAAGAATCTGAAATGACAGGGACATAATCTAAATTTTCTTTTTACAAGGACCAAAACCGGAATTCGCTAATATTACAGGGACCAAAAGCGGTATTAACCCTTTATTTTAATATATATTAGTTGTAAGAGTTTAACCTTGTAAAATCAAGGAACTCATTCAAATCTCTCCGGAGAGACGGTTGTATAGCGGCAAGTAGTTGCAATTAATTAATAAAACTTTTCCCTTGAAATTTATTATATTTTTTTGTCAATTAAACATCTAGTCTTTCAACCTTTGTTTTAAGTGTATCATAATCGCTCAAACAGAAAGTATTCAATTGGTGATAATAAGAAGCAGACTGTAGGAGTTTTTAAGAAGTTATTATCACTTTCACTATCTACCTAAATAAAATAAAATAAATTTTTCCTCCTACGAGATAATTTGTACAAAAGGTGGGTCATTTGAACAACTATGTGAACACTTAATGAACATTTAATCCCATCTCACAAGGATATGATCAATTGACATCACGGTGTCAAACTTAATAATATGACACCTCTGATAATTTTTTGCCGAATAATCGTATTACAAAATTGGCATTGGTTGAAAGATATTATAACATAGACCGTGTCTACAAAATTTGGCAGTAATCGAAAATCATTTGATATCTTAATAAGATACATTAAAATCACCTCATTATTTAAAATTTCATAAGACATTAGTTTTGACGTATCTAATTGACGGATCAAATGATTTCCGATTAATATCAAATTTTAAAGTATTGGTTTTGGATGTTCCAACATAAAGATATCATTTATTATAATATGTTTCAATTCAAATGTCAATTTTGTAAAATGGTTATCCAATAAAGAATTATCGAATGTGTCATTTATCAAGTTTAACACAGTGATATCATCCTCATATATACAGTGGCGGATCTTGAAAAAAAAGTTGAGGGTGCCAAAAATTAAAATACATCAATGTAATTAATTTACCTTCGGAGGTGCCGGATGGTTTGAACAATTTGTTTATGGTTTACGTGTTTATTATTTAATCTAGCACAGTATAAAAGAAAAAAAAATAGATAAGTGAGTGGGGATCAAACCCACCATCGTGTTGCTCTTGCCTAATATGGGCGGTACCCCAGACTTTTCTTGTGACCCAACATAACAATGGGTTATGTGCGGTTAGAAAACCCATAAAATCAAACATTAAACATTAAACCTTCATGATCGGCATGACATAAGAGAAAGAAAGAGTAACATCATGCAATATAAAATTCTTAGTGTGATTTACTAGTTTATTTAGACACAGCAGCAACTGGGGATTCCTTCGTTCAGTGCCTGTCTTTTCTTCATATTCTCAGCAACCTAATCCTCAAACCCGATACTACTACAATCCATACAAAGACCTCGAAATTCCAATCCAAAACCTCTACCAACTCGCAACCTCACCAGCGGACATTCGTGTCGGACTTGGGGGAACCAGATTGGGGTTATTGGGTTGTTGTATGTTGTGAGGGATGTGTATGATGCTTGGAATAGTGTGGCGGCGGGGATTGATGAAGCTGGTGTAGCAGCGAAGCCTGTAGCCAAACGATATGTGCCTATTTGAAGTGTGAGGGTGAGATTTGATCTTTTTTTTTGGAGGAAAAAAAATCAATTTTCTGGGTTGGATTTTTTATTTTCTGTATAAAGATGATGAAAAATATGAATTTTATGGGTTATTTTAATTTTTCATTTCTTTTTTATTTATTTTATTTTATTTTATAAATGATTCTTTGACATTTTTATTTTTATTTTAATTCAAAAATACACACATGGCATCTTACGATGTGCCACACATACACACATGGCCTTAGATTTGTCATTTTTTTAATAGGGAGCCAAAATCACAACATTGAGAAAGTTAGAGGGTCAAAAGCACACTTAAGCCTATTTTCTTATGTGCTTTTCGTATGACTCTTAGCTAAACTAATATTGATTTTCTCAAATCTATAATCTTCTCAAAGATTGTTATACAAAAAAAAAAGTAATTTTAATTAAAAGTCATACGAAATGTAGTTAAGAAAATGCATCTAAATTTTATCATATATATATATATATGTGTGTGTGTGTGTGTGTGTGTGTGTGTGTGTTTGTGTTTGGAGAATAAAAATTAATATTACAAAGTTATCAATTTTGTTTGAAACATATGAAGTAGTGGAATATATTTTGAATTAAACTAATAATATTTCTTAAAAAAAAAAATAAAATCAACAAAAAATAATAATAAGGATGCTAATTGGTGTGTTTGTGGAGACTTCAATGCCATTCAGTATCCGGAAGAAAGACGCGGTAAAATGATTGGTAACAGGCAAGATGATTTTACTACTTCTAACCAGTTCATTAATCACAATATTCTTTTCGATCTCCCTCTATGTGACCGTAATTTCACTTGGTACCTTGACGTTCTTGGATGGATCTTCCCAGAAGTGAACCCGCTCAAAATTGCCATCGCGGATGGACCTTAAGATTTCTTGGTCGAGCAGATCCTTTTTCTTCTTCTCTTTCATCTTTATCTTGTTGAACCTTGAGTCGAGCTCAACAAGATTAGCCTCAGTTATGCTCGCAGCAGTCTTCTTCTCTTCGCTAATATAAGGTGTTTTTGGAACAGAGACCGAGCTTTGATTTATGTTTACAATGAGAAAACATCTTCGAGCAACTTTGATGTCTTCATGCAGAATTGTGACCATATCATTCTTGGCATGATACTTCATTTTGAAATAGACAATTGAAGAAACTGCAACCAATTATGTTAGTGTATGACTTCTTACTTCTCCTTCACCAAATGTGACTAGGAGTTTGGCATAACCCCAAGGTTTTGTACTGGAGCCATTAAATCCATAGAGCAAGGATCCAACGTAAGAGTTTCAAATAGGTTGGCATACATGATGTCTCCTCAAGGCGCGTGCGGTTCCGGTCACAAACAAAAAGGATTTTGCTATTTTTTCCAAGCGGGTTTGGGGAAAATCCCCAGTTTTTCAATCCAAACCTAGCTGAAAACTTGCCTATAAATACAAGAGCTTTCATTCAGAAATATTCATTGAAAACTTGGCGGTTCAAGAGGAAGGCAAGGGTTGTGAGCATCAATGGAGGAGTCTTTTGATGACAGTTTGTCATACCATATTTTTAGAGTCTTTTTAATTAAGTTTTTAGTCTATTTTTATTTGTTTAATATTTAATTTAAAGTCATTTTAAATAAATTATCGTTTTTCATTTATTGAGTCAAATAGTGTATGATTACATATTACTACTATTGATCACCACATAAAGGTCACACACATAAAAGTCGGGGGAGCGATACGCACAACAGAACTGATGCAAATAAGACAAGGGAAGATCCACCATCACATTGCATGGTCCTTTCCGGTTTAATTTCTTCTCTGTGTTGTTTACTTATTTAATCATGTTTAGGTAATTCCTCTGAGATTAGGTCATAGATGATTCTGTTCTAACTTGTTGAATCATGTTCTAACTTATTTAATCATGT
This sequence comes from Medicago ruthenica, assembly GCA_018208015.1. Taxonomy (NCBI): domain Eukaryota; kingdom Viridiplantae; phylum Streptophyta; class Magnoliopsida; order Fabales; family Fabaceae; genus Medicago; species Medicago ruthenica. Next base: position 153,399 of record WNNG01000403.1, read on the forward strand.
TTAGGGATAGAAAGTTGTTAGGTTGTGATTCTGAAATTAATGGACTTTAAAACCTTTGATGATTATAGGTTCACCTAAGGGATTAGGGAATTATAATTAGAAAAGAGGGCTCTGAGTCAAGGGATTGACCTGAGCTATTTTGTTAATTGTCATAAACTGAGTAGCAATTATACGATTTAGGTGCGGATTACTAATGAGTGATGGACAGATGATTCAAAAGACCTAATCCTTTCTCTAAACATCTTTCAAAATCAATTTTATTCTCCGGTTATTTATTTATCATTGCAAACAAACCAATTTGCCTAAGGCAACCCCCATTTAAATACATCCTGAATATTAATTAAATTGCCATGTAGAGATTAGAACAGTCCATGTGGATACGAATTATTTATTACTTCGATATAGTTTAGTACACTTGCTAACATTGTATCATCTTTCCCAAACCTTTGTTCTTAGAGTATGTTTTATTTCTTTTGTAATTTGTCCTATTGATTAGGGTTCTAAGATGAACCTCTATTTTTTTGTTGGTTTTAACTTATTCATGTCTTTTATTAAGTTATGTTTTAAGATTTATTTAATTTATTTATGCATCAGGCTCAATGCTTTCACAAATTCTAAGGAGTGTGACTTACTTAGTAATTGTGATTGAACATAGTAATAGCCTAATAGGTTGCACAAGTTATTCTGGTCTAATTTCTGAATGTTGCATATTAACTTTATTCTTTCCCCATAGTAAGATATGGTTAAGTCTATCCATTTAATCTACTAGGGACAAGTAAGGGTATGTGGTGAAATTCTACGATTCATAGGTAAAAGTGGTTCCTTTAGATGAGAATTTAGGAATTTCTACTATGCTTATGTTCAATTACCTGTGAGAGAGGTCCTTGTCTTAATAACTATCCGACCATGTACGGAATACTATAGGATTGGCGACATTGTAACAGTTTTGCACTTATGGCCTTTAGGGTGATTAAGCAGCAACTTGACATTTCGAAGGACACTATATCCCACTAAACTAACCACTTAAATAGAACACTTATTCCATAACTGATAATTGTTTGCATTAATCCAACAATGAAATAGAGGGGATTTGAAGAATCCTAATCGCTGCTAAAATATGCAATAAAAACCCTTTAATTTTCAGCAATCAACTCAATTGCTTTGCGCAATCAAATCAAACTTACAAACTCTCCCCATTTTAATTACTTTTATTTAATGTTTTAATTAGATTAGATAGTTTCCTAGTTGAATCGACAATCCATGTGGAGATGATTTTACTTACCACTTTATTACTTGAAAATGGTTTGGGGCACTTGCCAAAGTCATTTACGGGTTACCTCAATGTGTTCAGGAAAATGGTGAAAGTCTTCGAAATGATCGACTACCATGGCCACCTCAAGGACTTTGTTGTTGTGTCCCCCTTCGACGACTACTTCATTTGTCTTCCTTTCAGGTGAGGCGATCTTTATGAATTACCTTAGCTTTCTAGGTTCTATGGGGATTTCAATTTCATCCTTGAGATGGATACAATCATCGATTGTGTGACTATGGCATTTCTGAAAGCGACAATACTTGATTTTATCTGCAGCTGCCTTCGGTGTTGTTACCTTTAGGTACTTGATTCCAACCTCTTTGAAATCCGTAGAGGAAATCTCGATGAGGATCTTGTCCCACGACACCACAAGGGGAGTGTATTCAGCGAACTGACATATTGGCCCTTTGACTTCAGGGAGAGGTTTTCCTTCCTTTCTCTTTTCTGGAAGTGATTTTTTGGAGGATTCAGCTACATGATCTTCCTTCTTCATTTTATTGAGGTTGTCACTATACAACTTCTTTCAAACCTGTTGTAGGTATTTTCTACTCTCATGAATTTGTTTAGAGAACGAGATTCATCCACCCCTACACCCTTCTTTAAATCGGTTCCTGGATGAAGACCTTTCTCCATCAAATATTTTTATCATCGTTTCGTCCATTCCTCGGACCCACACAACTACTTTGTTAAATCTCTCGATGTAAACTTAAAGAGATACATTTTTTCCTTGGATAATAGTTTTGAGGGGGCGACCATTTTAGGTTGAGTCCTCAAAATTGTGAAGTGTGCAATGAACTCGTGGCAGAGTTCCTCCCATGAATCTATGGAGTTTCTTCAGAGACTCTTGTATCACGTTATTGCTCCTCTACTAAGAGTAGTCAGGTACTATTGTTTCCATTTACAGGAGTTTTTCAAATCAAGTATGGACTCGAGCTTCCCTTATCCTTCTAGTGAAGGGTCTGTAAGTTGAACAATCATCATCAGAATACGATGATGACCATGAGAGTTTGGAAGTTCGCCTTCGGGGGTATTGTCACCTCGATGCCCTTCTGGTATGCTTCTTCAGTGAATGTAGTAGGGATCTAGATCCATTTGGAGTTGGGCTCCTTCCCCCTTTGTGATGTTGGGGAGTAGGAGATCGTCTTCTCCACCCAAGGGTTGGGGGATCTTCCACGTGTTACTCTGGTTCGGGACTCTTCCATCGGTCTGATGCGTTAGTTTTTCTCGTTAATAACCTTCGGGTGGGCAAACAATTGGGGCCTCGCGTAAAGGAATCAACAATTGTGGTATCTAATTATGGGTAGCATCTGTAGGGGTATCGATCGGAGATGGAGTGGCAGATTGTCCATCGTGGTTAAAACGGTGAACTTTAGTCCTGAGTTGAGTTGTAGCACCGGTGGCCATTCTTGATATATGAATGTTTTGGTTTTTTGTGTAGTTTTGTTCTTTTGTTAGGAAAAATAAAGGTATAGCTAAGTTTCCGACAACACCACTGATGTGAACTGATCAGTAGAATGGTGTCTAGTGCGTTGAGCTGGTTATCGTTGAGTTCTTAAGAGGAGGGGTGGTGTACCTATAGGCATTCCAACGCTCAAGTCAATATTTTGAGTTAGAAAAGAGGTTAAGGGTTAGAAATAGATTGTACCATTGAGGACTATATAAAGTACCTTTTATAGAGATTTAGGTTGCCTTGTAATTATGATGTTTATAGCCGTTACCGTGGAATTCAGGGAGCGATTATAATTCTGTTGATTTGAATTGACACTCCATATTGTCATGAGCAATCCCCTCATGAAAAAGGGGTGTGGTGAAATTAAAAGGTCCAATGTTGAATTGGGCATGTTATTGGGCCTTAGACAGTTCCGAGCATAGGCTTTTGGTAAGTATAGAACAATACCCCCCCCCCCCCCCAAGTTTTCATTCATAAATTGATAAGTAATAAAGTGGTAAGTTACGTTATCGTATCCACAAAGATTTTCGTTCAACTATGCAATTAACAAAATTCATTAGATAAATAGCAGTAAAAGAGAATAACGGTTGCAAGTTTTGAATTGTCTTGCATAATGCAAAATTAGATTTGGTTGATTCACATGAGTAGAAGCTATTAGGGTTTCCAAGAATCCCCTCTATCTTCTTTGGGGCTTACTAGTCACGAAGCCATATGAAAAAATTTTATGAGTGCTAGCCCAACATGGGTGTTTAAACCCTGCGTGGGTACTAGCCCACATGGGTGTTTAAACCCTGCGTGGGTACTAGCCCAACATGGATACTAGCCCAACATGGGTACTAGCTCCATGTTTCGTTTTGAGTACCTTAGTGGGCGGCACTAGCCCTTCGAGAGTGTGGGCGCCAGCCCAACAGGAATATTTATGTTAGCCCAACAAGCACAAGTCTTGGTACAAGGCGAAGTGATTAATCTGCGTGTAGCTCGCCGCGTCCTTTGGACTACGTGTTGAGGACGCCTCTTACTGGGATCCGACGGCTGACGTGAGGCGACCGTTCGCTCTCGCTGACGTGTCCGAATCGTAGCAGTTCTCGGAAATCGTGCCAACTTAAGTGACGTCATCTGTGCGTTTTTCTAGGCTTTTTTACTTTAAACTGAAACGGATCTACTTTATCCCTGTACTTTCAGATTTCCCTTATCTTTTCCCCCTCCTTTATCTCCGTCTTTTCCTTTCGACTCGTTTTCTTTTTCTCGTTCAAGCGATTGCGGTGTTCGTGGAGTTCTGTGCTTACTGTTTTACGGATCGTCCGGAGTCCTCGTTCGCTTCTCAAGCTCTCCATTTGTCTAGATCCAGGTACCCTTACTTGATCTCGTTCTTTTTACTTTAAAATCAGTAGTATGGTGATAATTAGGGAGTGCGATGCGGCGAGTAGGGAGTTATCCCCAGCTAATTCGGAGGAGAGGTGTAGGTTGTGGGGGGAGAGTGTTAGGCATGCGAAACGCTCGGATGGAACCATGGATTGGGTGGTGTTTGATAAGGCCTACTATGGCCATTCCCTTGTGATGGAGTCTCCGAGTGGTTTGGACGGGGGTGAAGGGGGGAGTATTAGTGGGGATTCATCTGACTCTATTATTCGTTCTGTTCGCCCATGTCCGTTCTGTAGGAAAGGAATTTGTTACATGGCGTCTTCTAGTGATTCAGAACAAGAGAGTTTTGCCGACGAGGTGTTTCGTTCTGAGTCTGTGTACTTGGACTCCCAACGGGTGGCGTTTTTCCGGAGTAAGCTACACGTGTCCTCTACGGGATTTGAGGAGGACGTGGTTTTGGAACCTTGTCGCCCGGGCGAGAAAGTGTGTGCACAGAGGCCGAAGAGTTTGAAGAGTGAGATGTTCCATATGTACACCGCCATTTTTGAAGATCTGGGTGTGAAGTATCCCTTCACGCCCTTTGAAGTTGACATACTCAACTGTCTCAATGTCGCGCCTTCTCAGCTGCAGCCGAATAGCTGGGCCTTTATCCGCGCTTTTGAGATTCTATGTGAGGGATTGGGCTTCCAGCCCTCGGTTGGATCCTTCTTCACTTTCTATGGCACGAAGGGGGTAGATAAGCAGTCTTGGGTGTCTGTCAGCGCACATCCTGGTAAGAGGCTGTTCCCGCCCTACGCCTCTCATTACAAAAATTGGAGACAAACATTCCTTCGAGTTCGGGGGCGAAAGGGTTGTGAGGCAGCTGCGGTATGGGTGGATAGTAAGCTGAGGTTTCCCACATGTTGGACGAGTGCTCCGGCGTCCATTATGGGTTTTGACTATGAGAAGTTGGACGCATACGACCAGGGCGTCGTCTGTTTTTTGGACAAAATGTTGCCTATGAACATCCGGGAGTTATTGAACAGGGAAGGGGATGTAGATAGCCTAGACGAGTATCTACGTGAGTCAAATTCATTTACTCAAGCCTATGTTTTGCATTTATTTTGTCCTGTCCCTTGACTTTTTGCTTTATTTTCTGTAGAGGATATGGCGCCCATGACTGCGGCGGAGAGGAAAAGATATCTCGAAGAGATGAAGGCAAAAAAGGCTGCTGAGGGAACGGCGACTACTGATCCCGTGGGACTTATTACTCGTAAACCAAAAAGGAAAGCTGATCATCCGCTCGAAGTTCCAGCTGAGAGCCTTCCGGCGGCTCCGCGCGATAGGAGGTCGCCAGGGAAAGATAATAAAGGGAAGGCGGTAGCAGAGAAGAAAGGGAAGAAGACGCCCTCTCCTTCCCTGATTGGCGCCATCAAAACCAGCAGCTCAGTGCCGTCTTTCTGGGATAAAGGTTTTGACTACGGTGCCTACGTGAAGGAGAGGCTGGTATTTAATCCTGAAGACGCAAAGTCGGGAAGCCAGGGCACTGTGCCTTTTATGACGAAGGATATGGGAGTCCATTGTTTGCGGACTATGTTGCTTCTAGACTCGGTGGATCGTAAGTATGAAGAAGTGGTGCAGAATGAGGAGGCTCTTCAAGCTACTGTGAGGGCGTTGGAGAAAGAGTTGGAGGAGGCCGGGAACGCTAGGGAGAAAGAGGTGCGGGAGGCCAGGGAGGCGGTGACGCTTGAATTTGATAAACGCATCTCCGATCTAAAGATTGGTTATGCGGCAGATCTTGCTGGAAAGGACGGGGTCATCGCCAAGCTACAAAACGATGTCGCGGCTGGAGCAGAAAGGGAGGGTCAGCTAATGGCTGAGGTTTCTGAAGCGAAGGGCGAGCTGGCTCTGAACTTTGATGCTGGCTTTGAAAGAGCCAAGGCACAATTCGCCCTCCTCCATCCTGGCGCCGATACTTCTGCTCTTGATCCTTTTAAAATTATTGTAGATGGCGTCCTAGTGGACGAACCCTAATTTCGTTTGTTGTAATTTTAACTTCCTTGACTACTTTTAAACTCAGTACTCTGCTTGAATTCGTGTTCGTGATGTATCGTTTCCGCTTTTAAGCTTTTTATTTTCCTGCAAATTTATGCATTTCGGAAGGTCTCTCCTGGGCGGTGGTTACATTCGTTTCGTAATAACGTCGACAGTTGTAGGTGTGTTTCTTTTAGCGCTTGATGCTATAGGGTTCCTTTATAAGGTTTCCCGACGATCTTGTTTTCTGCTCGCGACGTCTTAGAGCCCTCTTTGGGGTTAAGGAATTAGGCGGCGATCTTATTTTCGTCTCGCGACGTCTTAGAGCCCTCTTTGGGGTTAAGAAATTAGACGGCGATTTCTTTTTAAGCTCACGACGTCTTAGAGCCCTGTCTTTTAGGGTTAAGGAATTAGGTGGCAATTTGTTTTTAAGCTCACGACGTCTTAGAGCCCTGTCTTTTAGGGTTAAGGAATTAGGTGGCAATTTCTTTTTAAGCTCACGACGTCTTAGAGCCCTGTCTTTTAGGGTTAAGGAATTAGGTGGCAATTTCTTTTTAAGCTCACGACGTCTTAGAGCCCTGTCTTTTAGGGTTAAGGAATTAGGTGGCAATTTCTTTTTAAGCTCACGACGTCTTAGAGCCCTGTCTTTTAGGGTTAAGGAATTAGGTGGCAATTTCTTTGTAGTTAACGTATCATACGGCGAGCTCATTTGAGATTCGGCGATGGCGATCTGCTACATGCAATGAAATTAAGATAAACAAGCAATATATATATAACATCAATAATAAACCGGGGCCTCTGTAGTACCCTAATTTTGTCCTACGCATTTTAAAACAAAAATCAAAAAAATCAAAGAGGGGAAAAAGTCAAAAGTCAACAAAAGTCAACAGAAAAGTCAACATTTCAAAATTGAGGACTTCGCACTGCGAAGCTCACTTCGCACTGCGAAGTCTGCGATTTTTCTGCAGATTTTTGGTTTCTTTGATTTAATTCCAGAATTTGTTGCATATCACTTCCATAATTATTTTAAGTAGCATTCATGGCTAATTGGGCCAAGCAAGGCCAGAGTTGAAGGACTTGCCATTAATGCCATGGTTGGAAGCTTTTTCTTCCAACCTAGCATGTGACAAGCAAGTGGGCTTGCCCTTGGGCAGCTCTAGTCCCTCCCAGGTGACCTGCTAACCACCACAAGGTTGCCAGCCACCTGCTTGAGGACTTTCCTCCTGCTTGCTGCCCCAAAAACCAGTCAAACCAGCTGGATTTCTCACTTGAAAAGCCATGAGTGCCTACTCTGTTTTGCAGCAGCTTTTCACCCTCTCACACCAGCCAATTATAGCCTTTTTTCATCCCTCAATCTCTGCACATCACAGTGCACGTTTTCAATGATCAACCATTGAGATTGCAAGGATTGATCCCCAAGCATTAGCCAATTGCAATTCAGCTTTGTTCTTCATCATTACCTTCTAGAATTGGTTGAATTTGTGGCTGAAGTCAGGCTGAATCTTGCCCCTTGGTACAAGGCAAGGTTGCCTCTATCCATTAGCATTTAATGCAAAAGGATCCAGCTTGATCTTAGCCACAAATCAGCTGAATTTTAGGATTTGGTAATGATGAAAAAGATTGAGTTTTGGCCTATAAATAGAAGGCAATGCCCAAGGGAACAAACACAGTTAACAACAGCATTTCAAGAGCAGAAACTCTACTCATTTCAACCTACAAACCTCCACAAACAACCAGAAAAAAACCAATCCACACAAAGCATTACAAAGTTCCAAAACCATCACAAATATTCAAACCTCTTGCACAAGCCTTCAACCAAATCAAATCAAGTGCAGCTGGAGCTTTGCTAAGGAGTTCTGTAAGTTACTAAGCTCTTTATCTTGCATTTATAATTGTGTTTGCATAGCTATTTTGGTTCAAAACCATTTGATCCTAAAAAACCCCTTTTGAATTTCAAAGAAATCCCAAGGTTTTCAAAACATCAAAACTGGTTTGTCCAGCCTTTTTCACCCCAAAAACTCCAAGCTTTTCACTCATCTATAAGGTCCTGAGTGTGTTCAGAAGTTGTTTCTGAACAAAAGTTCAGAAACAGCTTCTGAACCCAAAATTTCGCATGCTTCGCAGTGCGAAGTCATGGTCGCAGTGCGACCATGACAGAACTCAAAACCTGAGTTTTTTGTGTCAAAATGACCAATTTTGAGGTTCTAGCCCCAGTGCTCAGAACCTAAGAGTTTTTTAAACCCATGTTCTTCAAACCATAACAAGGATTTTGCATAATTTTGACAAAATCACAAGTTCGTATGACCATTTTGTGGATAACTTGCAAAGCAAGTTATGTTCTCAAACTTTCAAAACCACATGAACAAACAAGCTATGTTCATCATTTCAATCCAAACTTGAACAATAAATATTGTTCATGATGTTCAAAACTCAAAGATGAACATACACCGTTTACGTTCGCATTTTCGCAAAATGAGACGAACTTGCGCGTTTTTTAGCAAATTTGCTAAACCTTCCCATTTTGGGTTTTCAAACCAAATGTTTTGACATACCTTGGGATTTCTAAAGGATTCAACCCAAAAACATGAATGAAAAAGGGATGGTGTGACGTATGTCTCTCCATCGCCCCGATTGTACGAATGCGTGACGTATGTCTCGTCGCTCGGACAATCGTCATTCCCCTTTTTCAATATGTACAACCCTAACCAAACCAAATCTTGGCCCCTTGTGGTCAATCCAAACCTTTTGGTCCCCCGTTGGCCATTAGACTCAACCCCCGACTCTTCGGAGTCCACTCGGTCAATGTTCGACTCGTCCGAGTCCATTGTACCCGTTCTTGATCTCAATGGATCAATCGAACAATCGCCCGACTCTTCGGAGTCCACTCGGTCAATGTTTGACTTATATGAGTCCATTGTACCTCTCTTGGTCCCATAGCGACCAATTTCAACCCTTTACCCTAACGGACGTACCTTTTAACAATTCTAATGCGATCCACGAACAAACGCTTAATAAGTCTCCAAGTGCGAGCATACAAGCTACGTTTAAATCGCAAGAATTCGGTTAAAACATCGTCCATTTAAAATCAACCAACACATGTACGTTTTTCTACCAAAGAACTACGTATGCTTTGAATTCTCCGACTACCGGGAGATACGTAGGAGCAAGATCGACATCTTGTCAAGCACAAAAATAAAAAAACCTTTTTTTTCTTTTCTTTCGTTTGTTTTTATCTCTTTTCCCCTTTTTTATTATGTTTTAACATAAATGAACATGCACGCAAAGTATTAAAAAAAACAATTCAAGCTTTAAACCAAATAGAAGGTTCCCGTTGAGTACAACGGACGTGAGGGGTGCTAATACCTTCCCCTTGCGTAACCGACTCCCGAACCCGACAATGGTTGCGATGACCAAATCCTTATCCTCATCGTCAAAGGGTTTTATTATCGTTTCCCTTTACAACAAAAAAAACTTAAGGGTTTATCAACGTTCCCTTTACACAAAAACTTTGGTGGCGGCTTCACAAAGGCCCTCCGAGCGTTTGCGAACGACCTCGGAGGATTTGCGCGTCTTTTTCCCGAGGAAAAAAACGAGGTGCGCACAGCTGGCGACTTCACTGGGGACCCTGTTCCCACTAGCGAGTCAAGCCTAACCTACTTGGTTTAGAGCCAATTGTTTTATTTTTTCTTTGCGTGCCATGTTTATTTATTTTATTCATACATGTTATATTTATGCTTTATGTTTATATTTGCTTTATTTGCTTTATATTCATATCATATATATCAAATGCGGGGGTTACTTGAGTGATGTTACTCCACATTGTTCGGGTTAATGCCGGACGTGTGAGGCTCTCTACCCGAGCTTGAGAAAAACACTAAGTTAGAAGGAGGTTGTGTGCGGAAGCCCGCGTTGACGTATGTCCGTGAGGTGGGATGTCCAACCCCGCTTAGATGAGATTTTCACGTGGAATTAATTGAAGTCATGTCGACGTATGTCCATAGACAACCCTAATTCCATGTGAGGTCTATGACTCTAAGGACCTCTTCTTAGGAGATTTCACAACTTAGAGCCTACATGTGAGGATGGGGGGAAGTTCCGAACCTTCATAAACCATACCCTTGCATATCATTTGCATTCATGAAAGTAATTTTCGCATCATTTTGCTTTATAGGAGTTTAAAAAAGAACGAACAAATATTAGCAAAAAAAGAAATATGGATTCCGGGAACAAGAATACGCTTGCCTTCAAAATTAAAGCTCCTAGGATGGAAAGTTTATTAGCTCTAAGCAAGAGGCTCTCTTCGGTCCACAAGAACATCTTCGAGGTAAGCTATGGGCTAATCCTTGATCTTTTACCAGTAAGAATAGATTCAACCGCCTTAACCACTTTGGCGCAATTCTTCGACCCACCTCTACGGTGCTTCACATTTCAAGACTTCCAACTAGCGCCAACCTTGGAAGAGTTTGAGAAGATTTTGGGTTGTAGCATGAAAGGTCATGAACTCTATCTCGGTCCGGGAAAGGATCCCACATTTGAAGCCATCGCCGAATCCTTATACCTCGACACCCAAGAAGTGGCATCTAACTTGGAAGTTAGAGGGAACCTTAAGGGCTTTTCAAGAAAGTTTTTGGAAGCCAAAGCTCGGGATTTACTAGCCAACAAAGAGGTAATGGCCTTCAACGCCATCTTAGCCCTCTTAGTCTACGGGATTGTCTTATTCCCCAACATGGATGATTTCGTAGACTTTCCGGCTCTAGAGGTGTTTATGACTAAAAATCCAGTTCCTACAATCTTAGCGGATTTTTATCATACCCTCTACTCTAGGCATGAGCAAGCAAGGGGACGCAAAATTACTTGTTGCACTCCCGTGGTGCAAATTTGGATGATGTCCCACATGCCAAGAAACCGAGACTTTGTGGAAAACCGGGCCAAGCTCAAATGGTCGCAACGGATGACAACCCTCGCCGAGAAGGACATCCATTGGTTTTCACCAAACTTAGAGGACCCGGAAATTATCCTCAGCTGCGGGGACTTCCCTAACGTACCCCTCATTGGTACTAAGGGATGTATTAATTACAATCCGGTCCTCTCTCTCCGACAACTAGGTTTTTCAATGGAGGATAAACCTAATGACCTTTTGTTGGAAGCTTTCTACTTAAGGGAAGGCGATCAAGACCCGGCATTGCTAGAGAGAATCCGGGGAGCATGGAGCCAAGTACGCAAGGGAAGGGTCGGCAAGAGAAACTGTGTCGCCAAACCCCTTTATACTCAATGGGTGAAGGAGAGGGTCAAAGCAATCAAGTTACCCTTCGTGGTCGTAAACCCTCCAAAATCTCCTACACCTAAACCTATTGCAATCATTCCCAATAAAGAAGTGGAGGACCTCAAGGCTAAAATTCAAGAACTCCAAAACAAAAACGGAGACTTAGAATTGAAGCACCTCCAAGCTTTAGGAGAAATTACTAGGACGAAGAGAGATCGTGATGAAGTATCACATTCTCTCCTAGTATGCCAAAAACGGTTAAGAATCTCCGAAGGGAAAAGGGATTGGATAGGTGGCGGCTTGGTTAGTGCGGATGCCAACCTTGTGGCCAAGGACGAAGAGTTGGAAAGAATCTTACATTCCAACCAAGAGCTCAAGAAGTTTGGCGAACTAGCCATCGAAGCTCAACGGAAATGGAGGTTGAAATTTCAAGAGAAAAATCAACAGCTCCAAGAAGTAGTGAAAGACTACAAAGAGCAGCTTCAAGCCGAACGCGTCCAGCGGCAAAGACATGAGAGTCTCTCTCATCAAGGGAGGCTAAAGTGCAATCATCTCGAAGAAGACATCAAGAAATTTGAAGAGTACTTCGACAAGATTGCAAGAGCTCATGGGGACCACATTGCACAACTACACGATGAAATTAGAAGTGCAAGAGTCAAGCTAGACCAGCGCAAGGAAGTGATTGAGTATGTATGGCAAGATGCCACCCGATTAAGTGAGGATTTCACTAAATTGGTTGCATTCTCAAATTTGGTAATCACCCAACTTCCAAAGAAGCTAGCGGAGGCCGAGATGGTCATGCCCTACTTTGTCATCCCTATGGAGATCCAGAAGTTTATGAAGTTCTGCAAGGACACCATAGATTTCTATAGGGAGGAGATGAGCAAAGCCGAGAAGCGAGCGGCTATTTGATTTGTAATAGCATTAGTTACACTTTGTAAACAAATGTTATTTAATCAAATATATTTTGAAGTATAATCAATTTCCCGGTCTTTAATATTTCGAATTTGCTAATATTAATCGTGCACCTTTAAACTCCATAAAGCAAAATAAAAAAAAAAAAACGCATATTTTGCATACTCATAAGCATACATACATCCACATGCATCTTCATGCATTTTTTCAAAAAAAAACTCATTCATGCCCATTAAAACAGTTCAAAGCAATCATAGCCCGAAAACCCCGAAAGCCCTCGGTCCAAGAACCAGATATTCAACACTCGTATGGAACACGAGCTAACAAACAAAGGATCATGGACAATTTGGAACAAACTCAAGCGGCTTTGAGAGAAGAGGTTGATGGAATGAAGGGAAAGATGGATCAGATGCTAGAGCTAATGCAAGCTCTATCGGCACGAGAAAGCCACCCTCGCCCAACAACGGATGCATCCAATGTGCAATGGCCTCCTTATGGTTTACCTGTGAATTATACCCCACCATTTGAAAACGAGGGCCAAGGACCACCTCCACCACCGTTCACAATCCCCGTAAGGAATGAAGAGCGTCGGCCTCAAGGAACTTCCACTACTCAGCATGAAGTAATTCCCCATGATGTGGAAAATAGCCAGCTAAGGCAAGCCGCTCCCGACACCACCCACCAAGACAATGATACCACCCAAATGTATCGAGTTTTGGAAGAAAGGTTGAAAGCTGTCGAAGGGTTCAGCTCATATGGTGCCCACAATGCCTTGGATATGTGCCTAGTGCCCGATGTGGTAATTCCTCCGAAGTTCAAAGCACCGGACTTCGAGAAATACAAAGGAATTCAATGCCCTCGGAACCATCTAAGGATGTTCTGTAGGAAGATGGCAGCCTACGCAATGAACGAGAAACTCATGGTGCATGTGTTTCAAGATAGTTTAAGCGGAGCGTCCTTGGATTGGTACATGCAGCTCGAGCGTACCCATGTCCAAACTTGGAAGGATCTAGCCGATGCCTTCCTAAAGCAATACAAATATAATTTGGACATGGCTCCAAATAGGATGCAACTACAAAACCTCCTACAAAGAAGCAACGAGTCCTTCAAGGAGTACGCTCAGCGGTGGAGAGAACTAGCTTCCCGTGTACAACCACCACTATTGGAGAGAGAACTTGTCGACACCTTTATGAGCACACTTCAAGGTCCATATTACGACAAGATGATTGGAAGCACGTCTGCCGGTTTCTCCGATCTAGTCATGGTCGGTGAAAGAATAGAAGACGGAGTGAAGAGAGGAAAAATCCAAGGCTCTTCAGAAGCTCAAAGTGGAGCTAGAAAGCCCCCCAGTAACTTTCACAAAAAGAAAGAGGGGGAGACAAATGCCATTCTAATGGGACCATCCTACCCACCACCGAATCAAATGCCTCACTATCACTATCCTTATGTGGCAGCAGCAACAGCTCAAGGGCGTTACTCACCTCAAGTAATTCCCGCAAATCCACCTCGACAACCAGTAGTGTTGCCGCAGCAAAATCAACAGCAACAACAACAAGGCGGGTACCCATCAAAGAATCAAGCGAGCTCAAGGAACAGTTATTTTAATAGGCAGTTTGATCCTGTACCTATGTCTTATGGTCAAATCCTGCCATACCTAATCCAAAAAGGTATGGTCGAGACAAGACTACTACCACCAATGTCGCCACCATATCCACAGTGGTACGACGCAAATGCCAAATGTGATTTCCACGCAGGATCCGTGGGGCACAATGTCGAAAACTGTAGAGTTTTCAAACACAAGGTGCAGGATCTTATTGACAAGAAGCTGTTATCCTTCAAAGAGGAAAGCCCCAATGTGAAGAACAACCCATTGCCGGGGCATACGGGTCCCTTTGTGAATGCGGTGGAGGAACAAGAGGACTTCGGTCCGGTCAAAAAGGTATCCAATGTTAAGACTCCCCTGTCAACCATAAGGGAGCGTTTAACTGGCTTTGGACTGTTCGAGGAAATGCACGCCAACTGTGAAGCCTGCAAGGTCAACCCGAATGAGTGCGAAGAGTTGAAGAGCTGTCTTCAAGAGTTAATGGACCAAGGTTGGATCCAAATTGGCTATATAAAGGATGGCGCGGACGTTGCTACCTTAGAGTCTAACGGCCCAAAACCTCTCGAGATCCCATACCAAAGGAGAGAGGTACCAATGCCAATACAACCCATAACATTCCACGTACCTGCACCCTTCTCTTTTGAGAGCACGAAGAGGGTACCATGGAATTACCAACCTGTGGCCTATGTGGAAGGAAAACCACTAGCCAAAATTGAGCCCAGCATCACTAACATTACCGGTGTTGGAGGAATGACTAGAAGTGGTAGAGTCTTCGCTCCGAAAGAACTCGGGAAGATGCCAGCCGTACTACCAAGAGAACTGCTCAAAGAAAAGAGCGTGGAGGAAAAAGAGAACCAAGCGGGGCCTTCTCAAAAGACAATCCCGCAAAAAGAGGCCGAAGAGTTCCTAAGGATAATCCAAAAGAGCGAGTACAAGATCATTGACCAGCTAGGTCAAACTCCCTCCAAGATCTCCATGCTATCCTTACTACTCAGCTCGGAAGCACACCGAGAAGCACTACTGCGGATCCTCAGTGAGGCACATGTCACCAAGGACATTCCGGTGGACCAATTCGACGGGATAGTCGGAAATATCACCTCAAGTAGGTACTTGGGTTTCAGTGGCGATGAGCTACCCGACGAGGGGCACATTCATAACCGCGCCTTACATATCTCCGTGAAATGCATGGACCACATCCTCTCAAGAGTGCTAGTGGACACGGGGTCATCATTGAATGTCATGCCCAAGACTACCCTCCTCAAACTATCATGTGAAGGGACCGTAATGAAGCCCAGCGCCTTGGTCGTAAAAGCTTTCGATGGGTCAAGAAGAGCCGTTATAGGGGAGATCGACTTGCCAGTCCAAATCGGACCTAAGGTTTTCACCATAACCTTCCAAGTCATGGATATTAATCCAACATACAGTTGTCTTCTCGGACGACCATGGATCCATGCGGCCGGAGCCATTACCTCTACCCTGCACCAGAAACTGAAGTTCATCATTGATAACCAAATGATTGTAGTTTCCGGGCAAGAGGACATGATGGTAAGCCATCTCTCATCTTTCCGTTATATAGAAACGGATGAAGAAGCTGTGGACGTCCCATTCCAATCTTTGGAAGTGGCGAATGTCGTGACATTGAGCTCGGAGCCCAAGGAAGAGGCTAGGACAGCCATGTCATCATGGAGGGCGATAAGAGAGGCCCTAGAAGAAAGCCGACCCACCGGATGGGGCAAGTTAGTGGACATACCGGAGAAGAAAAATCGCTTCGGGTTAGGGTATCATCCATCAGCCGAAACTTTCTCAAAGCCTTCAAAGCAAGGGATCCTCCCCATTTCGGAAACATTCATCAGCGCGGGGTTTATCCATGAAGATCAAGTGGCTCTACTCGAAGACGTAGACGAAGACGTGCCTGATTTGGTGTACCGTTGCGCTTCGGATGAAGCTTTGAACAATTGGAGGGCTATCGCAATTCCCGAGATCATTACCAGGATCAAGTAATAAACCGTGTTTGTTTGTTTTTACTTTTAAAAAAAATCATTTAGCTCTGCCCAAGGCAAATGATTAGTCGTGTGGGGCCCCCATGTTTTAAAAGTTATTTACAATCATGAATAAAAACACTCTTTTTATGTTTCATTTGAGTCTTTTTCTTTTTGCATTTGTTTTAAAAAAATTTTCTACAAAAAGCCTAAAAAAAATCATACTCATGCAGATCTACAAATCCACCCTCCAAAAACAACACTACCTTAAACCTTATGACTTCGATTTCCCGATTAATCAAACGGAAGATGATGAAGAGGACGATTATGAACCGCCTGAAGAATTGTCCAGACTTGCAAATCAAGGGGATAGGGTAATACACCTCACCAAGAATCAGTTGAAAAGGTCAACTTGGGGACGAAGAGGATAAGAAAGAGGTCAAGATAGGAGCCTCCCCTGCACGAGGATGTGAAAGGAAAGTTGATCAAGCTTCTGCAAGAGTACGTGGACGTATCGCTTGGTCGTATCAAGACATGCCGGGTTTAGACCCCTAAACATCGTTGTACAAAGCTGCCACTCAAGCCGGAATGCTCGCCAGTGAAGCAGAAATTGAGAAGAACTCGACCCGATATGGCTCTCAAGATCAGAGAGGAGGTTTAAAAAGCAATTCGATTGCCGGCTTCTTAGCCGTAACCAAGTATCCAACATGGGTTGCAAACATTGTGCCAGTTCCGAAGAAGGATGGCAAGGTGAGAATGTGTGTGGATTATCGGGACTTGAATAGAGCAAGCCCAAAGGATGATTTCCCGCTACCACACATCGACATATTGGTGGACAACACAGCCCAATTCTCAGTCTTTTCCTTTATGGATGGCTTCTCGGGATATAACCAAATCAAGATGGCTCCAGAAGACATGGAGAAAACTACATTCATCACTCCATGGGGGACATTCTGCTATAAGGTAATGCCTTT
This sequence comes from Medicago ruthenica, assembly GCA_018208015.1. NCBI lineage: Eukaryota > Viridiplantae > Streptophyta > Magnoliopsida > Fabales > Fabaceae > Medicago > Medicago ruthenica. Next base: position 170,270 of record WNNG01000403.1, read on the forward strand.
CGGATTAACAAATGCCGGGGCAACATACCAAAGAGCAATGGTGACTCTTTTCCATGACATGATCCATAAGGAAATTGAGGTCTACGTCGACGATATGATTGCCAAATCCCAAACGGAGGAGGATCATCTAGTCCATCTACAAAAGCTTTTCGAACGCCTAAGGAAGTTCAAGCTGCGCTTAAATCCTAACAAGTGCACATTTGGCGTTAGATCCGGGAAGTTATTGGGTTTCATTGTCAGCCAAAGAGGTATTGAAGTAGATCCCGATAAGGTGAAGGCCATCCAAGAAATGCCAGCGCCAAATACCGAGAAAGAAGTCCGGGGTTTCTTAGGAAGATTGAACTACATCGCCAGGTTCATCTCACACATGACAGCTACCTGCGAACCAATCTTCAAACTGCTAAGGAAAAACCAAGCCGTTCATTGGGAATGAGGATTGCCAAGAGGCGTTTTGACAAGATCAAACAATACCTGCAAGAACCACCGATTTTAATACCTCCGGTTCCGGGTAACCCCTCATCTTATACCTAACCGTACTTGAAGGATCAATGGGTTGTGTGTTAGGACAACAAGATGAACGGGAAGAAAAGAGCACGCCATCTACTACCTAAGCAAGAAGTTTACCGACTGTGAAACAAGGTATACTTCACTTGAAAAGACTTGCTGCGCTTTAGCATGGCTGCTCGACGTCTAAGGCAATACATGTTGACCCATACAACTTGGTTGATATCGAAGATGGATCCCATCAAGTACATCTTCGAAAAGCCTGCCCTCACAGGGAAGATAGCCCGTTGGCAAATGCTACTGTCTGAGTACGACATCCAATATGTTGCTCAAAAAGCCATCAAAGGGAGTGTTTTATCCGAGCACCTTGCTCACCAACCATTGGAGGATTATCAGCCCATACAATTCGACTTCCCGGACGAAGATGTCGTAGCTTTGAATGACGAAGAAGTCACAAGCGATGATGAAGGGCCAGAACCAGGAGCTCAATGGAAGCTCGCTTTCGACGGCGCCTCAAATGCCATGGGGCACGGTATCGGAGCAGTTTTAATCTCCCCAAGAAATGGATACCAACCCTCACAGCAAGGTTATGCTTTGACTGCCACCATAACATGGCCAGCAATATGACGCATGTATC